>CAKXYN010000324.1:0-441979 GCA_935064755.1 Tragelaphus eurycerus
GCAGTGTTCCTAGGAGAAGGCAATGGCAGCCCACTCAAGTACTCTCGCCTGGAAAATCCCATGGACAGAGGAGCCTGGTAGGCTGCAGTCCATGAGGTGGCTAAGAGTCGGACATGACTGAATGACTTCACTTTCACTTTTCCTTTCATGCATTGGAGAAGGAAATGGCAACCCACTCCAGTGTTCTTGCCTGGAGAATCCAAGGTACAGGGGAGCCTGATGGGCTGCCGTCTATGGGGTCTCACAGAGTCGGACACGACTGAAGTGACTAGCAGCAGCAGCAGCAGCAGTGTTCCTAAGGAAGAGAGTAGGTGTCCAATATTAACACTGGGATTTCCCCTCCACCCCATGCCCTGGTCCCTAGGTAGCCACTGACCTCAGGAGGGCAGGGAGAGCATGGAGCCTTCATCTTCTGTGTTTGTTTGGCAAATTCTGATGGCAGAACTTCCAGTTCTTAGACTGAAGTTTCCCATGCAAAGATTGTCAGCTAATTGTCAGCTGACGGATCACCCCATTTTGAGGGAGTCTGCAGTTTCATTAAAGAAGAGCTGTGACATACTGACTTGGCGGTGCAAGAATAAGCATGTCTTGAATGGTCTTTGCCAACAGACACCCCTGCATGGATACATTAGCTTTCCCTTCTGTACTAGCTGCACCTCCGTAAACCAGCTTCAGATCTGTAAAACGGGATGCTAATGGGACCTGCCTGCTAGGGTTTTGTGTGGAGGAAAAATGAGGTTGTTCATGTGACCAGCATGTAGTAAGTGAATGCTCAAGAAATGCTGGTTATTGTCATTATTTCTGATTTAAAGGTGTTTGAGACTGAATGACAGTTGAAGGAGAGAAGTATCTTCTATGATGGAGGTTGCTTTTTGTTGCTTACTTTATGGATGATCACCTTACGTTTCAGTTCTCATTCGTCTAACCTAAATTTCCTAAATGGACCTGTGAAATAGCAAGAGTGACACGTGACATGAGACTCTTTCGATCTCTCACCAACATCAGTCCTTTTAGGTTATATTTGGTGTATGTGCATACTCAGTTGCTTCAGTCATGTCCGGCTCTTTGCGACTCTATGGACTGTAGCCTGCCAGGCTCCTCCATCCATGGGATTCTCCAGGCAAGAATACTGGAGTGGGTTGCCATGCCCTCCTTCAGGGGATCCTCCCATCCCAGGCATCAAACCCATGTCTTACGTCTCCTGCGTTGGCAGGGAAGTTCTTTAACCACTAGTGCCACCTGGGAAGCCCAAGTTATCTTTAAATCATGTGCTCAAATAGGTACCAATAACCGAATTTTTAAAAATTCAGAGAGCTTAAAATAGCTGATTGCATTCAAATTGACTCCTCCCATGGATTTGAGGCAATGTTTAAAGGAATCAGATTTTTCCAGATTGAAAATCAAAAAGAAGGAAACTGATTTATACAGTGTTCCTTGTTATTGATTTGAGTCAGTGGAACTGTTCCCATGAAGAACTGAATCATTACCTTTTAGTCTGAAGTTTGGAACCTAATTTCAGTTCAGTTCAGTTCCGTCGCTCAGTTGTGTCTGACTCTTTGTGACCCCATGGACTAAAGCACACTAGGCCTCCCTGTTCATCACCAACTCCTGGAGTTTACTCAAACTCATGTCCCTTGAGTTGGTGATGCCATCCAACCATCTTGTCCTCTGTCATCCCCTTCTCCTCCCACCTTCAATCTTTCCCAGTATCAGGGTCTTTTCAAATGATGAACCTAATTTCCTCCTTGCAATTTTGTTATTGGACTATTCATATACTTCTGTTTTTTTGACAATTTCTTGCTCTGATTCCTCTCCCACCCCTCTATTTGCAATTATTTCTCTGTGCCAGAAACTTAGCAAGTATTCCTCATAGGGGAGTTGGCATGTTCTATAAAAATGTGTTTCTCCAATTAACCTTTTCATAAGAAGTCTCAAGAGTAGAGCACTCGCATGGTTCTGATGAGGAAACTGACATCTATACTGTTCCTAGAAGGAGCCAGGCAACAGGAAGGGGAGTGGAAGGAGCGACTGTATTTCCAGAGAGCAGGGACCACATTTGCTTTACGGACCTCTGGGTTTCGGGCTCTGTCCTAAGCGCCCGCACATATCTCACTACCTCCTTTTGTGCTCCCACTGCTTCTCTGGGATGTGTGCGGCTCTCTACAGTTTACATCTATGGAAACTGAGGCTGGGGGAGATTAAATACTCAGGGTCACATTTATTAAACATCTGGCTGGAGTTTGAACCCAGATCAGTTTGACTCTGGAGACACATCACCATGTTACATTGCCTCTCAGAATAGTCTGACTTGGGTTTAATTGGCTATTTACTGGATGTTATTAGATGGTTTAATTAATGCTACTAACTATAACATTTTAAAATCAAAGACATTTTGAGGAAGAAAGTATTCCTTCCTTTCTTTTTTCAGAAGCTCAGCAGCCAAGAAGTCTTTTCTGTTGGAGCTTCTGATCAACAGTGGGGAAACTTGGAATTTCCAAGCTCAACAGTTATTCTGGAAGGAATTATGGATGTGAACAAGGATTCACTTCACAGCTACAGTGAAATGATGAAACATTTGAGATTTCCAGTTGGTAAGATAGCTGTGACCTGAAGAAGAGTCCCAGGGTCTGAAATCAGACACTGTGGGCCCGTGATGAGGAAGGGCGAAGCTTCCATAATGACGTCCACAGGCATTCGAGGGTACGGCTTGGGCTTGTGCTGGATCAGGAGAGGGGCAGGGCCTTCCTTAAAAAACCAGACCTCTGGAACTTTCTTGGAGGTCCAGTGGATAAGCTCACAGTGTAGGGGGTGGAGGTTTGATCTCTGGTTGGGGAACTAAGATTCAAATAAGTAAATAAAAAGCCAGACCCTGAACACAGTATGTGATGTAACTTCTGTGAACTATTTCAGTTCTCCATTGGAGTCTGTGGACCCCCATGAGGTCCATGGTTGGCATTCAGAGTGTCTGGGAACCTGAATGAGAAATGAGGAAAAAAAATTCTATCATTTTCTCAAATCTCTGGCTGAACTTTGGCGTTTCCTTTCATTATCAATATGGTCAACAAACCACCCTAATATCAACAGTACCTGTGACTTTGTCATCAGTAGAAATCAGATATTTTCACATCACATTGCAGTTGTTGCAGAGATAACAAACCACCACATATGCTCAGCACTACCTTAAAGTTATAGGGATAACAACTCACCCCGGATTCCCTGAAGGAATGAACTAACAAGTTCATGTATGCTCATATCACACATTAGCGCTTTAATATTTTAATAACTGTATTTCAAAGTATTGGATCCCTTTTGTATTCCTCTAAATTTTATTTTATACATGTAAAATGTTATTCTGAGGTGATTTTCAATAGAAAGCAATTGAGACTTCAGCTTTAGAAACTAATAACAAAAACACACATTTAAAATGATAACAGGGGCTTCCTAGGTGCCTCAGTGGTAAAGAATCTGCCTGCAATGTGGGAGACCTGAGTTCAATCCCTGGGTCAGGAAGATCCCCTGGAGAAGGAAATGACAACCTACTCCAGTACCCTTGTCAGGGGAATGCCATGGACAGGGGAGCCTGGGGGGCTACAGTACATGGCGTTGCAAGAGTCAGACATGATTTAGAGAGTAAACAATAACAACAAATTGATAACTCCCTTGACAGAGTTTGTTTGGTGATATTTGAACTTCCTTCACTTTAACTCAGTATTTCTTCAAGTTCTACCCACGTACCCATTTTAACTAACATCTGTAACAAATTTTAGAATCTGTATCTGTTAAACTGTTTTTATTCATCACTATTTTGTAGTGTGATGATTAAATAAACCACATTTGGCATTTGCATCTAGCTTATAGAAAAAGGCTTTTATCGCAGTGAGCTTTCCTCATATCCAGGTCTTCTGAGTAGGGGACTGGGGTGGGAAGAACATGTGAAAGACCAGAGCTATGCTTAAGCAGAGTTGCCTTGTGCTGGTCTTCAAGTGATTGCCTTCCTGGAGAGCCAGCAGTCTTTTTAATTTTTTTTTAAAAGAAAGATTTTTTAAATTTTATTTTATTTTTATTTATTTAGCCGTGTCATTTCTTAGCTGCAATGTGTAGGCTTAGTTGCCCTGCAACACGTGAGATCTTAGTTCCCAGACTAGGGATCGAACCCATGTCCCCTGCATTGGAAGGCAGTTCTTAACCACAGGATAGCCAAGGGGTCCCCTAGCAGCCTTCTTTAGAGTCCTTTAAACTAATAGCAAATGACCCCCTGCCCCTGAGTAGCCTCCCCACCAGACTGACACAGTGCCTGAGACCTCATATCAATCTGATGTGGGATTCAGGTATCGTGGTTTTAGAGTCTCTGCTCTAAAAAAACGATGCAGAGAAGATGCACTTTCTCGTATTTTCATAGATTATAAAATGCCTCTTCAGTCCTTCTCTCTTCCTGTATAAATCCTTCCCCATTTCACCCACTGAGTGAGACATATTCCTGTGGAAGAGTTCAATCAGTCTTGTTATGAAGAGCAAGAAAAAGAAAACATCACAGCTTCTCTGTGCTTCTTCATGTGAAGATGTTGTGATGTGTGTGTGGTTTTTTTTTTTTTTTTTTCCTACTTTGCAGAAACCATGATTCTGTGGGTCTGTCCAGGACCCAGCTGATGAACTCCTGGTGGTGGTAGTCAGTCTCCTTGCAGATTTCCACTTTTTTATTGGGTGAGCATTGATATCACTCTGATCATAAAAGGAAGATGTCTGTTGGTTTCTTCTACCAGCATTTCCTAGCCCAGCAGAGATGCCTGGACTAGATGGAGGGCTGGGTTATAATGGAAATATGGACACTTGTTGACCCCTTACTGAAAGGGTGACTGGCAGTCACAGCCCACCTTGATGTCCCTATGTCATGTTCAGTTATTGGTAATAATCGTCATACAGGCCAGTTTAGGCATGGAAAGAAGAGGTGGAGACAATGATGGAAATTTAGTGTGCACAGAGAAAAGGGCAGGAAAGACTTGACTGCAATCAGAAATATCACTGATTAGAAGACACTTGATAAAAACACGAGGTGCCCTTGGATAGGGGCTCTATAGTTGAGAACAAAGAACAAAAAGACAAAAAGGAGGGGCCAAGACTAACTGGAGCCCCTTCCAGGTTCCTTGACAGCCCAGACCATCCTGATGATTGAAATATACAAATTCAGATTTTAAGATGCCCTCCATACTAGAGTCAGATTTGCAAAGCTTCTTCTGTGAGCAGGCTTGGAAGTGACTTCATGACATCACTCCTGCAGGAGATGGTGGAACTCTTCAATCCAGAATTTTCATTTCTGTCCACCTTCCCTCTCTTCCCTGTGTTTGGTTTCTCAACCTGCCATCCGCATTTGTGCAGCTCTGGGAAACCCAGGGCTGGATTGGGGGTGCTTTCTCATTAAAAAGAAGCCCCCAGACCATGTATCACCAAGGAGAATGAAAAAACTGAAGCCATCAGTGGTTCGGTAATCCACACTTATTGTGACTTTGTATTTTGAGCATCACCTTTTCCACTTACAAACAGTTATATTATTAAAAAGATATTTTCCAAAGATAGTAACCTTGGCAGTAGTTGTCAAGGCTAATAGTTTGACATTTCAGATCACCCACAACTAATCAACTGAACATGGCAACACATTTGAAAAACCCATTATAGGCAGAAGGCCCTGAAGTAATATGTCAACTCTCGCACTAACAGCTGTTATGTAAACGGGCTGATTTTTCTCTGCTGAATGGTCACATGGTTGAAGAAAGAGTGGCTTTGAAGGACACGTGCATAGTGCTGGGGAAGGAGATTGTGTTATTGAATGCCATATATTTATGGGGGAAAAGTCCGTATCGCTGATGATAAAAACACTCAGTCATCTCTCACAAATGCTTTTAGGGATGTTTTTCTCTTCTAAACAGAACACCCCCTGAAGGGCGTGGAGAGCTGTTACACCATTATTGCCTTCCTAGTGGGGAAATGATCTCTAGGATTCAGCATCCCAGAGCTGTTGTCCAAGATTTCCCTGAAAGATAAGAAGAAGAAGAAGAAGAAAAAAAAAAGCCTGCAGCCTCAGGTTTCAAAAACACCCGAGTCCAGATGGGCACATAAAGAAGGGAACTAATTTTGTCTCTGTAATTCCTATAGATTTTCAAGTTGTTTTTAAGTATTTGAAGAACCTCATTGTGAGGACAGTTCTTTTTATCTCCGAGCCTTAAGCTAGATTTATCACTGAGTGATCTTAAAGCTCTTTGTGTTTTTTGAAAAACAAAGTAAGTCCAAGAGTACTTGCAAATTGCTCCAAAATGACACAGAAAGATTGAAAATAAAGGGCTGGAAAAGATATTCTGGATAAGTACTAAGCCAAAGAGAGCTGGTAGATGTATTCAGAGCAGACAATAGTAGAATTTAGGGTAAAAAGTGGTAATACAGGAAAAGAGACAGGACAGGTTTTTTAAAGGAAATATCCTTAAGTAAGATAAAACATTCATAAACCTAACTATTTCACCTCAAAGTGTATAAAGCAGAGGCTGACCCAGAAGCACAGGTAAATAAAGTTACAAATGTAATGGGGGAGTGCAACCCAAGATTCAGAAGCAGAGAAATTAAAGCAGACTGAAAAGTAATGCAAAAACAGTGCCAATCCACTCAATCTAAGACATGTGCTTAGAAGTCTTGACCTTACAAGGAATATGTTTTCTTGTTTAAAACACATAATATTTAAATGAAGGAATTCTTAACAAACCTCAAAGAATTGAGAGCTTAGAAGCTTATTCTCTGACTAAAATGGACCTTATTTAGAAATTAGGGACTTCTCTTAAGGTCCTGTGGTTAAGACTCTGCCTTCCTTTTCAGGGGGTGTAGGTTTGATCCTTGACTGGGGAACTAAGACCTCACATGCTGCAGAGTGCAGCCAAAAAATTAAATAAAGAACTTGCTTTTCTTAAAAAAAAAAAAAAAAAATACTAAGAAGACAGTCAAAGCCCCTTCTACTTTGTGGAAACTATAAACACCCACCTGAAAAATTCATGGGTTAAAGAAGAAACAACAGTGGAAGTTGCCCAAAAATATTTAGAGCCAAATGACTGAAACACTATAGATCAACATATGTGTGACAGAGCTAAGTTATGCTAAGGAGAAGATTTTCATCTTCAATGCAGTGATTGGGAAATGAGGAAGTTAGTGCGCACGCAGGAGGACAAAGCAGAAGCCATCAACTGCGCTGGGTAAAGGGCTCTTAGCGGAGCACGGCCATGCTGACGCCCGGCTCTTGGACTTCCCAGCCTCCAGAACTGTGAGAAAGAATATGTGGTTGTTTATAGGCTAAGAAGGAAGGAAGGAAGGGAAGGAGAGAGGGAAGGGGGATGAAAGGGAGGGAAGAAGGGAAGTAGGGATGGGGGGAAGGAAGCCATAAGTTGTACGAGAAAGAACAGCACGAAGGAAAAGAGTCCCAGGAGAAATAGCAGTTAATAAACCAGAAGAGAACAGAAAACAACTCATCTTTCTATGGGAACTTTGGTTTCTGACCAATGGTGTATGATAAATTACCTTATTTAAAAGCACATATCCACTTTCTGACTTACTTCACTCTGTATGACGGACTCTATCCATCTCTCACCTATCATGCCTGTATGTGGGATCTAGGAGAATGGTGTAGATGAACCTAGTTCCAGGGCAAGAACAGAGATGCAGACATAGAGATTGGATATGTGGGCACAGCGGGAAAAGGGGTGTTGGGTGGGATGAACTGGGAGATTTGGATTGACATATACACACGACGGGGAAGCCTGGTGGGCTGCCGTCTATGAGGTCATACAGAGTCGGACACGACTGAAGTGACTTAGCATAGCATAGCATAGCATACACACTACCTTGTGTAAACAGAGCTAGTGGCAAGCTGCTGGATAGCGCTCGGTGCTCTGTGATGACCCAGAGGGTGGGATGGCGTGGGTTGTTGAGGGAGGTTCAAAAGGAAGCGGGTGTATATATACATATAGCTGATTCACTTCGTTATACAGTGGAAAGTAACACAACGTTGAAAAGCAATTATACTACAATAAAAAAAAACCCACCACATATATTCAAACCACTAATGGTGTGTCTTTGCTAAATGGACAGCATTTCAGTTTGTTCAATCAGAAATAAGTTGTACTGAGCCCACGCTGTAGGCAGACCGCCTCTCACCTGTCATGATGTCAGGATCTCAGATAAAGGCTCACCGGGCAGTTTTGCTCATATGGGTCCAGCCCGGAAATCCCTAGTAGCGGTATTTGGTGGCCTGGGATGTGACAGCCATCACCACCGTCAGCATTGGAAAGTTCCTTGTTCATCACCCAACATTCTTCATGTCAGCGAGGCTCTCAGTTCGATCAAGACAGTCTCGCACAGTTTTCTGGTCCTTGGAAACAGACTTTAACATCACAGACTTCACTTGAGGGCTTCCTTGGTGCTGTTGAACCAAAGGTGGGAGTTGTTTGCCACGCCATTAGTCTGACCACTATTTTGATTATTCTGGCCAGCCCCCATGCTCAATCTGAGAGCCTGAATTTTGTGCCCAATTAAACACATAATTAAGAGCTCAGAAAGGCACATCCATTATCAAATTGGGCCTTTTCACACCCTATGCTCGCTTAGAAAACCTCTCCAAGCTGATGAACGAACCTCAGCCCGGTTGTCATTCCAGCGGTGCTCTGGAGCTCTGTTTGCTGCGAAAAGGTTTACAAGTCTGAACAGAATCCAAATTAGCTCAGTTCCTACAGACTGATTGAAAAACCAGGGAAGTCAGAACTGATTTTCTGAATTAATAGCCTTTCTTACAGCTTTGGAAATCTCCTTAAATTCAAGTCAGGTCAGAAGTGCCTCTTGGGTCGGGAGGAGAAAATAAAGACAGGATACAAAGTAGAATCTTCTCCAGCGCCATGATTTTTCCCTTGGTTGCCATTTTCCTATTTAAATATGTTCTACTTACATAATATATAGAATACAGAGTGAAATGAATTGAACTTTCACATTTGGTCACAGTAAAAAGGTGTTCCTTAAAAAATCTGGCAGAGAAATTAGTAAAGCTCAAAGAGTTAGAAAAAAGATCGTCCAAACTACTCGTTATTTTTGCAAACACGACGACGAAGATCTGACTACATGATAAGCAAATTGGGGTAGGAAGAGACCATGTCATCTGTATCCAAGAGTAAGGTGTGTACATCTCTGGACATAGAGATGCTGGAAAAATTCAGAGACTCGTATTCCCATCACTGATGGGAAAAGATGGGGAAACAGTGGAAACAGTGTCAGACTGCGGGCCCAAAATCACTGAGATGGTGACGCAGCCAGAAAAAAGACGCGCCCGAAGGAAAGAGACCAACCAGAAGCAAAAAGGCAGAGACAACACCAACAAGGCGCCAGTCAAGGCAAGTCTCCGGGAGATGGAGGAGAGCTGGAGGAAGAAGGCGAGCGCGAAGAAGAGGAACGGGGGAGAAGACCGAGAGTCCTGGACGCAGAGAAAAGTCAGAAGGAGACACGGAACGGAAGGAAGATGCAAGCGAACCCAGAGGCACCCAGGGAGGACCAGGAGAAGACCGAGCTGGGAGGGAGAGGGGGAGGAGAAGGGGACAACAGAGGAGAGAGGCGGATGGACACTGACGATGGGTGTGAGCGAGTGACCTCCGGGAGCTGGTGATGGACAGGGAGGCCTGGCAGCTGCGGCATGGGGTCGCAAGAGTCGGACACGACTGAGCGACTGATCTGATCTGATCTGATTTATGCTGAAAGCTCTGGGTCACTTGGGGTTCAGCCCTGGCGACTCTAGTCCTTCCTCTCAAACTCAATCACCTGTATTAAGTATTTTACATCCTGTGT
Source organism: Tragelaphus eurycerus (assembly GCA_935064755.1). Taxonomy (NCBI): domain Eukaryota; kingdom Metazoa; phylum Chordata; class Mammalia; order Artiodactyla; family Bovidae; genus Tragelaphus; species Tragelaphus eurycerus. The sequence goes on from CAKXYN010000324.1 coordinate 9,856, forward strand.
TTTGGTGGAGGGTTGAGGGTCCATGGTAAGAAGCAGCTGAGTATGGAAAAGTCCTGTTCTCTGCCCTCTAAGCATAGTGGTGTCCCAGAGAAACAAGATGCCATATTCCTTGGTAGGTCAAGATTGGTCTGCTTACAAAACCCAAACAAGGAAATCCAAGCTCATTCTGTTTGGAAAACAGAGGCTCTGGGTGTCTCTTACTTGAAAAAATGTAATCAAGGAGCCTGAGAATTTGAAGCCATTCTACATCATCTTCTCTTAGCCATTCTTTTTTTTTTTTTTGGCTGGGGGGGCGGGGGGGTGGGGATTTTTTTTTTCCTGGTTCTTTTTTGTTTTGTTTTTTTTGGCCACTCCTTATGACAGGTGGAATCGTAGTTCCCTGACCAGGGATTGAACCTGCATCCACTGCTTTGCAAGACAGATTCTTAACTTTTGGACCACCAGGGAAGTCCCTGAACAATGATCGTAAGGATAAACTGAGGGGCAAGTAAATTATTGGCAAAGAGGACAGTTAGGAAGAAACCATGATGTGATGTGCTGATCTTAGAAAGTGACTGGGGTGTAAATGACAGGGCAGAATCAGGGGATCTGGGAGGTTCAAGTCCCCCATCCTGAGAAGCTTTGAAGCTGAAGGAGAAGGCTGTTGCATCACCCTGAGGTTCTGGCATTCATGCTGGCTGATAACCTCACAATGTCAGGTCAGATCAATACTCATTTCCTGACCAATAAAGGCAAAACTCAGACCTTCTCAAATCACCTTCCACTTGGTCCCTTTCCAGTCTAGCTTTTGTCCAGTACATTTGGTCACTGGTATGAGACATGTTTGGGTCCCATTTCCCACTGAACTAACAGGAACTCCTTGGCTTATAGGAAATGGTTATTTATAATAGACTAAATCAAGGACTGGTTGTTTTGGGGTCGTGTGTGTGTGTGTGTGTGTGTGTTCATAGCAGGCTTAATTGTAATAACATTTATACCACATAATATAGTGCACAGAGGTTGTAATTTTCCTATCATCTAAATTGCAGGCTGAAACTGTGTTAAGGAAGGACCGTAGAGAGTGAATTACTGCTTTCAAAATGACTACTTTTAACCGACAATATGACCGGCAGATGAATGCCCAGGATGGGAGGACATTCTGTATTTGACGTTAGTTGGTCATACCCCAGGATTTTTAAGTGTAGCTTGTGCAGATCATTTGCATTTAAAATGTATAACTGGCACCTGGTGTCCCCAGAAAATCATTCTTTCTACTTAATATTGTATCACCTTTGGAAAACACTTAGTGATTTTGAAGATGTCATTCAGACAGTTCGACCTGTCAATTTCTTTTAGACTTTCCCACTGACTGGGCCCTGGGGTTGGTTGTAACAACCCAGAACTGGAACGCAAATTAAAAAGGACACAATTGACTTCTTGCACATAGTGAAATTAGCAAGTGAAAATTCAGCATCTTTAACTCCTGAGATGTTTTTGTGCTTATTAAACACGATGACAATGAGAAACTGGTCTCCCTGGGAATAGGCTTGGGCTTTGCAAAGGTGGGAGCTGGATTCAAATTCTGCTTCCCTGTTGATTTTACCAGCCACTTAATGAACTCAGCAAGAACACAACCTGTCCGAGCCTCAGTTTCATCCTCTGCAACATGGGTATAATAATAACTCTAACCTTGGAGCTTTGTGGGAAGACCTAGGCGGTGGTATCTAAAAATGAGGCCAGGGCAAGTCCTCAGGGCAAGGGGGTGCTCTCAGGAGGATGGTTCAGTTTGGAACGGGAAGAGATATAACCATAAAATCTCAGGAAACCTTCGCTGTCTGAGACTTCCAGAGACTTCTCCATCAAAATGTCTCAGAAAGAGAGAGAGGAGACATCAGAAAGAACAAAAGGCCCAGTGCCTGTTACCACCTCTTTGCTGGCTCTGTGTCATCATCCCCAGGCTTCCATCTCAGAACCTGGGAGCCAATGGGCCTTTTCTGACCCTTCCAACTGTGTTGGGAAAAGTGGTGACCAGCTGTGGCCAGCAGATCAGATGTACAGGCTCTGACAGACCGGATGTAACAGAGTCTGCAGGAAATTCTGTCATTTCTGAGCCACACGCCAGGCCTCCCCTCCCCACAAACAACTAGACACTTGAACTTGGCTTTTAGCCACCAGATCCTGGACTTAAGCTCAGACCTGAGTAGGAACAGCGCAGTGGTGAGAGCCAAGCCCACAGGTCCCTTGGAAATTGGACACAGCCTTGCTGGGTGTGCTGGGCACTGGGTTTGTCTGCGATGAGGAAGGTGCAGAGGAAAGCTGCCAAGGTTTGTCTCCCTGTACATCGCTGCCTTCCTTTCTCTTAACCATCCTGGCTCCAAAGAGTCCTTCTCAAGATGAAACTTTTAATCAGTGATGCTCCGAAAACTGAATAGTTTGGGGAAAAATTAAAATTAGATTCATACTTCGCACTATGCACAAGAAAAATATCCCAAAGCATTAGAGATCTGAATATAAAAAAAAAAAAAAAAAAAGCTGTACAAACAAGCATTCAGAGAAAATTTGGGTGAATTCCTGCATAATCTGCAATTTTATTTCTTTTGTTATTGGAGTATAATCGCTTTACAATGCTATGTCAGTTTCTGCTGTACAACAAAGTGAATCACTTCCCACCACCCACCCCTGCCATTGCATTCCTCCAGGTCATCACAGAGCACCCAACTGAACTCCATGTGCCATACAGCAGTTTCCCATGAGCTGTCTATTAACCTGCAATTTTAAAAAGGCTAATTGTGGTTCATAATCCAAAGGTGATAAAGGAAAAGACTGACAAGTGTGACTGCATAATGGAAATGCTTACGTTTACCTTCTGCCTAACAGAATGCCCCAGAAGCAAAATCAAAAGACACATGATAAACCAGGAGAAAATATTTTCAACGTGTATCACAGACGAAGGGCTGACATCTCTAATAGAGGGAGCCTTCTTCACACATGGAGGGAAAAAGAGCAGAATTGAATAGAAAAATGGACAAAAGACATGAACAGACAACTCACAACAAGAGGATATAAAAACAGCCCTTAAATGTGAGATGAGATGCTCAACATTATTCATACAAAGAGAAACACTAGTTAAAATGACGCTGACCCTGTTTCTCATCTATGAAATTGGAAAGCATTAAAAAGCTCCATGGCACACTTTGTTAATGAGACTGTGGGGGAAATCGATGCTCTTAGACACACCAGGGAGAATCCAAATTGCTGTCACTGTGGAGAAAGGGAACTTGGCCACAGCAAACAGAACTACACAGGCACCTGCCTTGGACCCAGCAACGCCAGTTCAAGGGACTTCCGCTACAGGTACACTGTGAACAGTGCAAAAACGCACATGCGGGAGATTATTCACTGCAGCTTTGTCTATCATTGCAAAGTGCTGAAACCTTCCTGGGGGCCCAGTCACAGGAGAGTATTTGAATACAGGATGTACATGGAGTGCACAGTGGAGCAGCTATAAAAAACGTGGAGGAAGAAGCCTGAGACCTGCCAAGGAGCGATTTCCAGGATATGCTGTCAAGTGAAGAAATGAGGAACAAAAGCGCCTAAGTGCCTGCAGCCTCACTCCTTCAGTGTAAGAAAGAGCAGAAAATAAGAAAACGTGCATTTATGGGCAAATAAATGCCCCCCCTTTTTTTTTCACATAAAGAAATATAGGGAGGGTGAACCAGAAACTAACAAGATTAATTACTAGAGAGAACAGGTTAGAATGGGGTGCAGAGACAGTAGGGTGAGATTGGACAGGTGAGGATGGGGGCAGGGTGGGCGTAGGACCACTTTTCCTAGAACACCTTTGGGTGTAGATTTGACTTTTGAACCATGTGGATTTTCTTTTTTAAAAAATTTATTTTTATTGAAGTGTAGTTGATTTATAATGTGTGCATTCCTGCTATATATTAAAGTGTTCAGTTTTATGTATATACATGCATTTGTTTTCATATTCTCTTCCATTATGATTTATCTCAGGATATTGGATATGGTTCCCTGTGCTCTTCAGGAGGACCTTGTTTACCCATCCTGTATATAATGGTCTGCATCTGCTAACCCCAAACTCCCACTCCTTCCCTCTCCTAACCCCTGGCCCCCTTGACAACCAAAAGTCTTGAATCATGTTAATTTTCACACTCAGAAAAAAAAAATTAAGTGAACAATATGGAAAAACTGTAAAATGAAATTGTAGGGGAGGAAAATGTTTCTTCATTCCTTCTAGGTTCTTTGGCCTAATAATTAAGTTGACACAAGACAGAGTAACAGGCAAAGGAGAGTCATGTTAATTTCATATGTACAGACATCCATAGAAATAAGAGACTCAAAGAAGTGATCAAAGAAGGCAGCTTTTATATCTTTCAGACATAGAAACAATGCATTTATGAGGAATTGACCAGACAGAAATGTGCAGGTTCGAGTAGTAAATTAGTGAAGCAGTAACAAGGTTAGTTTCTGTAGCCCTCTGGTCCCTGCTTCCCCGTCTCTGGTGTAAGCATGTCTCTCCACCTCCTGCTACAGGAAGGGAACCTGTCACCTGGAAGAGCTGTTTCCCACTTTCAAGGGACAGAGGAGGCTCAGTGTGTGCTTCCTGCACGAGCTGCTTCATAAGTAACTTTAATTCAAAGTAATCAACATGCCAATGCGGCCTGCCCTGGACCCCATCAAAATATAAACAGAAATGAGTGAACCTAACAGTATTTCATGAGTAGCGTAACCACAGTGAAGGAGGAAAGTGTTGGTCCAAACCTCTTGTGGCCTGAATTGCATTCTTTTCAAGAAGCCTCCACAGCCCAGGAGATGCTTCTGTATAGGAAGAGCTCTGGTGGAGAGGAGGGGACACAGTAGAATGGATGTTTGAAGTGATCCTTCAAAGCTCTTGTAGCACATGTTTTCGTGGGTTCTCCACGTAGGAGCAATCTGAAATGAATTTAGTTTTATGGATAATGACCATGAGGGTAAAGATCACAGCTGACATTTGGTGGCTAAAGGTGAATGATATGCCTGGTGGCTCAGATGGTAAAGAATCTGTCTGCCGTGCAGGAGACCTGGGTTCTGTCTCTGGTTTGGGAAGATCCTTTGGAGAAGGGAATGACTACCCACTCCAGTATTCTAGCCTGAAGAAGTCCATGGACAGAGGAGCCTGGTGGGCTGCAGTCCATGGGGTAACAAAGGGTCAGGACAGGACTGAGCAGAAGCATGGCCTTGGAGACTAGCAGATACACACTACTACATGTGAAATAGATAAATAACAAGCACCTACTGTATAACACAGGGAACTATATTCAATATCTTGTAATAACCTGTAATGGAAAAGAATCTGGAAAAGAATTCATATCTATTTGTATAGCAGAATCACTTTGCTGTATCCCTGAAACATTGTAAATCAACTACACTTCAATTAAATGAATAAATAAAATTTTTAAATAAAAAAATACATAAGAGAAGCAAAAAATATCCAAATGAGCACTAGAGTATCATGTGGCTTTCCCTTATCTTCAGAGCAGAATTCCTCCCACGGACATGTATTGAGTGCCTCCTGTGTACCAGGCATTTTGTTTTAGAAGAACAAGGGACAAGACCCACCTACAGGCAGACAGTGAATCAGAAGCCAATCAGATAATATAAATTCAAAGAGGAAAAGATGCCTCCAAGACCACAAAGTGGGTTAGGAACTAACTACTTGTACCAAGACAGTCAGGAGTCTCTTCAAAGAAAAGGTATTTGAGTTGTGATCTGAGCTGGCAGAGGAGGAGGCACCATGCAATGAAGGGAGGAAAAGAGCCAGCCGAGGAAGCATCTGTGCAAGGGTCCTGGGGCAGAACCAGGCCTGGAGGGTTTAAGAGCTGGAAGGAGGGCTGTGTGGCCAGAGCAAAATGAACACAGAGGAGTGAGCACTGAGCAGGTACATTGTCACCAAACAGTGAAGCCGCACTCTTCAGAGATAACCAAATTATATTCCAGCTCCCTGGACCTGAAAATGGTGTTTCAAGAAAATTCCTGTTCCCAAGATAAAGGTTGAAAGAGATTTAATGAAAAACTTTACTCCTCTCCTTATCTGTCAGGGTTTAGCTGAGTCCTTGGAGTTGTCAGACAAGGAGGGGAAGCGAACCTAATGTTCTAAAGTCACCAGGGCTCTGTGAAGGGGGAAGTGGCTTTGCTGAGTCACAGGAAGGCTGCTCCTGGTTCATGAAAATCTCAACATTTCCTTACGAAATAATGATGTAAAGCACAGGTGGCTCTCTGCTGGGAGAAGCTTCCTGCAACCCCACACAGCAGAGCAAAGAGGTACAGGCAACAGGCCAATTTCATGGTCTGAGCCACTGAGAAGACCCTGTCCTAACCGGGGAGAGTGAGGCTTTTTTGCGCAAGTTGAGGGGCAGAAGGGTTTCACTTTTAGATTCTGTCCAGTTGGATCATCCAGATGAGAACAGTGTGATGTGGGCAGGGTGGGGATGAGCTGCAGTCCCATCCGCCACCATCCGATGCCCCAGGTTGGGAGGGCTGGGCCCTCTGCTGTTCTCCTCCTTGAGGCTGAACCAGAGCTATCAGACCCCAGGCTCAATTCTGACGTGAGCTTCCCTTCTCCTTCTTATGATCAGAACCTGTGTGGGCCCTGAGATGCTCAAAGGACGTGAGATTAAGTTCACAGAGGGCGAGGAGAAGGTGAGATGGATGGATGGCCGTCAGGTTCCCTAACCTGCTGCCCAGCAGGTTCCCAAGCAATTGAGGCTGCAGAGGGGGTCTGACTCAGGTGTCTGAGGCTTGGGGACAGGGAGGCCAAGCAGGTTTAGAGGCCTTTGACCACCTGCTTCTGGGGTGGGAGGGCAGCGGAGCAGGGCTGAGGGCCGATACTGGTATCCTGCACGGGTGTCATTCTGAAGAGGGTCATGAGTCTGGGCTTGTATTTAGTGATGGGTAATGATCCCGTTCAGTGTGTGAAAGGACCACGGCCAAGACATTCAGCCCTGCCAGGTGATGTTCCCCAAGCCCAGCCTCCTGTGTGTGGCCTTACATGGGCCATGAACTTGATGAGCAGACATCAGTGCCCATAATACACAAAACATCAAACACAGGCCTCTCTGGACCATGGGAATGGATGTGGCTGGGGGGAGTTGATCGCCAGTAGAGCCAGGACAATCCGCAGGCGGGGCCCTCACACAGCTGGCCGGCCACAATATCACAGCTGGCTGCTGGCACCTCCCACCCAGACAGGTGGTCAGTGATGAGCTGGGCTTTTAACTTCCTAGGTTTTTAAAAGGGAAGAGAGAGATTAAAAAAATAAAAAGCCCTCCTATTTCTTCAGTAGGAGAGAAAGTAAGAAGATGCCATTGAGCTACAGAAAGAAAGAGATTAAGTAGCAAAGAAAGTGACAAGCTGATCTCAGAAAACCCTTTCAGGGATGGTAATCCTCGATGTACCAGAACAAATATGAAGGCTTTTGTTCTGGAATTTAGATTAAGATGGTGTCAGGCAGGAAACCAAAATGGAAGATGGTCTGGCCGTGTGTCTTGGGATGTTCAGAGACAGTGAATTGACTGGGTTCCTTGAGGCCCCAGGAAAACTGCAGCTTTCAGGAATGTCTACGAAAAACAGCCATGGCCTCTGTATTCAGAGACCACGGAGGCTGGAGGCTGAATGGGGAAATTATTCGACATCAGAGACGTGAGGCCGTCTGCCCTGTATTTCTTCTCACTTATCACATACCTCAGGGTCACCTTGGTTCCATGGACGCTGTTTAACATTCAAACATCATAAAGGTTTAGTATTTTTAATATCCATCGCATTCGGAAACTCTGATTTTTATCAGCGTGTATTCAGACTTCCTTTTATGGGGCCATTGTCCACCATTCTCAGAGCAACAGGAAGTTGGCTCTATGGGGCCATCATAATGGGTAGACTTGTTTGATTTGGACAAACTTAATGACTTATCAAGACCCAAGGAAAGGACGAGATAAATCAAGAATTGCCTGGGTGGGATGTATTCCTAGCCACTGGTAAGCTGTGTTTCTGAACCTGCCTCTCCCAGTCCAGCAGACTGGATCAGTTTAGAAATTTCAACACCCCTTCCCAGCACCCCTCCCTTCACTACTGCAACAGTCAGCAGTGCTGCTTCCTCTGGCAAATGTCTTTATCACTTTACAAATGCCATGCTTAGTTATGTCTGACCCTTTGCGACTCCATGGACTGTAGCCTGCCAGGCTTCTCTGTCCATGGCATTCTCCAGGCAAGAATACTGGAGTGGGTTGCCATGCCCTCCTCCAGGGGATCTTCCCAACCCAGGGATCAAAACCAGGTCTCCCACATTCAGGGAATTTTTCCCCCCAAGAAAGGAGTGGGTAGCTTATCCCTTCTCCAGGGGAATTCCCAACCCCGGAACCAAACCAGTATCTCTTGCATTGCAGGCAGATTCTTTCCCAGTTGAGCTACCAGGGAAGCCCTGCTGCTGCTGCTGCTAAGTCGCTTCAGTCGTGTCCGACTCTGTGCGACCCCATAGAAGTAAGCTCACCAGGCTCCCCTGTCCCTGGGATTCTCCAGGCAAGAACACTGGAGTGGGTTGCCATTTCCTTCTCCAATGCATGAAAGTGAAAAGTGAAAGTGAAGCCGCTCAGTCGTGTCCAACTCTTAGCGACCCCATGGACTGGAGCCTACCAGGCTCCTCCGTCCATGGGATTTTCCAGGCAAGAGTACTGGGGTGGGGTGCCATTGCCTTCCCCGACCAGGGAAGCCCTAGAGCCCTGCAAATTTCCTCCCAGGAGTCTGCAAAATGGGTGTGGAGTTCATAGAGCCTGTCTGAAGTGAAACTGTGGAGAGGGAGGGACCTGCTCTCTGCAGGGGGGTGGGCGTGTTATGATAAGGAGATGCTGGTCAGGGAGCAGTTATCAAGCACACTGTTCCTTGTGTGATGTGTCTTTAAAAGAATGGCACCCACATCTTGGCAGAGACCAGGGTGGTGCTGGTGACAGGGGAGCTTGAGGGGGCGTGGGGACTTGACAGGGGCTCGGCTGGAGTTATCGGCTGTGATGCAGTGACATGTCTCCAGTGTTGTACTTTCAGGGCCACATGTCATCCAGTCAGGATGACTGACAGCCTTATTCTACAATTCACATGGCGGCTGGGGATTTGTCCTGACAGCCAGTGCATGGTCCCCCTCCAAGACTGGCAGCTGCCAGGAGCCCAGGGGCCCCGCGGTGCTCTGAGTGTCACGGTGTCACTTCAGAAACACATCGCTCCAGGTCTTACTTTGGGTCTCCAAGAATCTCCTCCTGGCTCAAAAAGAAAAACAGAATGTGCAGGGTCACCCCTCTCCTCTAGTTTTTTTTAAATTATTATTTATCAAAGATTAAAATTGTCCAATACAGAGAAGTATAGAACAGATTACTATTATTGGAGGACTGTTGCTCTACAATATTGTGTTGGTCTCTGCTACACATCAGCATGAATCAGCGGCAGGTATACATGTGCCCCTTCCTTCTGAACACCCCTCCCATCTCCTACCCCATCCCGCCCCTCCAGGTCTTCACAGAGCACTGGGTTGAGCTCCCTGTTTTACAAAGCAAATTCTCGCTTGCTGTCAGAAATGGCAACCCACTCCAGTGTTCTTGCCTGGAGAATCCCAGGGACAGGGGAGCCTGGTGGGCTGCCGTCTATGGGGTCGCACAGAGTCAGACACAACTGGCAAGACTTAGCAGAGGAGCAGCAGCAATGTATATATTCCATGCTATTCTCTCAATTTGTCCCACTCTCTCCATCTGTGTCCACTGGTCTGTTCTCTGTGTCTGAACCCAGAGCTTGCTACACAAAGTGAAGTAAGTCAGAAAGAGAAAAACAAGTATTGTATATTAATGCATGCGTATGGAATCTAGAAAGATGGTACTGATGATCTCTTCTAGTTTTTGCTTTGAGTTCTTTTTTTCCCAAAGCTCGGGCTGGTGAAACAACAGAAATGAATCTTCTCACAGCTCTGGAGGCTGGATGTCCAAGATCAATTTATCAGCAAGGTTGGCAGCTCAGGTGTGTCCAATGCTTTATGAGCCTTTGAACTGTAGCCCTCCAGGTTCCTCTGTCCATGGGATTCTCCAGGCAAGAATACTGGAGTGTTGCTATGCCCTTCTCCAGGAGATCTCCCCGACCCAGGGATCAAACCTGTGTCTCTTATGTCTCCTGCACTGGCAGGAGGTTTACCACTAGTGCCACCTGGGAAGGGCTTCAATACATACATCTGGGCCAAGGGTTGGGGTGAGGGGACAGACACAGTTCCATGCGTAACAGACCTTCTTCAACATAGGTTTGGAACAGGCATACCCTGGCAATTCTGGAAGAATTAAGGGTAGTTTCCTCTTCTTCAATCAAAATAATTGCCTCATTGGTTTCTGCTTTGATGAATCAGAATTGAATTTATAATAAGGCTTTCAAATTTGCTGGGGATATTGCTGCATGAATTGCTAAAAATGGTGGGGTTTTGAAAAGCACTGGGGACTCTATAGGGTACAGTCTTGATGGGTGTGGATTTTTCTACATTTGTCAAAATCCACAGGATGTACAACCCAAAGAGTGAGCCCTAATGCAAATGCAGACTGTAGTTAATAGTATCAGAGAAGGAAATGGCAACCCACACCAGTATTCTTGCCTGGAAAAATCCCATGGACGCAGGAGCCTGGTAGGCTACAGTCCGCCCTCCATGGGATTGCAAAGACTCAGACATGACTGAGTGACTTCACTTTCACTTTTCACTGGATCATCACACAAGTTATAGTAATAGGAGAAATGATGGAAGGGAGAGGGCTACTGGAACTCTGTGCTTTTTGGAAGTAAAAGCTTGCTAAATTTCTGTAAAGACTCTGTAAATCTGTCTGTAAAAGTCTCTGTAAATTAAATCTATTAATTTTTAAAATAACTTTATTTATTTATTTATTTATGGCTGTGCTGAGTCTTCACTGCTGTATGGGTTTTTCTTTTAGTTGCACTGAGCAGGGGGCTACTCTCATATTGCATTGTTCAGGCTTCTCTTGTTTCGGAGCACAGGCTCCAGGCTCTCAGGCTTCAGCAGTTGCTTTCTGGCATATGGGATCTTCCCTGATCGGGGATGGACCCATGTCTCCAGCATTAGCAGGCGGAGTCTTTACCACTGAGCCACCAGGGAAGCCCCTAAAAATAAATCTATTAATTTAAAAGTATTGGACCTAATGGTCCATTGGTTAAGACTCCAAATTTCCATTGCAAGGGGCACAGGTTCAGTCCCTGGTTGGGGAACTAAGATCCTGCATGTTACACAGCAATGCAAAAATTTTAAAAATTCATTCATTAAAAAATAAAAGCAAAGAAACAAAGAGCATGGGGTTGAACTGCAGTTCAGGTGGAGCATTTTTTTGTAATTTGTATCCACAAGTATGGTGCACACCACTCTGAACTGCCCGTAATCTTCCCCCACCCCTCACATTCTCCATGCCTCACCTGCCCACCCTGTGACCTCTCCTCTTTGCTGGGGCTTTCTCTGGCCCACAGTGAGGGACAAACAGAACTGGGGAGCCAGTGCCTTTTCTCTGGGAGCAGCCCTCAAGTAATGGCTGAGAGATGTTGATCGAGGAATGCCAACTACCTGTCCTCTGGTTGGGGGTTCCGTATGCTCTGCTCTGTCCCCCAGGGCCCTGGGGGATGAAGTCCCGTTGCCATCATGGGGACCTGCTCGTTAAAGCCCCTCCCTTTTTTGACTCCTTCCCTTTCCTTGATTGTCATCCTCACACTCTCCTGATGTTTTGTGAGTTCGCTGGTGATGGGGGTCTCCTACTATTATCAGCGTCTACAATCAAGGCTGACCCAGGTGAGCACTTCTGATCCTTGGATCCCATCTCCCATCATATGTGAAAAGCTGACTCAGATGCGCTTCTTGACTGGTATCCTCAAACACAGGGCACCATCCTCCTCCTATCACATACTCGTTTACTGGGTTGGTCTTCACAGGTGGCTTAGTTGGCTCAGCACTCTCTCTGAAGTGCAAGAGACCCAGGTTCAATCTCTGGGTCAGGAAGGTCCCCTGGAGAAGGAAATGGCAACCCACTCCAGTATTCTTGCCTGGCAAATCCCATGGACAGAGGAGCCTGAGGTCTACAGTCCATGGAATCACAAAGAGTAGAACACAACTGAGCAACTAAACCACCACCATGGGTTTTTTAGGGCAGAGTTGTTAAAAATCCTTGTTTCTTAAGAGTGATCAGGTTTACAATGTAGGAAAACTACACTCCTACTTTATAGGCTATTTTTGAGCTACAGCAAGAAAGATACTCAAGGGTTGCATTACCTGCATGACCATGTTCTTTTCACCAAACCGTTGGTTAAGACCAGAGGTGAAACTGGTCTTATCCAGCAGAGCATCGTCAGGACACAAATTTCCAAAAGGCACAACAGTTGGCAAAAAGGACTTCAAACTTTAAAACAGACACTAGAGAAATAACTAGAGGAGACAGTAAGCGTCTAGGAAGACAGTCTTCAAGATGAGGCCCTGATCATCTAAGGTGTTTCCTAGCCAGCTTCGGGGAATTGAGAAATCGAAAAGTGAAAGTGTTAATCACTTGGTCAAGTCTGACTGTGATCCCTCTGGACTGTAGCCTGCCAGGCTCCTCTGTCCATGAAATTCTCCAGGCAAAAATACTGGAGTGAGTAGTCATTCTATTCTCCAGGGGATCTTCCCAACCCAGGGATTGAACCCAGGGCTCCTACACTACAAGAAAATTCTTCACTGTCTGAGCCACCAGGGAGTCCCCTTTGGGGAGCTGAGGGATGTGGGCATATAAGTTGTTCCTTATTTTACTACTTTGGTTGGTATTGGAAGCTCCACTGGATTAAGCTGCTGAAATATGAGGATGGTTTGTTGCAGCAGAGAGACTCCCCTAACTGAGACAAGGCTATGGGTCTACTTTTAAAAAGGACTCTCTGCTTCATAAGAGGAATCACACCAGAATGGCCTTTCACAAGTGTGACATGATGTCATTTACTACAAACTGACTTCAGAGCCACATCAGTGGTGATAGCATGTCAGGGCCACACTCATATTGGGTCCTCAGCAAAATGCATGTACTAAAGTCCAGCATTAAAGCCTGCAAGGTGATCCTTGTAGGTAATTCTGATGGCTCTCAGAATCTCCCAACATTAGTTGCAAATAAATGTTATAAATAAATAAAATAAATGTTGCAAATAAATAAAATAAATGTTTTCCTGTATATGTTGAGTCTACTTTGTTCTCTTAGATGAAATAAAGTTCTGTTTGTCACTTTATCATTGGACTCCCCTCATAAGCAGTCTTTGAACTCAACACAAAGCAATAAAATGAATCTCATGCTAATTCTATTTTCTTCATGACAATAAACACACTTCAAGTAAGTCCATCTTTGAATGGCTTCCCTTGAATTCAGAGCAGTTGCCACTTTGACCAATAAAGTACTTTTAACTTCAATTTTTTTTACTGGATAGATGGTTTCCACTCAACAGGATTCTTGAGGTTTATACCCACTTTTCTGTTGGACTGTGAGCTCTGGGAGGCCAGAAGCCATGGTCTTCTCTGCTTCTGCCCTAGCTCATGGCTCAGAGCCCCATGTAATTGATGGTATATAAATTGCCATTGAATATAAGAATACTTCAACCAGAGGACTCTTTGCATTTTACTTCGGTATATGTGTGTGTGTGTGTGTGTGTGTGTATATATATATATATGTATATTTATATATATATATATATATATACATAAATGACACATATATATGCTAGTTCAGCTCACCTGGGGAATGTATCTTTAAGCAACATATGTCAGACATAGTAAAGATTCAATTGAGCACCCTGGTTTGACAGAGTTGCTATTCTGGTTCAGTGATTCACCTTTGTTCTCAGGTCATGGAATGAGGATTGGTTGCACAAAGTCTGGCTTTAGAGCCTGAAAGAATCAATCAGCTCCCCTTGGGAACAAGGGGAGATCCTTGAAGCTTTGGAGAAAGTGGGAGGCTACCACCTGGGAGCAGGAAATACTAGCCTTGAAAATACATGTGGCCCGAAGCCAGTCTTTCCAAGAAGTTGCTTTTGGCAGCTACAAGAATCCACTGGACTAGACAATCCAGGAAAGGAAAGATCTGCATTCCAAGAACAAGCTTGGAGGAAGCTAAGAATGCTGCTGCTTCTCTCCAATTAGGAAAAGAAGCAACAAAACACGATTGGCTCAGCAGGGGAAGAAGAAGAGGAGAGAGATCTGCCACCTCTCATTGTGAGGGGACGAGAAGCACAGATGTGGCCGTGTGGCCCTCGCCTCCATTTTCATTCCATTTGAGCTTAATGGCTCCAGCTGCTGGAAGCTCAGGCCCTCTGTTTGTGGCACACAGCTCTATAGGAAACCCGAGTGGGATGAGCACTTAGATTAATTAGGTTTGGATGAGGATACACTTTTGCAGACTTCAAGGGGAAGAGAGACTAAGGGAGGCCATATAGCAGAAAATCTCAGATGATATTGGCATGAAGCGTATGGAACTGCATTCACAGGTATCTTCATGTGGGTTGAGGTCAGCCTCTGCTGAACCATTTGGCACTTTTTTGTGTGCAAAATTAAGGAACAGGACGAGCTAAAGATTCCCTTCCCACTTATACATTTTTTATTTTAGCAAATCTGGAAGCATGGATAATCCACTCAAAGAAATCTTAAATATTCTGAAGTTTCTTTTCTACAGTGCTGTAAGTGGAAAAGGGGGGTTTGCCCAGGCAGTACAGGGGTAAAGAATCTGCCTGTCAAGGCAGGAAACGCAAGAGAAGTGTTCTATTCCTGGGTTGCCAAGATCCCCTGAAGTAGGAAATGGCAACGGGCTCCAGTATTCTTGCCTAGGAAATCCCTGGGACAGAGGAGCCTGGCAGGCTACAGTCCAAGGGGCTGTAAGGAGTTAGACACAACTGAGCAACACAAGTTGAAAGATAAGACACGGGTCTATTCTCATGAAAAGACCTCTGCACATTTCCACAGCCAGAAGCTCATTCCGGGGACCAAGGTCCACTCCCCACAACTCATTTTGGAAATCTGGCAACGGCTTTGGTTCTAAATCCAGACCAATGTCTCTTGAAAGAGAAGCCTATCCTGCAAAAGCCAATGCACTTCATGACATTGTGGTACAACAAGGATTCCTATTGGGTACAGGTGTGACCATCAGAGGCAAGGGTACCTGAGAAAGCCAGTTACAAAGACACGGCACCCCTGAAGCTGAGGAATAGACAGTGCCTGGGAGAGGGGAGAGGTGAACGTGGCAGAGGCAACACAAGCAGGACTGGGTGATTTGTCTCTATTGCTACTTTGAGGCAACTGCCATTGGCTGAATGTCCAACTATT
The DNA here is from genome assembly GCA_935064755.1 of Tragelaphus eurycerus. Classification (NCBI taxonomy): domain Eukaryota; kingdom Metazoa; phylum Chordata; class Mammalia; order Artiodactyla; family Bovidae; genus Tragelaphus; species Tragelaphus eurycerus. The sequence continues at coordinate 25,220 of CAKXYN010000324.1, forward strand.
TCCTTCCATTTCCCCCATATATATAGACAGATGATGACTTTTGATATTTTCAAGTTAGAAAAGAGTGATGGAAGAAAGGTCAAGTGATAAAAGAAAAGAAACAAAATGAGATAATTAAAAATCAAGTTAGTTAAAAATCAAGTTAGAACTCATGGCCCACCCCTTAGACAGACTGTTAGCATGCATGCAAATACCAGCCTCCACTCTGTAAGAGGGCACCCATGTGTTCATTAGATGTTTGTTGAACTTAGTTCAATAAAACTCTTTATTAGGTATCAATGTCCCCGAACATTTTCTTAGCATAAAAGAGCACTTTCTTTTTGGTAGGAAAACTACTTTAATAAATGATTGCAGTATTTCTTCCTCTTAAATCCCAAGAATTAAAAAAATGTTGAACATCAAATAGCACAAGTCTGAATTTTAATAGCCTTCACATCATGAATTAACTACAATAGAAAATAAACTCATCACTAGATCCCAATTTACTTACAAAAGATCCCAGCTGTCACCCAAAGCCGAAATGGGTAGAGACATTTTGCTTCCTGGGAGCGGATCCCTGGCTATTGACAAAAGCATTTACAGGCATTATTAGCAGGAAGAATCAGCCTAGTGAATAATACAATTATGGGCTATGGTTCAGATATTCAAGTGCAAGCGTCCAGAAGATGATGTAGCAGCTAATCTCTGAGGGTAGTTTTGCAAATAATGACATTTAACCTATCATAGCAATTGTTCTCATAAAAGACATGAACCACTGTAATGAATAATAAAATCCAGCATAAAAATTACATCCTGGTGCTAGAAATTGTGAAAATGAACACTGTTCGTCTTACCAAATGAAGTTGCCTACATGGGAAGAAAAAACAATGCCTTTAAAAATGCTTAAGAAATGTATTTAAAGAGCAAAAATACTAGAGAGACACCATTTCTTCAGTTCATTTCTAGATGAGGTAAGACACGCCAAATTCACTAAGAATAGCAGTAGTGATTATTCAAAGCATAACATGAAGGACAGCAGTTAATCTGATTAGAGTAATGACATTTCTAATGTATTTATTTGGGGTAGCGATTGCTGAATTGCACTGTTATTAGCAAGCTTACCCTGTTTACTGGAATGCTGATACATATTAAGTCTGTCTTTGAATAATACAGGCTGAGCATGTGGACAATAGAAAGGGTCGTCTGCTTTTCTCTCCCCCTCCATGCGCTATCTGATCTGTCTGCCTTGATTTGGAACAGGTCTCTAGGCTTTGTTATTGTGGACACTCAGCTCTCCCACCCCTCCCAGCTTTGGGCTCCTTGAGTTCCAATGTCAGATACACTTTCGACATCTCCACTGAGAATTCATTGTCCCTGAGCTTTCCAAACATCCTTATGAACTCTCTTTCTCTTTTTATGTCCAGCTAAGAACTGATTCTCATGCTTGATTGGTTGATCCACCAACCTTAAAATTATTGCATCTAATTTGTGAGTAGGATCAATTACTAAAAACATTCAGCTCATGGAGCTACTGGCTACATTTGAGATGAGCTAAGATCCAGACCCTCTTAACCTGCAGAGTTTTCCAAGATTATGCTCTCTGATGAGGAGGGGGAGGAAATATTTGTATCAAATCCATATCTCAGCTCCATTCCTTTCTGAATTATGAGCTTACAATTGTGAGTCGTATTATTTCCTTTTAGACTGCATCTCTGGAGCCCTCATTGAAACTTGAAAGTTTTAATCCATCAAACACAAGATTTTTTTTTTTTTAGAGGAGAATACAGATTCAAAAGGGGAAAAGAAAAGTATAATCCAGACCACTGAGGATTGGCAGCCTCATGTATAAAGGCCTTTTGTTTATATTCCCAGAGCCAGGCGATCTTGAGGGTGTGGCAGGCCCGTAGCTAAATCATCCTTGTGATGCCATTGAATTGATGGGGTGAGAGTTGTGTCAATCAGTCAAGATCTGTTGAACACCAGCCCCATGCCAGGCAGCGGGAATCAGGGCAACTCAACAAATGAGATCCATCCATCCTCCATGTGGTCTAGTTTGTCACTGACTCTTTCTACTGGGATTTTTATCCTGGGAGAGTCAGAGGTCAGTAACCATCTGGCATTGCATGAAGTCCATGTGTGAATGCAAGATGAGTTTGTCTGATAAGCACTGCACTGCTGTATTTCCAAATATGTTTCGGAAACAAGTATAGCTAGACTTGGCCATGGAGAGAGGTAGTAGGATCTGGGAACAGGGTCGGTGTAGAAGCTGGCCTCACCTGGCCAGCTCTGTGCAGACCAAGGTGAGGTAGTTTCGGGACGACAGGGCCTGGGCAGTCCCGTCAATCACCCGGGGGCAGGTCAGCATGGAGGGGGCCACAGAGCAGGCTGCAGGACAGGCACATAAGTGGCCTTGTTGTCAGGAGCTGAGGCTCCAGGTCCTGGCCACGATGGATATGTAGGCTACAATGCAAGGTTCCTTGTAGCTGAAAAAACAACCCAGGAGCTGGGAACCTAATGACCTCCAACTTAGTAAGAGAGAGTTTGATGAGCTTTCCTGTGTTAAATCATGAAGTCAAGGCATCGTTTAGTTAGTGACAGCTGAGTTAAATTAACAATTTCCAAAATTATTCAAAAATTATTAGAATGACTTGATTAATTACAATTATATTACTTCGTGAGCAATTTTATTGTAAGATATAGACTATATTATACAATCATATATCTCATACATAAGGTGTATATATATATATATGTATATCTTATTTGGGCTTCCACTGATAGCTCAGCTGGTGAAGAATCTGCCTGCAGTGCAAGAGATCTGGATTCGGTTCCTGGATTGGGAAGATGCCCTGAAGAAGGGCATGGCAACCCACTCCAGTATTCTTGCCAGAAGAATCCCCATGGACAGAGAAACCTGGGGGGCTACAGTCCATGGGATCAGACATGATTGAGCAATTAAGCACAGCACAGCATATATATCTTATCTAGAAGTTTAAAAATATGTATATGTATTATATATGTGTGTCTATAAACTTATGTTACTTGCCAGTTCTTAAAATTCTTATGTCTTTTGAGTGTCATCTTCTGTCAATATATGGATTTTTCAGGGGAATATAGCCAAGGCTTCCCTTATGTGGTTCTAACATTGGCAAGGCCAAGTTCAAGGTTAGATGAAGGCCTCCATGTCATTGTCTAAATATTTAAAACATCCATCAAGCTTTTGATGAAACGTGTTTATCCTCCTACCTTGAAAATATTCTTTGTGAAATAACCTGGAAGACCAGGTTTGCCTGTAGGATCCTGGGCCCTCTGAGTCCCCAGGGCACACTGGGATGCAGGGCTGGCTAATCCTCTGCACATGGCCCATCACCTCTTCCCGCTGCCTCCAGCTCCCTCTTCATTGGGAAATACCCAGATGTGGACCTGGAAACACCCCCAGCCCAACTCCTGCCAACACCTCCTACAAACAGCTGTTCCTTGGTGACCTTTGGAGCTTGGGTTGTGTGTCACAGCCCAGTGTCCCCTCAGCAGGGCAGACCTGGGCAGTGGGCCTGTGCAGACCTTGGAAGCAGACTCAGGGATTCATGGACAGCAAATTCTGGGATCCTGTTGTCCTGAGCATGGTGCAGGAGCAAGACTTCAGGTATGTCCCCAAAACACCATGCTTCTCAGGGCTGCTGCCAAAGACTGATCCATCAGGCTCATTCCAGTGGAGATGGGGCTCCTTTCAGGGGTAACTGGTTCAAGCAGTAATGTCGACTCAAGGCCTCTCTGTGGGCCTGGCTGACATTTCCTGAGCCGCTTGCTTGCAGTTTGACCATCTCCCTCCCTTGCATTCATTTGCCAGTCAAGTCTGTTTGGGGATCTGAATATGCTCTCTACCTTCTGGGCTCCCTTCACCATTCACAGGTGTTCTCCCCAGATGCTCTGTCCATCTCATCTCCTCTTGACATCCATTTTTGGGAGGGCCTGAGCTCACACAGACCAGAGTTAGTGTGAATCTACATTTCTGGGTTTTTCCAGGATGAGGTAAATTTGAAGTCTTTTATCACATGATCCCTTCTTTATTTATCCCTAAGGAATCTTATCTGGCCCCATGGATTTTTTTTTAACTCTTAATTTTGAAATAATTACAGAGTCACAGGCAGTTGCAAAATCAGTTGCGAATCCCATAGACTCTTAACCCTGTTTCTTTCAATGGTGACACATAATATAGCTTTAGTAGAATATCACCCACGAATCCCAAAACCAAGTACATGCTGATGCTCCCCCTGTTTTGTTTCCAGCTCAAACAGACCCCTCTTCCTGGAGCTCTAGATGTATCTATCCCTACCTATTCAACATGTCCAGCAAGAAATTTTAATCTCTGACTTCCTTAATTTGATAATTTCCAGGTCTTTTTAGTCTTAGTAAATGGTGCTGCCAGCCACCAAGTTGCTGAAACCAACAAGCATCTTGTGACTGATCTACTTCTTTGTCCATTGTTGACCCATCCCCGCAAATGTGTGATTTCTATGAGGTCAAGGGACTTTGTCTTCTTAGAGGTGAAATTCCCAGCACCTAGCACAACACCCATGCTGGAGAAGGTGCTCAATAATATTTCTGAAATGAACAATATAATCCACGGAAAAAAAATATTTGTTAAATGAATAGATGTTTCGGTAGAGAGAATAGGGTCACAGATGATACCAAGCACCAGAATTTGGTATCTTGAGTCACGGTTTACATGCTCAAGTGATAGCTGTCTAGAAAGAAAGAAAGTTGGTAAGTAATTGATATTGACCTGGTGGAGAAAGTTGCTTCAACATGAGAATATAGTCACAGGTAAAGCTCAAACCCACCAGCTTCCCTCCATTCTTTCCTTTCTCTCTTGGTTGCCAAGAACACATTTTTTATCAAGCAGTCTTTGGAGAAGAGGACATTGGATTTATCCCTCCACATGTGATGGATAGTCCTTTTCTTTGACTTCCCCTATAAAGGAAGATGAGACTGAATCTCAGCTTATTCCCTCAACATTTGGTAGAACCTCCCTGGTACATGGCATGGTCAGGCAGTGAGGTTAGTGCAATGCCTTCTTCTTTTGCTCCTTGTCTGGATGCTTGAAGATCACAAAGGGGCTAACACCATGGGTTCTGGAAATATCAATAGGTCTGATTCTAACTGTGACTTCTGACCTCTGGAAAGTTACTTCAATTTTCCAAGGCTCAGTGATTTTATATGTAAATCTGCTTCGCATGGTCTCTGCGACAATTAAACAATGAAAGTGCCTGCCTGTAGCACAGAATCACTGACAACAGCAACTTCCTTTCCTGTTGTCCAAAACACTTGCCATTTTGGTGGCCAGATGTTTGTACTGTAGATTTCTGCATAGTATACAACACGATCACTCAGGTTTTGTCTTATTTGGTTCCTGCCCTTGTTTCTAGGCGTATAGAATCCTCCGATTCAAGCAGTGAGCCTGCATCAGGTCTGGGTCTTTCAGGGGCCACTTGTAGCTGGAGTCCCAGCGGCCACTATCTTTGTTGGGGCAGCAGCTCAGTAAGCTGAAGGCTCAATGTCTACTTGTGATTTTTTCTGTTTCCAATGGTCCCTTTCTGAGCCTGGTCAATGGCTTGTTTCTTCCTCCTTTGTGCCTCACCACCATGTACATACAAGAGCAGGGATCACTGAAGCCAGGAATCCGTGCCTAACTTGAGCAGACGCTTCACCTGCATTGTCAACCTCACTTCACCTCCATCAGTGCCTGTTCTTCATACAGTTGCCCGTTCCTGGGTTGCTTGAGTCTCCTTCTGCCTCAAGGACTCTCACAGGATTTATTCTCAGCCTCAAACGCCCTGACCCCACCCCCACCCCCAGCCTCCAGCATCGCCTCATCTGGTTGATTCCCATCACCTTCAGATTCCGGGGTGGACACAGTCTGCACTCAGAACAGATCCACTCCAGCCCTGTCCCTCCCCAGCTTGGGTGACCTCCACCTCCCATAGCTCACGCCTAGGACTCTTCTTCAGAGGATAACCATCAAACTACTGGAGCTACTTTGTCCCCTGAGAGCCAGCATGCCTGGAGTTGACATCACCATAGGTGTCTTTGAAAGCCCAGCCCCTCTCTTTGGGCAACACAAACCCCAGACACAACTGACTCCAGAGTTCCAGGCAGGACTGGACAGAGCCATCCTCCTGGAGACTTTGATGGCCCCAGAGGCAGCTCCCTCACCCTCCCTCCCTGCTCCTTTCATCTTTCCTGATTTCTTCAGAAACAGCCCCCTCACAAATCACTCTCTTCACAGTCAGTAATTAGATATTCACGTGTTTGTTTACTAGTTTATATCAGTCTCCATTTCCAAACTATAAGTCCCATGAGGCAGAAATCAACATTTGAATCAGCATTTTCCCCCATTTTTAAAGTCTTTATTGAATTCATTGCAATATTGTTTCTGTCTTATGTTTTGGTTTTTTGGCCACAAGTATTCTGGGATCTTATCTCCCTGACCAGGGATAGAACCTGTACCCCCGGAATTGGAAGTTGAGGTCTTAACCACTGGGCCACCAGGGAAGTCTGCTTGAATCAGCGGTAGGTGTTAAGCCTTGGCATCCAATGAATATATATTTAATGAACAAACTCATGAGAGTGACACCATGAAGGTGTGTACACAGTTGGGCTGCATCAGAGTTTGGGGGTCCAATCTCCCTCCAAAGCTTTCAACCATTATGTCCACAGAAGCTTGCTGAAAGACATAAATAACCTTCAATATCAAGGTGACATTACAAATACTCAAGCCTTCCTCTCTCTTGGTTTATAAGTCTGGCTGAACCCTTCAATGCATTTAATTCCCCATTACTTACTAGTTCTTTATGACCGCCATATGCATTGTGTGAGTTTGTGTATGTATATTTATATAAATTCTTATTATTCAGGTTCATAAAATATTCTTTATGAGAGGATGTGTCCATGGCTGACCCAGATGCACAAGAGGAAATGTTTCATTTCTCAAGAAGAGCCTTCTGTGCCTGCCAACACCTCCCTCCACCGTGTGCTTCACCCGGGGGACCTAATGGCTCTGAAAATAGAAGCAGCTGTTTGGCTCATAATTTATTGACCTACTGTGTGCATAACAAGTGGGACTGAGCTGTGATCAGCCCAGGCTATTTTTGTTGATACCAGATATTGAATCTTGCACTTGGGAAAGGCTTCTAGGAAGATTTTTGGACACTCACCATTGTATGTGTACCTGTGTGTCTGTGAATGAAGAGAGAGGAAAGGAGAGGAACGTGGGGAGAAACTCAAGTAAGTGCACTTCATAGTCTTTATTCATCACAAACAAAACATATTTTCTTCTCTAGCAAAGCCCAGCGGGCTGATTCAACACTGTCTTAAAAAAAATATATAGTCTATATTAAATCCCGATTGCAAAGTCAAAAGAGCCTGAACCTACAAAAGACTAGGCTTGAGAGACAAAGTTGTTGAAGACTGAGCAAGGAGGATGGATTTACTCAGCTGTAAAACTATAATTAACACATATGTCTTTATACCCTTTTAAAATAAGTATTAAATGGTTTTGGTGAAATCATTCATCTCACCAGATTCATATTTAGGGGAATATGACCATGCTCTTTCCACACCCTTCTGATGTTTATAAACAACAAGCTGTAAAGCGTGGTCACTAACTTTTGATGGGGGGTGTGAAGTCTTTGGGCTTTCCATGTGGCTCAGTAGTAAAGAGTCTATCTGCCAGTGCAGAAGATGCAAGAGACAAGGGTTTGATCCCTGGGTTGGGAAGATCCCCTGGAAAAGGAAATTGCAACTCACTTCAGTATTCTTGCCTGGAAAATTCCACGGACAGAGGAGCCTGATGGGGTACAGTTCATGGGATCATAAAAAGTCAGGCATGACTGAGCTACTGAGCACACATGCATAGAGTCTTTAGAAATTTAATAAAAACTGTGAACTCTTTCCCCAGGGGGAAAAAAAAATCACATCCACAATTTTGCATACAACTTCCAGGGGTTCACTGACCACCTGAAAGTCATGCATGAGTCCCGAATTAAGACTTTCCCTAGAGGAAATATCATCAGATCAGATCAGATTAGTCACTCAGTCATGTCCGACTCTTTGCAACCCCATGAATCATAGCACACCAGGCCTCCCTGTCCATCACCAACTCCCGGAGTTCACTCAGACTCGCATCCATCGAGTCAGTGATGCCACCCAGCCATCTCATCCTCTGGCGTCCCTTTCTCCTCCTGCCCTCAATCCCTCCCAGCATCAGAGTCTTCTCCAATGAGTCAACTCTTCGCATGAGGTGGCCAAAATACTGGAGTTTCAGCTTTAGCATCATTCCTTCCAAAGAAATCCCAGGGCTGATCTCCTTCAGAATGGACTGGTTGGATCTCCTTGCAGTCCAAGGGACTCTCAAGAGTCTTCTCCAACACCACAGTTCAAAAGCATCAATTCTTCGGCACTCAGCCTTCTTCACAGTCCAGCTCTCACATCCATACATGACCGCAGGAAGGACCATAGCCTTGACTAGGCGAAATATCATACAGGGACACAATTTAAAGGGAATCATGGTATTTTAATTCTTTAAAGGTCCTTAGAAATAACTTAGTCCTTACTCTCATTTTCTAGATGTGGGCAGAGGTCAGGAGAGAGTGTATGACTTGCTGAAACCAGGCAATAAATTTGTAACAGATATAGGGATCTGGATGCTATATGAAGCCCACTTTCTCAGGGCTTCCCCAGTGGTTCAGATGGTAAAGAATCTACCTACAATGCAGGAGACCCAGGTTCAGTCTCTGGGTCAGGAAGATCCCCTGGAGAAGGGAATGGCAACCCACTCCTGTATTCTTGCCTGGAGAATTCCAGGGACAGAGGAGTCTGGTGGGCTATAGTCTATGGAACTGGACACAGCTGAGCAACGAACACAATGCTTCCCTAGAAGCAGACCTGCAGGGGAGATCAAAGGCTGGTGGAGGGGCAGAGGACGGGGTCAGGCAGAGTACCCTCTCCTTCCAAGACCTGTGGGGTGAGGAGAGGGTAAGTCCTGTCAAGGAGCAGGTCAGTGGTTTGCATATCTGCATATCCTTCACCTCTAAAGGGATGGGGAACTGCAGATGTCCACCAAAGGGGCCTTTCTAGGCTACCAGGTGGAAGGCAGATGATGTCATGGATCTAACCTTTCTTCACCTCATTCTGATGCCCCCCAAAAGAGATGCATGTAGACTTTTCAGTGAGTGACTCAATGTTCTCTCTCCCAAGATGGAGGATTGATGGATGCGAAATATTTATGTTCATCTCTAGCCTGAGAGCAGGATGAGCATTCCCAGACCTCCAACTGTGGGCCTTGTGCACAGCAGCACCAGTGATAAGAAAAGCCGAGTTCCCCCAAAGGTACCACAATGCACAGTGTCCTGGAGATTCCATCCTGTCCCACTTTGTGACGCCCCCATAAACTGTCCTGAACAGCACACCCCATCCCAACCTTATACATGCTTTCTACAAGAACCAGGCAGCTTTTCTTGGTTTCTGCAGAGCATTTCATCTTGTAGAGCTGAAATTCGCCTTTTCCTCCTGAGTAATGGAAAACTGCATTGAAGGAGAGACATGTACACATATGCTGCCTCGTCCTGAAATGTCTCCCTCAAGCCCAACAGAAATGAGTTTCGTGTTAATTATACCACAAAATTGCTAAGACTGAAGCCACGCTAGGGTGCCTCCTCCGAACCCTCAAACTGCCAGGAAGATCAACAGCCCAAAAGAAAAGGAAAAAAGCAGTCAAGAGACTGGATATACTAATGGATTATGGCTCGACCGTCCATAAAAATACAACTATCTCCCACAGTCTGCAGCAGCTGGTCCAGGGAGCCAAATAACACCCTCTGTGGCAATCAACTCCCAAAACCGAGATGTATTCAATCACTGACAGCTTCCCTGACTTAAGTCCCTGAATCAACTTGGGACCAGGAAGAGAAGCCACACTCTGGGACCAGCCACAGGGGATGCTCATGGCTGGTCAGCTGCCTCTAGCCTCCCCAGTTCAGAAGCCCTGGTCTGGGCACACCTGACCTGAAGCTGCCTCTTTTCTCTGCTGTAAAGCTTTCCAGGCCCAACTATCTGCCTTCAAGTCTCTGCCAAACACAAATAATGATGGCTAATGCCCTTGCTGTTGAAAGCTCTGAATAAGTCACCTTTACTTGTTCTCATTCAGCTAGTCTTTGTTTATTTCCACACAATTCACAGAGAAAATGCATATGATCAAGAGATATGGTGGTGAGGGGAGCTTAACTGTAACTGCTGCTGCTAAGTCGTTTCAGTCGTGTCCAACTCTGTGCGACCCCATAGATGGCAGCCCACCAGGCTCCTCCATCCCTGGGACTCTCCAGGCAAGAATACTGGAGTGGGTTGCCATTTCCTTCTCCACAACTGTAATTAATTCTAAAAGAAATGAAAATGAAAACAACAATGAAATACATTTTTTTAGGCTTGATTCAGAAGGCAGGTAAAAATATGCATGCCCTTGAACCTGGTCATTCTGAGTCTAGCAATTCATTTTAGCAGAGATTGTCTCATAAATGCACAGTTATGTACACAGATGTCCACTGTTTAAATATTTGTACAAGCTAACTCTCCAAAAGGGGAATGGATCACATACAAGACATCCACACAATGGAATTCTGTGTGACCATCCAAAGAATAGAATGTTGATGACAGGGAGAGGGCAGGGATAGATGGGAGGGTAGCAAAGGCAAAACCAGATGCACACGTCTCATCTTTACACACATAGTGTACCTGGGCACATCTCTCCAGCTGTTCCACACCATGAGATTGTGGCTCATCCCAGAAGTGGGGCTGGAAACGGGAGAGGGTCTGTCACCTGATACATTTCTCATTGTTGACAGTAATAAGGTGATCACTTATTACCTTGGTAATGAAAATATCAAAATAAAAAGAGCCAGCTGGGAAATACAGTGGCTCACAGGAAATGTGGTCCTGACAATGTGTTATTCACTCCATCACCTATTTTCTCACTTCTCCTCTTATTGTGGCTGAGTTATGCAGGATGAGGCGTGGGCGCTGAGAATAGCTTTGATTCCTGGAACAACAGCCAAGATAATGAGGCGCCCACTTCATCAATGACGCCTCCTTGAAACGTCCTAGACTAGACATACATCATGCAGGTGCTGAAACAATTCCGGCTCATTTATCTGCCATTGTCCAGAAAGGAGCTGGGCCACACAGGTGAGTTTTTCCACGATAATAGAAGCTCGCCATCTGCTTAAAGAGCCAACTTTTTGAATTTAAAAAATATATATATATTTTTGAAGGAACACTTTCCTGTATGGATTTCACAAACTTCTCCTCCTCAAAGAAAGTACAGTGATCACAATACAAGCAATTCCTGATGACTTGGAGTGCAGCTCTGGCAAGAGTTCTGGATACAGTTCTGTTACTTATTTCCAGCCTCACCTAAGGAGCTGGCCTCAGCTTTGAATCTTCACCAATCTCGGTGATTTTGAATTCCTTTCTCACTTGCAAATTTCTGCCCCTTCTCTCACTTCAGCCATGCTTTATAGATAATATGCCTATCAACTCTTGCCCTGTCTCCTAAATACTGTTCATCAATAGTTCGAGCTGACGTTCCAACCCCACATCAACTCAAACTTGTAAGTAACCAGGCTCTAGGGGATTTCCTCCCCCAGCTGTTAGTAGGTCACCCTTGGTCATTAGGTCTTTGCAGGTAGAACTCCAAACACTGTGGAGCAAAGACAAGACACATCCACTAGGCCTTGACCATGGGCATCATCGAATTATTTCATGACACTAAGTTTGGGGGTGGTTTATTATACAGAAATAGCAACCAGGATAATGGGCCAGCAGGAAGAGTAGTAAATAGATATTCCTAAAAGTGCTGAGAGGAGTGGGGCTGAGCCGGGGGTGGAGGGGAATGGGGAGGGTATACCAGCAAGCTAATTAACTCCAGGTGGAGCTGAAGAGCACCCAGACACAGATTAGGAATCTACTATTCTGTGACCCCCTGCTTCCTTCCCTAGGCCACTTTCTGTGCTGGACAATACTCCAAGTACATTTAATCAGGGACCCTGGTGGTCAGAAAATCTGGGGAGGAGCTGGAGGTATGGGAGTCAGGGGCCACTGCTGGATGACACCACTGCAGCAGCAGGTCAGGGAGGCTTTTCAGCTCTGACCTCACCAGTGCCACCAGCACAGTGCCCTCAGACCCATCACTGCAAACACGGGGGCCAACCGGAGGCTGCCTGTGTCTGTGCAGAAAGGCAATCTCTACTTCCCCTCCATCCTCCAAATTCTGCATGAACATATCTGACTGGTAATACCTGAATCCAAGATCCTAGCTGCAAGGGGGCCTGGGGAAGCTAGAGAGTCTAGTCTCTATACTTCCAGTTCTATAATACGGTGAAAGGTGGGATGCAGAATTAGTCAAAAACCTGGAGGACTCTTATAGGAAAACACAGGCAGAACACTCGATGACCTAACTCAAAGCAAGATCTTCTATGACCTACCTCCTAGAGTGATGGAAATAAAAGCAGAAATAAACAAGTAGGACCTAATTAAACTTAAAAGCTTTGCACAGCAAAGGAAACTACAAACAAGGTGAAAAGACAACCCTCAGAATGGGAGGAAATAATAGCAAAGGAAACAACTGACAAAGAATTAATTTCCAAAATATACAAGCAGCTCATACAACCAGAAAAACAAACAACCTGATTAAAAAGTGGGTTCTTCTCCAAAGAAGACATAAAGATGGCTAACAACACTCAAAGAGATGCTCAACATCACTCAGTGTTAGAGAAATGCACCTCATTTCTGAGGCTGAGGTGAGATACCACCTCACTCCAGTCAGAATGACCATTATAAAATGTCTATAAACAATAAATGCTGGAGAGGGTGTGGAGAAAAGGGAACCCTCTTTCACTGCTGGTAGGAATATAAGTTGATTTAGCCACTATGGAAGATGGTATGGGAATTCCCTAAAAAAACAGGAATAAAACCACCATATGACCCAGCAATCCCACTCCTAGGCATATACCCTGAGGAAACCAAATTGAAAAAGATACATGTACCCAATACATGTACTCCAATGTTCATTGCAGTACTATTTACAATAGCTAGAACATGGAAGCAACCTAGATGTCCATCAACAGATGAATGGATAAAGAAGATGTGATACATATATACAATGGAATAGTTAGTTCAGTTCAGTCGCTCAGTCGTGTCTGACTCTTTGCAACCCCATGAATCACAGCACGTCAGGCCTTCCTGTCCATCACAAACTCCCAGAGTTCGCTCAGACTCACGTTCATCGAGTCAGTGATGCCATCCAGCCATCTCATCCTCTGGCGTCCCCTTCTCCTCCTGCCCCCAATCCCTCCCAGCATCAGAGTCTTTTCCAATGAGTCAACTCTTCGCATGAGATGGTCAAAGTACTGGAGTTTCAGCTTCGGCATCATTCCCTCCAAAGAAATCCCAGGGCTGATCTCCTTCAGAATGGACTGGTTGGATCTCCTTGCAGTCCAAGGGTCTCTCAAGAGTCTTCTCCAACACCACAGTTCAAAGGCACCAATTCTTCAGCTCTCAGCCTTCTTCACAGTCCAGCTCTCACATCCATACATGACCACAGGAAAAACCATAGCCTTGACTAGACAGACCTTTGTTGGCAAAGTAATGTCTCTGCTTTTGAATATGCTATCTAGGTTGGTCATAACTTTCCTTCCAAGGAGTAAGCGTCTTTTAATTTCATTGCTGCAATCACCATCTGCAGTGATTTTGGAGCCCCAAAAAATAAAGTCTGACACTGTTTCCACTGTTTCCCCATCTATTTCCCATGAAGTGATGGGACCAGATGCCATGATCTTTGTTTTCTGAATGTTGAGCTTTAAGCCAACTTTTTCACTCTCCACTTTCACTTTCATCAAGAGGCTTTTTAGTTCCTCTTCACTTACTCAGCCATAAAAAGGAACACATCTAATGAGTCAGTTCTAATGAGTTGGATGAACCTAGATCTTATTATACAGAGTGAAGTAAGTCAGAAAGAGAAATATAAATATCATATACTAATGCATATGTATGGAATCTAGAAAGATGGTAGTGATGAATTTATTTTCAGGGCAGCAATGGAGAACCACACATAGAGAACAGACCTATGGACATGGGGATAGTAGAGGAGAGAGTGGAAAGAATAACATGGAAACTTACATTACCATATGTGTAATAGATAGCCAATGGGAATCTGTTATATGACCCAGAGAACTCAAACAGGGTCTCTGTCACAATCTAGATAGGTGATGGGGAGGGAGGTTCAGGAGGGAGGGAACATGGGTCTACCTATGGCTGATTCTTGTTGATGTTTGACAGAAAACAGCAAAACTCTGTAAGGCAATTATCCTTCAATTTAAAAATAAATTAATTAAAAATAAATAAATAAAGTGGCAAAAACACCCCAAAAAACCTGGAGGAGGGGAATTCCTTCTCCTGGAGGTGGGAGGAACACCAAGATTAATTCAGGTTTTCCATTTTCATGTCTACAAATTGAAACCATTTGTTCTAAATCTCCTTTAGAAAATAATCAAATTATCATTTTAGAGGAGATGGGGGTAAGACAGGGCATGAAGGTCAATCTTCATTCTGAGAGCACAGGCAGAACCAGGACTGGGTGAGATGGTTGAGCTGAAAAGGAGACCAGGAACCCCAACTGTCAGGAGGACCCAGTGCCGGAGAGGGCAGAGCAGGGTTGGCCTCCAGCAGCAGCAGCACACCTGTGAAGTCACTCTCTCCCTAACAGGCCCGTGTCTTCTTGCCGTGTTAGGAAATTTCAAGCTCTGGGGAATAATAATCCACCTTAAGGACTGGATGTGACCTAAATCAAATCCCTTAAGATTATGCAGTGGAAGTGACAAATAGATTCAAGGGATTAGATCTGATAGACCTAATCAGTACCTGAAGAACTATGGACAGAGCTTTGTGATATGGTACAGGAGGCAATGATAAAGACCATCCCCAAGAATAAGAAATGCAAAGAGGCAAAATGGTTGTCTGAGAAGGCCTTACAAATAGCTACAAAAGGAAGAGAAGCTAAAGGCAATGAGAAAAAGAAAGATACCTATTTGAATGCAGAGTTTCAAAGAATAGCAAGGAACAATAAGAAAGCCTTTCTCAACGATCAATGCAAAGAAATAGAGGAAAACAACAGAATGGGAAAGACTAGAGATCTCTTCAAGAAAATTAGAGATACCAAGGGAACATTTCATGCAAAGATGGGCTCGATAAAGGACAGAAATGGTATGGATCTAACAGAAGCAGAAGATATTAAGAAGAGGTGGCAAGAATACACAGAAGAACTGTACAAAAAAGATCTTCATGACCAAGATAATCACGATGGTGTGATCACTCACCCAGAGCCAGACATCCTGGAATGTGAAGTCAAGTGGGCCTTAGAATGCATCACCATGAACAAAGCTAGTGGAGGTGATTAAATTCCAGTTGAGCTATTTCAAATTCTGAGAGATGATGCTGTGAAAGTGTTGCACTCAGCCAGCAAAATTGGAAAACTCAGCAGTGGCCACAGGACTGGAAAAGGTCAGTTTTCATTCCAATCCCAAAGAAAGGCAATGCCAAAGAATGCTCAAACTACTGCACAATTGCACGCATCTCACACACTAGTAAAGTAATGCTCAAAATTCTCCAAGCCAGGCTTCAGCAATATGTGAACCGTGAACTTTCAGATGTTCAAGCTGGTTTTAGAAAAGACAGAGGAACCAGAGATCAAATTGCCAACATCCGCTGGATCATGGAAAAAGCAAAAGAGTTCCAGAAAAACATCTATTTCTGCTTTATTGACTATGCCAAAGCCTTTGACTGTGTGGATCACAATTAACTGTGGAAAATTCTGAAAGAGATGGGAATCCCAGACCACCTGACCTGGCTCCTGAGAAACCTGTATGCAGGTCAAGAAGCAACAGTTTGAACTGGACATGGAACAACAGACTGGTTCCAAACTGGGAAAGGAGTCCATCAAGGCTGTATATTGTCACCCTGCTTATTTAATTTATATGCAGAGTACATCATGAGAAATGCTGGGCTGGAAGAAGCACAAGCTGGAATCAAGATTGCTGGGAGAAATATCAATAACCTCAGAAATGCAGATGACACCACCCTTATGGCAGAAACTGAAGAGGAATTGAAGAACCTCCTGATGAAAGTGAAAGAGGAGATTGAAAGGGTTGGCTTAAAATTCAACATTCAGAAAACTAAGATCATGGCATTTGGTCCCATCATTTCATGGCAAATAGATGGGGAAACAAAGGAAACAGTGACAGACTTTATTTTGGGGGGCTCCAAAATCACTGCAGATGGTGACTGCAGCCATGAAATTAAAAGACGCTTACTCCTTGGAAGGAAAGTTATGACCAACCTAGACAGCATATTAAAAAGCAGAGACATTACTTTGCCAACAAAGGTCTGTCTAGTCAAAGCTATGGTTTTTCCAGTAGTCATGTATAGATATTAGAGTTGTACTCAGAAATCTGAGGGCTGAAGAATCGATGCTTTTGAAATGTGGTATTGAGTAAGA
The DNA here is from genome assembly GCA_935064755.1 of Tragelaphus eurycerus. Lineage (NCBI taxonomy): Eukaryota > Metazoa > Chordata > Mammalia > Artiodactyla > Bovidae > Tragelaphus > Tragelaphus eurycerus. The sequence continues at coordinate 41,799 of CAKXYN010000324.1, forward strand.
CTCTTGAGAGTCCCTTGAACAGCAAGGAGATCAACCAGTCCTGAATATTCATTGGAAGGACTGATGCTGAAGCTGAAACTCCAATACTTTGGCCACTTGATGTGAAGAACTGACTCTTTTGAAAACACCCTGATGCTAGGAAAGATTGAAGGCAGGAGGAGAAGGGGAAGACAGAGGATGAGATGGTTGGATGGCATCACTGACTCAAAAGACATGAGTTTGAGTAGACTCTGGGGATTGGTGATAGATAGGGATGCCTTGCATGCTGCAGTCTATGGGGTTGCAAAGAATTGGACATGACTGAGTGACTGAACAACAACAAATGTATTTCTCTATTTCTTGGATATGAGAGATAGCACTTCAGTGCCTTTCCTCTCTTCAATCCTACCCATGGTTCCTTCTCTAGAAACACCAGCAAGAGCTTGCAGAACCTCTCCTTTGAAGACCATATAAAAGATCTGAGTACATAACTGAATCAGTAACTTCCCATTTGCCCTTCCCAGAGTGTATCTGAGGACCTGGATCATTTTCTCCAAAGTGTCTCTAACTCTGTAGCAGCTGGTACTCATTATAACCCCATTAACTACCTGGATGGACACCCACAATACTCTTCCCTCTTCAACTACATAATCAGCCATTGTGTTCAAGGAGGCACCCTCCACCAGCCTTACAACTCATCAAGATGGTAGGAGTTGTTCTCATCATCATCTTCCAACCTTTAAGTTCTTACAAAAACATGAGGACTCTTCAGTGGCTGTTGACTGACTACAATAATAATTGGCTCAGGGGTTGTTGGATCACATCAGTGTCCCTTCTGTTGCCCTAAAAGGACATACATATTTTTCCTTTGTACAGTAGAGTCTTTGCATGAGACTGACATGCTTGCAGTTCATGCCTTGTGGAAACTTCCTGACAAGCTCTGATGAGATGCAGTTCTCTGCTGGTAAGATCTTAGTGACCTCAGGAGGCAGTTAGAGTTCAGCCTTGGGTCCCTTGAGTTCTCTCCAAACTTCATGGTGTCTCCCCAACTCAGTCTCATATTAGAATGTGGGACATCCATGGCAGAAGTGTATCTGGACAAAGGAGTAACCATAGCCTCCTTTTATCCACCATGGCTCTCTCACCAGGCGTCAGTTCTTCAGTGACTCTGAATGAAGCCATTTGTCCAACTGTCTTGGTTTGCATTCTTCCAAAAGGCAGCCCTGAGACAAGAAATACTGTGGACCATCAAGAAAGGAAGGGGCGGGAAAGCTCCAATTCAGTATGTTTATGAGAAGGCTAATGCTGTGAACAATAGGGGTTCAGTCCTGCTGGGAGACTGTCTCCAACACATACTTCAGAGCTGTCCCACCAGAGGAAGCTGGGACACTTTTTCATCTCCCTCCATCTATCACTGTTGAAGGCTGCTCCCGGGAGGATTCGCTCCCGGGAGGTTTCACTCCCAGCACTTCCAGATGACCATCTGTCTGGTAGTCAAGAATATCCTATGACCAGACAGAGTCCTCAGGAAGAAAGAAACTGATGTTTGAGGTAGAGCCTTCAGCCTGGACAGGAAGAGTTTATTCAAGATACAGGTGGCTTCAGTTGTGGGCCCAGGGGGATGTGACGTTACATGCTACACAGACCAATGGCCAAGGCTGAGACAAATCATTCACTTTGCCTCTTGTGTGGCCCTTCTGACAACGGTTTGATTGTGAAAGACTGGATGAGTCAAGAGATAGACTTAGGCCCTGAAAACAGCAGCAGATGTTATTCTCAGGACAGAATATCTAGAAAAGCTAGGACATAATGCCAAGTCGTGAGGAATTACCAACTGTTTGGAGAGTCGGGAGACCTCCTGAATCAAAGAGCAAGGCAAGACACAAAGCAGATGGGAGTGAAGGTGTAACAGCTCCCAAAGATCAAGACAACCTCAGGGAAGAACTGTGGCCATGTCTAAGCCACCTGGTCTTCCAGCCCAGACCCAGATGGCTGGTGCAGGGAGCATCATTCTGCTGGCCATTGGATCCAATCATATTTTCCCTCATTGGAAATTGAGCTAAGAGACTCAGAGAATCCAGTTAAGGAACGATTGGCCCGAGAATTAGAAAATTATTACCGTAATGTGGGCACATAGACTAGGAAGGCAGACAGATGTATAATGAGAAGCAGAGACAAAGATGACATCAGTGGTACAGTTCTGGGTGTATGAGTTGAAATATGTTGCTGAGAATATTGCATCTGCATTTATGAGGAATACTGGTCTATACTCTCCCTCCCTCTCTTCTTTCTGGTATGGTTTTTGGCTGGATTTGTTATCAAGGCAATTCTGGCCAGATAAAATAAGATGGATTAAAAAAAAAAAGAAGAAGAATGACATCAGTGAAAATGGGAGTAAGGACCTCTGAAAGTGCAGCCCTTCATAAAAGTGGTGGAAAATGGCCAGAACAGTCAGAATCAACTTGTTTCAGAACTCTGAAACTTAACCAAATGCATCTAGCATTCTGGGGTGCATTTAGAAATATGACTGAATCTTGGTAAGAACAGAAATCTTGTAGCATTTTGATCTACTTTACACCCATTCCCTGCTCTCCAGCTCAGTGGTAGCCTTGAAAAATCAGTCTGTAGTCCTGGCACCAGAAGGAGCAGAATGGGCTTCAGTTCCAAATAACTGTCATCATTTGTCCTAGTGTTTCCCTGGGAAGCTCTGCTCCAAAGACTGGTCTTTGTTTGACCTCCCTTGAGTTCCCAGTGATGAAAGGCCTCTGAGATAAAAGCAGAGAAGGGTAGTATTTCCCAAATGTTCTAACATCACAGCTGACTGGGGTGATGGATAACAGTGGAAACAAACAATAGACTAAGCAAAAAAGGTAAGAAAAGGCTGAGTATTCCCTCAAGCCAACATTTTGTTCAATACCATGGGCCAGCTAAATTTTGGTGTTTCATCCACAGTGTCCTCAGTCAAGACAAGCTCTCTAAATGCCTATTTCTCATTCCCATGATGCTCTGGGCTTTCTAAGCCCACTGACAACTTCCCTGGACCACTTAATGTGTCCCTTCAGTTTTAAGGAAACTATCCCATAACTTCAGCCTTTCCCAGAGAAACTCTGCCTCCCAATCCAAGCCCACCCCCACCTCCTGCCTAAACAGATAATTGATACTCTTCCAAAGATAACACCTGCCACCAAGTTTTCTCCCCACATAACCCAGTCTGGGACCTGGGAGGTGGCTTGGGCTTTACCCAGCTCTCTGCTGCCACTTCCAGATGGCTTTGCTTTTACTCTTATGTAGAACTCTTTAACAGATGATATTACCATTTCCCTAAAGGGCCTAAGGAGATCAGACCAGTCAATCCTAAAGAAAATCAGTCCTGAATATTCATTGGAAGGACTGATGCATGCTGAAACTGAAACTCTAATACTTTGGCCAGCTGATGAGAAGAACTGACTCATTGGAAAAGACCCTGATGTTGGGAAAGATTGAGGGCAGGAGGAGAAGGGGATGACAGAGAATGAGATGGCTGGATGGCATCACCAACTTGATGGACATGAGTCTGAGCAAGCTCCAGGAGTTGGGGATGGACAGATGGACAGGGAGGCCTGGCGTGCTGCAGTCCATGGGGTCGCAAAAAGTCAGACACAAATGAGTAACTAAACTGAATAAAGGACTTAAGAGAACCACTTGAAAAACTAAAACAAACAATGCAAAAATTCAGCAAAGGAGTGCTGATACAAAATTGATACATAGGAAAAAGCAACTTTCATAAATACAAACAATAACCAGAGGGAAGATATAGCAACAGGTGCTGCTTGTGAAAACATTGTAACAGGTGAAGCACTTACACAGGAGTTGTACAAGGCCCATATGAAGAAAACTCTAAAATATCACTGTAGAAAACGTAAAGAAAGACACACTGTGTCATTGGGCAGAACATGTCAGTATTATAAAGACATTGCTTCTGTTGAAATTAATTTAGAAATTTAACCCAAAACAAATCAAAATGTTCAGGTTTTAGAAACTGAATTATCCAGTGAATTGTTAAGTCTACATGGAAAGACTGTTTCAAAATAGGAAGAGTCTTAAAAAGTACTGTATTAGTGGAGGATTAGGAAATGGCAACCCACCAGTATTCTTGCCTAGAGAATCCTGTGGACAGAGGAGCTGGTGGGCTGCTGTCCAGGGGCGCACAGAGTCGGACACAACGAAGCAACAGCAGCAGCAGCATGGAGAAGGAAATGGCAACCCACCAGTGCTGCCTGGAGAACCAGGGAGGAGGAGCCTGGAGGCGCACTCTGGGGCCACAGAGCGGGCAGCAGCAGCAGAGCCAAATGTGTCTGCTATCTTAGGAAGCCTCAGTAATTAAAGTTGTGTGACACTGGCAATAGACCAATAGAACCTAATATAAAATCCAGTAATCGACCCAAAAATGTAAAACAGAGCAGTATATAATAAGTCTCTTGTGTGTATGCTTAGTCACTCATTGAGTCTGACTCTTGTGACCCCATGGACTGCTGTCCACCAGGCTCTTCTGTCCATGGGATTCTCCAGGCAAGAATACTGGAGTTGGTTGCCATTCCCTTCTCCAGGGGATCTTCCTGACCCCAAGGGTGCAACCCAGATCTCCTACATTGCAGGCAGACTCTTTATCATCTGAGCCACCAGGGAAGTCCAGATAAGGGAAGTACTTCAGATCAGTCAGGAATAGATTAACTATTCAAAAACTGGGCTATTCAATCAGCCACCTGAAAAAAAATAAATCTTGATTCATCCTTCACCCTGCATACCACAGAATCCATTCCAAATGGGTCAAAGATTTAAATGTTTTTTAAAAATCTTTTAACTTCAAAAAAATTAAGGATTTAACTTTAAAAAAGAAGGATTTTTATAACCTTGGAAGAGGTGAGATATTTCTAATGGCAACTCAAAATCCAGACGCTTTAAAGGAAAAGATTAAATAAAAACATTTATGTGACAAAATAAATCAAAAGGAAAAAAAAATTTGGAGCTCATATCGGAGTTTAAACTTAAAAAAATAGTGGAGAAAATGTGAATAATACAGATGAAAGTTTTGTTGTGTCTGTGGCCATGACATTGTATATAGAATTGAGGCTGTATTCTTCCATCATTCGAAAACTAGTATCTGGGGACTTCCCTGGTGGTGTGGTGGTTAGGACTTCTCTTTCCAATGCAGGGGGTGTGAATTTGATCCCTGGCTGGTCATGGAGCTGAGATCCCACATGCCTCAGGGCCAAAAAAAAAACAAAACATAAACAACAGAAGCAATATTATAACAAATTCAATAAATGCTTTTTAAAAGCGGTCCACACCAAAAAAACCTCAAAAACAAAAAACTAGTGTCTGATTCAGACAGAAGCTGCTCACATCACTGATGAATGAGCGAAGTCCCAACACACCTTTCTGTGGCTTCACTTTCACCTTGGCTTATCCCCAACTATCAACACTTTCATCTACAACAGTGGATGGTGGTACCAAAGGCGGTGAGGTCAGGCAGTGGCTGTAAGTCAGAGTGAACAGAGACAGCTGAAGTTTTTAACAAGCACGTATAAGACCCCCTCTGGGAGTCCCCAGAAACAACTGAGCCTGGCAGAAAGGAGTGAGGAGTGCTGTTAAAGACTCAGGCCTAACAAGCTGCCTTAATTGGCTGTTAATGTCAGTGTGATCTCATTTGTACCTTCAGCCCAGTGAGACCCAGGGACATTGGGTTACAGTTAATGATGAATGGAGGGTGACATTTTGCATCACAAATACCAAACTAGCTTGGCAATGCATACGAGCAGAAGGGTGAGGCTGTTTTCAGAATGAGTGAGGCCAGCTGACAGATCCACAGCCTGGTGGTGCTCTTGTTGGAAGAGCAGCATAATGCAGCATGAATCTGAAGCCAGGGCTCCTGTCTCAGACTCTGGGAGTTACTAACCTTGCCATCGGAACAGTCCTTGTTTTTGATTTGTCATCAGCTAAACAGGCTTGTGTGGTAGACGAAATTCCAGTACCAGCCCCCCTCACAGCTATTGGAAGTGGGGACTGCTGATTGCACAACTGCTGCTCTTCTTGGGACCTTCCTTCGGCTATGAGTCTGCCTCACCTGGCAGATACAGACCCCTTTGCCCACCCCAGGCAGCTGCAGCTAACGGCAGACCACCACAGAAAAGGCTAGATTTCTGGCCTTTTCTGGCTAGATTTCCCCCAAGGTGGGATTCAGTTCGGTTCAGTTCAGCTGCTCAGTTGTGTCCAGCTCTTTGTGACCCCATGAACTGCACCATGCCATGCCTCCCTGTCCATCACCAACTCCCAGAGCTTACTCAAACTCATGTCCATTGAGTAAGTGATGCCAACCAACCATCTTCTGTCGTTCCCTTTTCCTCCCACCTTCAATCTTTCCCAGCATCAGGATCTTTTCCAATGAGCCAGTTCTTTGCATCAGGTGGCTTTGGCTTCAGCATCAGTTCTTCCAGTTAATATTCAGGACTGATTTCATTTAGGGTGGACTGGTTGGATCGCCTTGCAGTTCAAGGGACTCTCAAGAGTCTTCTCTAACACCACAGCTCAAAAGTATCAATTATTCAGCATTCAGCTTTCTTTACGGTCCAACTCTCACATCCTTATATGACTACTGGAAAAACCATAGCTTTGACTAGATGGACCTTTGTTGGCAAAGTAATGTCTCCGATTTTTAATATGCTGTCTAGGTTGATCATAGCTTTTCTTTCAAGGAGCAAACATCTTTTAATTTTATGGCTGGAGTCACCATCTGCAGTGACTTTGGAGCCCAAGAAAATAAAATCTGTCACTGTTTTCATTGCTTCCCCTCTATTTGCCATGAAGTGATGAAACCAAATGCCATGATCTTAGTTTTTTGAATGTTGAGTTTTAAGCCAGCTTTTTCACTCTCCTCTTTTACTTTCATTAAGAGGCTCTTTAGTTCTCTCTTCACTTTCCGCCGTAAGGGTGGTGTCATCTGCATATCTGAGGTTATTGATATTTCTCCCGGCAATCTTGATTTCAGCCTGTGCTTCATCCAGTCTGGCATTTCTCATTATATACTCTGCATATAAGTTTAATAAGCAGGGTGACAATATACAGCCTTGATGTACTCCTTTCCCAATTTGGAACCAGTCTGTTGTTTCATGTCTGGTTCTAACTGTTGCTTCTTGACCTGCATACTGATTTCTCAGGAGGCAGGTAACTCTAAAGCCTAGCTCAGTGTTCAAAGCTCCCTATGGATTAGGCCACAGCTGGGAACACATCAAAGAGATCAAACCAGTCATTCTAAAGGAAATCAACCCCGAATATTCATTGGAAAACCTGAATTTCCATTACTTTGGCCACCTGATATGAAAAGCCAACTCATTGGCAAAGACCCTGATGCTGGGAAAGATTGAAGGCAGGAAGAGAAGGGGATGACAGAGGAAGAGATGGTTAGATAGCATCACTGTCTCAATGGAGGTGAATTTGAGCAAACTCCAGGAGACAGTAGAAGAAAGAGACGCCTGGTGTGCTACAGTCTATGAGGTCGAAAAGAATCAGACATGACTTAGTTACTGAACAACAACAACAACAAAGGAACCACATTACTGGGGCCTCCTTCCTCTTCTGCTTCACCTACTCCCTTACGGAGAGCCCTTTCCCAACAGCTCAGATGCACCAGGGACCCTGTCCCAGGCTCTACCTCTAGAAGACACAGTTTTAAAAGAGTTTTCCTTTCTGGTCTGTCGGTTTTATAGGGTTGCCATTCTTTGAGACCGATTAGCGAGACCAGGTTAAAATGAGTCCTGCTGTAAGCATAGGAACCTTTGCAGGGTCTGGTCTCTGGGGGGCTAGCAAGGCCAGGCAGGATATCGAAAAGGCGGTCGGAGGGAGCAGTCATATCAAGTATCTTCGCCTGGATTGTTGCCAAGGTAGGAAGTCAAGAGTTCTAGGTGGAGATGTGGCCATGACCCAGAGCCTCTTGAGGAAGTGAAAGAGGAGAGTGAAAAAGTTGGCTTAAAGCTCAACATTCAGAAAACTAAGATCAGGGCATCCAGTCCCAATCACTTCATGGCAAATAGATGGGGAAACAGTGGAAACGGTGGCTGAGTTTATTTTGGGGGCTCCAAAATCACTGCAGATGGTGATCACAGCAATGAAATTAAAAGACACTTACTCCTTGGAAGGAAAGTTATGACCAACCTAGACAGCACATTAAAAAGCAGAGACATTACTTTGTCAACAAAGATCCGTCTAGTCAAGGCTATGGTTTTTCCAGTGGTCATGTATGGCTGTGAGAGTTGGACTATAAAGAAAGCTGAGCACCAAAGAATTGATGCCTTTGAACTGTGGTGTTGGAGAAGACTCGAGAGTCCCTTGGACTGCAAGGAGATCCAATCACTCCATCCTTTTTTTTTTTTTCAACATGAAAGATTTTTTCCCTAGAACACTATTGTTAAGCCATTTAATTACTATCACAGCACTCAAAAAAATACTTGGAAAATGCAGCCTACACTGAAACTGTAAAAAGAAGGAGAAGAGAATGGAGACATAGTCTGTCATTAGTTACGTAACCTGTGAGATCATTCTGATACATGGCAACCATACAATGTAGTTAAATAAAATAAATTAAAAAAATAAACATTTATGTATTCTTCCAAAATAATGCATCAAGTCAACCATGAGTAATCCAACATGTTTTCTAAAGAATTGTAAATTGATTCTAAAAGAACATAAAAATACAGAAGGGACACAGATAGAATGGTGTAACTGCTGCTGCTGCTGCAAGTCGCTCAGTCATGTCCGACTCTGTGCGACCCCAAGACGGAAGCCCACCAGGCCCCCGGGACTCCAGGCAGAACACTGGAGTGGGTTGCCATTTTCTCCAATTAACCAGTCCATCCTAAAGGAGATCCAACCAGTCCATCCTAAAGGAGATCCATCCTGGGTGTTCATTGGAAGGACTGACGTTGAAGCTGAAACTCCAATACTTTGGCCACCTGATGCAAAGAGCTGACTCACTTGAAAAGACCCTGATGCTGGGAAAGATTGAGGGCAGGAGGAGAAGGGGACAGCAGAGGATAAGATGGTTGGATGGCATCACCGACTCAATGGACATGGGTTTGGGTGGACTCTGGGAGTTGGTATGGACAGGGAGGCCTGGTGTGCTGCGGTTCATGGGGTCTCAGAGTCAGACATGACTGAGCGACTGAACTGAACTGAACTGAAGATAAACCAAGAAATATCAAACTTGTAGGATGCAGGTGAAGCTTTTAATTCATGTATTAAACAAGAAGAAAGGCATTTGAAACTCAATGATTTAAAGCTACCATGTCTGGCAGCCAGAAGAACCACAAAGTAGAGAAAAAGAAATAAAAGAGTAGAGACAGAATAAGACAGAAAATAAATGTACAGTAGAAAAAATAAATGAGACAGAAAATAAATGTAAAGTAGAGAAAATACATAAAGCCAAAAGTGGGCTGTTTGAAGACTAATTAAATTCATTAACCTCTAGCAAAAGTAATCAAGAAAAAGAGAAGTAAGGATGAATTGCCACCATCAGGAAGTTAGACCCACTCTGTTAAATGCTCTTGGAAGATGAGCTGTCTTCGAGAGACATTCCAGGTAGGTCAGTAGTCAAGAGCCCAGAGGTGACCTGTGATCCAGCCAGCCTCCTGGTGGGTAGAGTCATGTGACTGTTCATAGCAAATTCTCCACCTTAGAGATCTGACATCATGTGAGAATCAGTTCTTAATATAAGTGCATACTTCTAAGGCTGTGATTAAAGATGCAAAATAAAGACAAGATCAAAAACAAATACTGGGCTGCCTTCGGTTGTGCTCCCTAGAAGCAGACCCCAAGACAAGGTTTTTAGTGGACTGGGGAAGCAGCCTCAAGAAGTGCCAGTGGAGGAGTGGGGGGGTGGGGCCTTTGGGTCATCTCCAAGGATGGCCACCTCCATGCTCCCTGCCCTGGGCAGCACACTGCTTCATTCACTAGTGGGATCTGTGCCCCTGACTTGGACCTGGCAGGGTCTGCAACTGGCAGGACTTGGCCACTGGCTGTGGCAGGACCTGGCCACTGGCTGTGGCAGGAATGTCATCCTGGGATGCCCCCGCTCCAAGCCCAGGGCGTAGGGGGCTGGCAGCGTCTGCCTCCACCCAGGGAGTCTCACCGCCCAGCTCTAAGACTGCTCAGGTTAGCCCACTGACGATGCAGCATTGCAGGGATGAGAGGATATGGGGGGGCTGCTGCCTCAAGGAGCAGGACAGGAACAAAGCCGCCTGGACCTTCTCACCCAGCAGAGCACAGTCGTGATGACCCTGGTCAACCCCACTGGGCTGCAAAAACAGCGGCTGAGTTCACACATTCCTGAGCTCAGAATCAGGAGACAGGATGCCTAAGTGTCATTGGAAGCCTGGCATTTGGGGGCGGGGGGTCACTGGCTGAAGGATTCAGTGCCCGGTACACAGAAGGGCAGATCCTGTTTGGGCACCTGGGCTCAGTCCGATGGTGACCTCTGGGAAGTGGTAGAACTTGCCCAGGAGTGGTCTGACTAGAGAGATGTTTATTCACTCACAGCCATCATCCTGGATGGAAGGCAGCTCCCCAGGGTGTAAACTCCATCTGTGTGAAAGCAGTGCTGCCCCCACTGCGCTGGAGGCAGGTGCTTGTCAAAGGAAGCTGTCACCAGCACAGCAACAGAAGCACCCTGGGCTCTGAGCAGGGCAGTGAGAGTCACAGGCTGTGTGATCCAGCCCTGGTGTGCAGCTCTTAATGCTTCTTTCCGGTCAAAGCCATATCAGATTTCTTGGCTTTTCCCTTTCAGGCATAGTGTTGCATTTTCTTGAGACATGGCTTCTCCTTTCAGCATTCTAAGTCCTCTGCTGCTGCTGCTAAGTCACTTCAGTCGTGTCCAACTCTGTGCGACCCCATAGACGGCAGCCCACCAGGCTCCCCCATCCCTGGGATTCTCCAGGCAAGAACATGGGAGTGGGTTGCCATTTCCTTCTCCAATGCATGAAAGTGAAAAAATAAAGTGAAGTCGCTCAGTCGTGTCCAACTCCTAGCGACCCCATGGACTGCAGCCCACCAGGATCCTCTGTCCATGGGATTTTCCAAGTCCTCTATTACCTTCTAATTTCAGCTTGAACATTACCTCCTATTGGAAACTGTTGGTATCAGTTATTAATAAACCCTTTTCAGTTACATATTAAAACACGTGCACACACAAGACTCAACTCAAATGGACTTGAAGAGAGAAATTTTTGACTGAGTAAACTGCAAAGTCCTGTAGTCTTGGGCTTCAGGCTCAGCTTGATCAAGGCTCAGTTGCTATCACCAGAACATTAGTTCTTTAAACCCCTGGATTCAGCCCTCCTTACCTCCATGTAGTGACTTCCTTCTCAGATGCCAGATAATGCCATAGCAGATAATGCTGCTGCTCTAATCCACCCTCTTCAGCTTCAAGAGAGAAGAAAGAGATTTTTTTTTTTTTTCACTGCAGCCCTTATACAGTTCCTGAAATTTTCTAGGGCTTCCCTGGTAACTCAGTTGGTAAAGAATCCACCTGCAATGCAGGAGACCCCAGTTTGATTCCTGGGTCAGGAAGATCCACTGGAGAAGGCATAGGATATTCACTTCAGTATTCTTGGTCTTAGCAGACCAGCTTAGGTTACATGCTCATCTCTGAACCAGTCAATGTAGCCAGAAGGAATATGCTGTTGCCTTTTGCCTGGGTCTTATACCCTGGCCCTGGAGCCAGGGGCTTTGGCTTCATTTGAACCGATGGGTGATAGATTGGTTCACAATAAAACTCAAAGTTGCTGCCTAAAGAGAGCAAGGGGATGAAGGCAGAAACATCCTCTACTCCTTTCTGAGACATCTCACCTACATCTACATCTACCTAGCTTGAACTAAACGCCTTTCCCCTGTGACCTTAGCATTAACCACGTTGTGCTATGATACTTGACTGGGTGATTCTGTCCATCAGCGCCTTGTAAAAAACCTTGAGGACAGAGACCATGATTGATGCGTTTTTATTTCTTAACACGTAATCCCACCAGCAGTCCAAACTAATTATTTCATCAGTACTTGTGGAATGAATGAATGAATAATCAGACTTAAAATACCACGTAGTCACTTATATCAGACAAGCACAAACACACAAAAACAAAGGCCAGTCTCTAGCTAATGAGTCGACTTTTCATTTGTTTTGTAAATTGTATTAAAACATAATGTGTAAAACTGCATCCATCATAATCAATGAATTTTCACAAACTGGATTTTCACACTTAACCAGAACCAGATTGAAACATTACCAGACCCCCAAATCTCCATTTATTCCTCACTCCAAGGACAGCTGCTCTCCTGACTTCCAGTACCATGCATTAGTTCTGCTTATCTCTGAGCTTTGTAGATGGCTCCTTCTCCTTACTATATGGTACACTCTTCCTTTATGGGGATATGCCATCATTTATTTTCCCATTCTACTGGTGGTGGGTATTTTGGTAGTTTCCAGTTTGGGGCTATTACAAATAGTGCTGCAACCAGCATGCTAATAAGTGTCTTGTGGGTGAACACGCGGGCACATTTCTGTGTATACTTAGCAGTAAAAATGCTGCATAAGGTAGGAGTGTATTCAGCTTTAGAGAAAGATTTCTGTTTTCCAAAATGGGTTGGCTAAATTACAATGCAGCCAGACTCAGACAGTAAAGTGTATGCCTACAATGCAGGAGACCCAGGCTCAATCCCTGGGTCGGAAAGATCTCCTGGAGAAGGCAATGGCAACCCACTCCAGTAATCTTGCCTGGAAAATCCCATGGATGGAGGAACCTGGTAGGTTACAGTCCATGGGGTCGCAAAGAGTCAGACACGACTTCACTAATGCAGCCAGAAGTGTAAGTTTGACTGATTGAGCTTTTTGGTTTCCATCTGTACACTGCATGGACATATCTTGGGTACATTCCCAGAGCTATGTGCACAATAGATGCTTGATAAATACTAAATGGAGGAAGGAAGGAAGGTAAGGTAGGAAGGAAAGAAAAGAAAGAAAGAAGGGAGGGAGGGAGGAAAGAAGGACCACACTGAAGATCCCAGAAGAGCCATGGAATTTGCTGAAGGCAAACTTTCCCCTTCCTTGACTACAATGTGAATTAAACGATAGAGTTTGTGGAGGATTTCATTCATAATCCCTTCAAAATGAGTTAGTCCTGCTATGTACTAAATGGATTATGCATGAATCCCAAAACAAATCCAACTGCAATTAATGTTTTAATAAACTGGTTGCTAGTGTATGCAATACCCACAACTCGTCAGGAGGGATTGTATTATATTTATAAACATTAATTAGGTATTTGTTATTGTCTAACTAAATGTAAAATAAATCCACAGCATCACTGGCCACTTGGGTGAAAAAATCTCGGTGGAGACTGTAATTAGAAAATAGATGTAAGGGAAGAGCATTAATTAGTTAGCTAATGGTAAGCTTTCCACTAATTGAAATGAGGAGCCCTTATCTTGCAGGATGATAAAATATCTTAGGTGTGAGAGAGAGTGAGTTCCTTTGGGAATTAACAATAAGCCAAAATATTCATTCAACCCTTCCCTTAGGGTATTTTCCTACAAACTCACAATGAAGTCGATATTCACTGCCAAATAAAATACAAGTTATGTGGAAAAAGTTTTTTTTTTTTTTTTTTTTTAAGTAAAAGAACAGGAGGAGTTGGGCAGAATGAAAGGAAATCTATTCTTGCCAAAATAGGGAACAGGTTCCTGATGTCCAGATTTAATTTTGGTCCTTGTCTTTCTGAAATGCCTCTGAGACAGGTGACTCCTGTTTCCCTGAGGTTCTCAGGTCTGTGGAGCTCCAGGAGGGAAAGGACCTGGAACACCTTCTAACTGATGCAAACACCCTCCATTGAGCTGTGACATGAGTAAGAAGGACGCCTTCATGGTTCAAAGCCCACTGGAAGTTGAGGGATTGTTTGCTATGACTGCCAGTGGGCCCTTGACTGTTACACAGATCCTGTGGGGCTCATCTCTGCTATTATGGCTTTAGCTCCTGACCTGGTCTCTATCCCTCCAGATCCCTCACCAATCTGTTCACCCAAACATAGTCACCTAACAGATGTGCAAGCCCAATTGGGCACCTCCTTTGCTTTTTAAACCTCTTGATCCATCCCACGTCCTGTTAAGTACGAATAAAGGTCAAGTTTCCTGGCATCATAAGAGATCCCCATGACTGTTTTTTTAAGACTTGTTTTTAATATGGATCATTTTAAAGTCTTTATTCAATTTGTTACAGTATTGCTTCTGTTTTATACTTTGATGTTTTGGCAGTGAGGCGTGTGGAATCTTAGCTCCCCTCTCAGGAATCAGACTCACACCCCCTGCACTAAAAGGCGAAGACCAGCCACTGAACTGCCAGGGAAGTCCCAAGACCCCCATGATGGTTCATTCTCTCCCACTACTCTTGGCCTTGTAATGTTCACCCCAACAGTGCCTGCCTACTTACAGCTCCATGAAAGATTCTTCAAGACTTAACTTGGATAAGAAGGCACCTTGGGACCCCTAAGGAGGCCGCAGAACCTTCCTCAGGGGCTTTCCTCCATGATTCATAAAACTACCCATCCTGATCCCTCTCTCCAACCGTCCTCTTTCCTGAAAGCAGAGGTGTCTGCTTTACATTCCAGAACCTACTCTGTCCCTCCTGCCAATTAAAAGGTTGTTGAACCAACTTTGCAAAGTCATTCCTAAGTTCTGAGATCATTTCCAAGTTCAGCAAGTATACAAGGCAGATAGAGCAGGGAAAAAACCTCACAACTTGTCATTTACTTGACATGACTGGGGTGCTTTGAGGCTTTGGCAGTTATGTTGGGGTGGGGGACAGCAAGAAGGGTGGGGTGGGGATGACAGCTGGAGGGAGAAGAGAAATCAAGAGTGCAGGGTGGGACTGTGGACCTCAGGTTGGGAATCCTATTTTGAATCCAGAAGGAGATGTCACGGCTCAGGTTAATTGCACGTTGAAAACTTGAAAAGCCTGCACTGATTGGCTCCTGGCCCGAGTGCATACACCTATCAATGGTCCATCCAGGTTAGAGCCCTAATCAACAACACCCAGTTCTCCTTCATCCTTTCTGCAAGCTGCCTTCAAGAGGTTAGCTTAGTCCAAATGAAACCAGAAACCTCCACCCATTAATAGCAACTGGTTTTTGGCCAGAACCTTAGAGACCAAATAGAAAACCTGAGCTGGAGAGGAGAGTAAGTCTGAAACAGAGTCATTCTTTTTCAGCCCTGTTAAAAATTATATTCACTGTGGGTCTGACAGATTTCATGAGAAATCCCTCTATCTGTAGGTCTTAAAGAAATAAGCATTTAAAGAAAAATGTGTTCAAACTAAGACAACATGGAAAATCAACTATATTGCAATAACAATTTTTGAATTGCACTAATGAAAATAATATGAATTTTCAAATAGGGATACAAAAATGTCACTTTCCCTGAATAAACTATATCACACAAAACAAAATGTATTTGACTTCTAATTTTCTGTACTTATAAATAGTTCAAATAAACAAAACATGAATGTGAAAGTGTTAGTCACTCAGTCGTGTCTGACTCTTTTCGACCCCATGGACTATAGCTTGCGAGGCTCCTCTGTCCATGAAATTCTCCAGGTAAGAATACTGGAATGGGTAACCTTTCCCTTCTCCGGGGGATTTTCACAACCTAGGACTCAAACCTGGATCTCCTGCATTGCAAGGAGATTCTTTACCAACTGAGCTACCAGGGAAGCCCATAGATAATTCTGAAATCTTCATCTATATCAGCATTATCAATCACTATTCTTTTTTTAAAAAATAATTTTATAAAAAAGGTAATAAAATGTGTTTGTTGCATACTTCAATATAAAGGTTGCCAAACAACAACAAGAAGAAAAATATGTCTACTGGAAAGAGTCAATAGCTAGAGCTGTTGACTTAGCTCAGTTGCCAGTGCAGGAGGAGGGTTGTGTGGCTTCATGAAATGTAGCAGACAAGGAAATTTCTGTAGAGGCCCCTAAATCATTTAACAGTGAAAAGATTCCCAGATGGCCTTATCGGCGTCTATGTCAAATTGTTAGGTATCAGTACCAACTAATAAATTTGCTTTGGGGCTTGGTTTTCTGACATTTGCTCAAATCCTCAGAGAACAGTAGTTACTGTATATCCTTATACAGTATTTGAATTCTGAATCACTATGCCTGGTTGGTTGCCCACTGGGACAGGAAATAAAACTCCATAATAGAATGTCATTTTTTAAAAGTCTAAGCATTATGAGTTGCAGTGATATTGTATGACAAACTCATGTCTCTCTTTTGTCTCAAATGTTTTATTCTCCAGGAAAGCTCATTTGCATTGTTGTCCCATATGGGGATTTGCACATCCTGGTACGATAAAGATGCAGAAGGGAATTAGGTCACTAGGCATCCTCTTTTTTCTGTTAATAACCCTGTCCAATCTCTTCCTTCTTAATCCCATGCAGACAAAAGCAATAGAAGCTAAACTGTCCAGAGTCGTGATAGGAAAGGCGGACAAGTAAATCCACCAACATGAGTCCATTCACTTGCTGTGGATGTATTTAATTAATCCCATGTGGACTGGTCTTATTCAAATAAAAGTATATATTAGAAGACGGCTGCCTTGTTCTCTGGTCTGTGTGGTGACCCCTGATGGAGGCAGCTGGGCTGGTTTAATCAGTCAGTTATTACAGGTCTGGCTTGCTTTCTGCTAATGGCGTCATGCCGGAAAGAATCTGTATTCTAGGCAGAGTGGAAACATCCCCAGTGGGTAAGGAATTAGGAGAACATTAGAAGGGTACCAGGCAGCAGCAGCAGGCAGCGGAGGGGAGCAGGAGGTTGCGGGGTCCCAGATGCAACCCCAGGCAGGCAGCGAGCAGGGAGCTTGGATGACTTCCACAGGCTGGCGCCCACATGGCAAACTCCTGTGGTGCCCGGCCTAGTTCTGAGATGAAGTTTGCTACTAGGGTCCATTCCAATCCTCTTACTTCATATGACTTCCTGCCCAGGCCAATCCCACATTGGTATATTAGAGGTCAAGTTGTATTATCCTCAAGTATGAGGATAATATTAGAAAACCCTCAATTGGTGCTTACGATGTGTCCAGCTTTCTCTGGTACTGACACCCCATACTCACCAAAACCCTATGAGCGGCTGTTGTTATTATGCCCTCTTACAGACGTGCAGATGGAGGCATGGGATGGGTATGTGAAATGGCCAGTATCACTCAGGCAGCAGACAGCACATCAGGAGTCCGACGAAACCAGCTGGGCTCAGAAATTACATCCTTGACCACTCCAAACTCAGTGTCCTGGGAGCCTTGATTTCATGCCAGCCAAGATTGGAACATTCAGGACCCACCTTTCAGAAAGAAGCAAGCCATACCCCAGATGGTCAGTAACAGCAGTGCTGTTCCATAACAGTCCCAAAGTGAAACTCACCCACACGCACATCAACTGGAAAGTGAACAGGTAGGGGCATATTCAACAGTGGGAGGAGACTCGATTAACTGGACTCATATCCAGGGTGAACCACACATCAGAAGTGGAGAGAAGGACAGCCGATAGAAGGGATCATGCATGCTGCACATGTCCGCCAGAAGGTCAAGAACAGGAGCGCTATCTTTGGTGTCAGAATTCAGGCAGTGGCTCCCCTGGGCAGGGGCTGATGACTGTGGGGGGACACAAGAGGGTGGTTTTACTTCTTGAACTGGAAGCGGCCTTCATGGCAGCCTTCGTTTTGTACAGATTCATCAGATCTGTACAGGCCTGTATGCTCTTTTCTGCAGGTAGGTTCTCCTTGACTAAGAAAAAAGATTTTTTGAAACCATGATCAAAGAAAGTGTCTGATTAATCTCTCAGAATGGATGACCAAGCACCATTTGTAAGAGAAATCCAATTCCTCATCAGGGACCGACTTAGGGCCACTCATTGAAGGACATTGACACTGGAAGGTGACAGAAAGAGGGTGAAAGGAACATTCCTTAGACATCACTCCACGCTCTGCTGAGCTGCCAGCTACCTGCGTGGTCCTGGGTGGGCAGGTCACCTGGCTGAACGAAATCAGTGCAGGCGGTTTAGAATTTCTGCTAAGGTCAGCTCCCTAAGGGAGGAGCTTTGACCATGATGACACCAAAGAACACAGGGAGGAAAAATGCCCTTTGGACCAAAGATCCCATTAAGAAATTTGGCCCCACCACCAGCTTCACCAGCTATCACAATCTTCATCAAAAGAATGAGTATAAAACTCCCTTTTGCTTTTATGGTAATTTTATGGTACTGCTCTACACACCTCCAGGATAATATCAGATAATACCAAACTCTTAAGAAAGTCAATCTGTGATTCCACTCTGGTTCAGTTTCTCTAAATATTCTTAAATGATAAAGTCGGAGATTTTTCTGCTGCTTCTGTTTTGGAAGTGATTTTTAAGTGGAGGCAAAGGTCATCTATTGGGAGAAAAAAGTCAACCAGATTATTCTGAGGCTTGGTACTGAATCAGAGTGTAATGTAACAGGTGAATTTTGAATACAGGTGTATTTCATAACACATTTGTAATTCTATTGTGAAAGATATGAGGTTAGAAGATATTAACTTACATTCTTTATTCTTTTTAATCATTTCCAGCCTGTTTTACAGCCATATAAATATGTGTGTGTGTTCAAAAGTCAGATAAAGAAATTCCACTTGCTTTTCAGGGAAACTTTTAATTGATTTCACAGATAAGAAGAAAAGTGTACACATTACAGGTTTATGGCTCAGCAAATTTTTACAAAGCGAATACACCAGAGGGTGCCCCAAGTTTACCAGCAGCAAATCAGCCCCCACAGTATTTGACTGTGGCAGACACTCTGGGTGACTCACATCCCATCCACTTCATCTTCCTTCATGTCAGCTGCAGCCAAGGTGGACCATCCCCATGTGAGCTCTGAGTCATCCTGAACCAACAGAATCTTGCCTTAAAGAACGTGCTCCCTGATGGTCTGGTTTGGGTCTTGGATCCTAAAGCAGCACAAAAGCTCAGCCCAAATCCATGAGTGCAGCCTGGAGGAGCCCTCCAACCAGCGCAGACAGGAGGTGGGGAGAGACCCTCAGGTGCTCTCCCTTTCTGGACAATTCTGGTAGGAACTCTGTGTCCTGAGAGCTCCTGAGGCAATCCGGCCTGGCCACCCCCAACGTGGTCTCTCGGGCAGGGGGGCTTTCTGTCCTCACTCACTCTCCCTGGGCATACCTCCCAGATAAACCACCTGCCAAGGTCCACTTACTTGCCAGTATTTGGTTTTATCAGCCTTTGTCATTTTGGCCACTCTCATAAGGGTGACGGAGAAGGCAATGGCAACCCACTCCAGTACTCTTGCCTGGAAAATCCCATGGACGGAGTAGCCTGGTGGGCTGTAGTCCTTGGGGTCACTAAGAGTCAGCCACGACTGAGCGACTTCCCTTTCACTTTTCACTTTCATGCATTGGAGAAGGAAATGGCAACCCACTCCAGTGCTCTTGCCTGGAGAATCTCAGGGACAGGGGAGCCTGGTGGGCTGCCGTCTATGGGGTTGCACAGAGTCAGACATGACTGAAGTGACTTAGCAGCAGCATCAGGGTGAACAAATTGCTTTTCAAGGAGAAGAGGATGGTTTGGATTATTGCCTGGGATGACCATTGCTTACTCCCCCTCCCCCAGTGTCCATACTACATCGTGGACACATCTTCTGCCCATCCACCAGGCGAACTGGATGGACCAATGGGAGGTTAATGGATGTAACAGAAGCTAAAGTGTGTAATGTCTTCATGCCCTGAGCCTTGCCTTCCAAACACTTCTGCCAACAGAAGAACATGTCTTGGCTGACCCACTGATGTATTCAGGAGGGGAGAGAGAGAGACCCAAAGTTCTCTCAGAGTTGGCCACAGTGGGAACCAGCCACCCAGGACATTTGGAGGATAAATGAGCACCACTTTAGGCCACTGGACTGGGGGACGCCGGTTTCCGTGGCACTACCATGACAACGATCATCAGTTGCCACATTAGAGATGGGTGTCCTTGTGAAGTTCATCAAACTACTCAGAAGCATAGCTGTCCCACTCGCAGCTAAACTTACTGCTAAAGTCTGCATCAAGCCAAGCTAGTGAGAAGCAGCCTTCTCACTATTCCGGGCAACCTTGAACTCCCTCCACTCAATATTTAACAAAGGTTGATTAAAGGAGACAATATTTACAGAAAAAGTTAGGCCACCCATCCATTGCTGGAGTTCTCTAAGTTACCTCTGCTTTTATCCCAGGTGGCAAAGCTGTGCCCTGAGACTGAATTGTTCTCATTCTCCCAGGGCAGTTGCTACAAAGTGGTGCTTTGACATCATTCCCACCAAGGCATCTTGAAAGAAATTACACGTTAAAGTTTTGGGATAGATGTGCTTGGATCTGCTATAAGGACATGGTTGGGGGCCCTGTATGAAATGCCAGGGGTAGGGAATCATTTCAAGTTTCAATACCTGGGACAATTGGAACCTCCTGAAAATGAGTTTGTATTACATCATGAATCATCCTTTCCTTGAAAGTCAGTTGCTCTCCTTGCATTGGCCAGCACAAAACTCAGGTCAAATTTTTGGCCTACTGCATTTAACCATTGAACATGCATTTAAAAAACAATCTTCATTCTTGGCTACTCCCTGATTCTCTCACTCCTCTCACTCAAGTAATTTGAAACTGTATTTAGTCTTCTTGTTACGAGGTTTGGTGGGGAAAGAGGTTTGGTGGGGATCTGGATAAAACATTTTGGGGAGTTTATGCCCAGAATTGTCCTTTCCCTGCCCACGTGTAAAGGACAGTTCAACAGAGGAATTTAGCATCTGTATTCTGACACCAGACTTTGCAGATTGGAATTCCACTTCTACCACTTATTTTCAACAAACTGCTTCATTCTTCTCTACCACTGACTCCTCAGCTTTAGCATTGGGGTCTCCCAAGATACTCAGATGGGTCTCAACTCAAGACAATCAGTGCTCATTCCAGGTGAGTTGCAAGACCGTGATGTAGGTTTTGCAAAAGAGGTGGTCAGAACTGGTTATGTGACTCTTAATTGTTCACTTAATTATTTAAGTGGAGTAAAAGAGTTGGAGGCTCTTAAGAAGGAAGGAGGGAAATTTCGAAGAGTCATTGCTGCTCTGAGTCCTGCAGTCCCACAGTGGAGAAAGAGCTGGGTGCGCCCCACCCTGTTCACCTCCAGCCAAGGGAGCAGCATTTGCAGAGAGGTGAGAGGGCATGACGAGTTTCCTGCAGCATTTCCATAGCACCATCAATACTCAGCTCTCTGAGGTCGTTATTTGAATGTGTCTTATCTCCTTTAGATAATAAAAAACAGGACGGCAGAGAATGTCCTTTCTTTCAAGGTGTCAGAGATTTACTTGCCAACACTTGATCACGCACACTGACAGCGTGCGTGCCCAGTCGCTTCAGTCGCGTCTAACTCTGTGCGACCCTATGGACTAGAGCCCACTAGGCTCCTCTGTTCATGGATTCTCCAGGTAAGAATACTAGAATGGGCTGCCATGTCCTCCTCTAGGGGATCACACACACTAGATTCCAGTTACTGGGCAGAGCAATGAGACTATTAAATAAGAAAGACACACACTTCACCACATGTTTCCCCTTTCTGGAATGTGTAACCACTGACACTAGGCTTGATCCATTAACTTGATTAGTATATTAGTTTGTTCCTGCAGCTTAATAAGTAGCTCCAAATTCTTGTGGCAGGAGTCAGGTATCAGCTCTGTGGGTTGTGGCTGAGCTGAGCTCAGCCATGTGGCTCTCCAGCTACTTCCACCTGGGTGGAATATGAACAGACAGAAACCACTGAGATTGAGAAAAATATAGAGAAAATAAACAAGCAACAACAACCAGCCAGAGGAAAATCAGAGGAGAGATAAAGAAAGGAGCTGGGATTCCAAGCAAGTTCAAGAATTCCTGACAGCTTTCAGTATCATTTCAAGTTCAACTTTATAATCAATTATGGTAAATTCCCTTAATCCTAATTCACTCAAGAGAAGCTCTGTTTCCTATAACCAAAGAGACTTGCTAGGACAAGAATTACTGCTTTGGGACTTCTCCTGATGGTCCAGTGGCTAAGACTCTGTGCTCTCAATGCCAAGGGCCTAAGTTCTATCCCTGGTTGGGGAACTAGATCCCTCCCACATGCCTCAACTAAAAGTTCACATGCCACAACTAGAGATCTTGCATGCTGTAAGACCTGGCACAGCCAAATAAATAGATTTAAAAAAAAAAAAGAATTAGTGCCAGACACTCATAGGAAATGCAGGCTGTTTGAAACAGGCAATTGGGGCTGAGTGCAAGGGAAAGATGCCACTTATTCGTGCAGTGGTACGTCAGGCTGTTGTTTGTGGTTTCTTATGACTCAGACTTTTGGGGGGAGGGTTTTGGGGTTTGGGGATAGGCTATGGGGAGTTGCAGGTGTCAGACGAGTGCTCAAAACAGCAGTGAGGTATTGCCAGTCACTGAAGAGTGAGTTCTGTATCCAGGTTGTGCAGCTGGAGGCAGATGTTCGGGAACATGATGCAACCCTTCTGAACAATGTCCTTCTCTCCTGGAGCTGACACAATGGTGGGTCCATTGAAGAGTAAGTTTGAAAATGTCATATGCATCTCTGAAGTGCAGCATGGGTCAAATTCCCAGTATTAACATTTTCTATGACCTAGGTTAAGTATCTGATTAGTAGAGACTGAGAATTTGCCAAGAGATGAGATATCTGGAAAACACCCAAAGACTTGGAGATTCCCCTGCACCCTATACTCTTCCTGAAGACTCCCCACATTGGTGATCTCCCCCCACATCCTCACATAATCTTCTCACTCTCCAATGAGAATGGGTGGATGGTGGCAACCCTGGTGCATCCCCTAGGCCCCCTCAGATCCCTTTTTACCATTTGGTGGGAGATAGTCCCTGGCTTTCATGTGCCTTTACTTACAAGAGCCTGTATCCTTGTCTCCTTCTCAGAGACTGCCCTCAGGTTACTGGAGCCTCATTTAGGGCGTGCCTAGAAATGGGCCTGAAATTTTGCACCCAGTTCCAAACTGTGTGTGTGTATATTTGTATGTATGTGTGTGTATGTGTGTATATATGTGTGGGAGTGGGTGGGTATGTATGTGTACTGTGTGTATTTGTGTGTGTGTGTGTGTGTGTGGTGTGTGTGTGTGCATGTGTGTGTGTGGATGTGGGTGTATGTATATATGTGTGTGCATGTGTGTGTGGATGTGGGTGTATGTATATGTGTGTGTGCATGTGTGTGCATATGTGTGTGGATGTGGGTGTATGTATATATGTGTGTGTGTGTGTGTGTGAATGTGGTGTATGTATATGTGTGTGTGTGTGTGTCCATGTGTGTGTGGATGTGGGTGTATGTATGTGTGTGTGTGGATGTGGGTATATGTATGTATGTGGGTATATATGTGTGTGTGTGGATGTGGGTGTGTATTGTGTGTATGTGTATGTATGTGTGTGGGGGGGAAGTATGTGTATATGTATGTGTGTTGGGAGGGGACATTAACTGGGTGTCCTACCATCAAACTCTATTCTGACCCTGTCTACCTGGAGATGATGTCAGATCTCTGTGGTTGGGGTCTCGGGGCTATAAGACTTCCCACCCCACCACCTCAGACATCATTCACAAGTCCAGGGGGGTCACCTGTGCTTCCACCAACTGGCTGTGGACAGGAAGTACCAATGACCCCTCCCCAGGTTCTATTAATTTACTAGAGTGGCTCACAGAACTCAGAGATAACACTTAACTGACTAGATGACCTGTTTATTATGAAAGGATAAAACTCAGGAACAGCCAGATGGAGGAGATGCATGGGGCAGGGTGTGGGGAAAGGGCATGAAGATTCCAAGCTTCCCCGAGCACACCTGTTCGCTGATCAGCACATGCTCATCAACCCAGAACTTTGGGAGTTTATGGAGGATTCATTCCATAACTCTAATTGATTCAGTCATTAGCCATTATTGACTGAATTTTTGAATATACTTAAAATGCTTTAAAACTTTCCTCTTATTAAATTAAAAATGTGTTTTAAGAGTGTTTTCATTTATGTTTGATAAAAAGATCCCTATCTGGAATATCAGAAAATCACTCACAGCTGCTTTATACCCATCAGATATGGGGATCTCCCAAGTCTGGTCCTCTCAGAACAAGGACAGGCAGGTGGGTGTGCAGTGTTAAGGGAACCACCAGCACAGAGAGAGGTGAGTGTCATTTTTTAAACAAAATTCTCTTTCATTTGAAGAACAAATTCTTGAATCCCACTGTGATTAAGCTGAATGGTACAGGCTTAGCTTCAAGCAGCAAGTTCTACTGGAAGGACCCTTCTTGATGAAATCATTGTACAGGTTGGGGGGGGGCAGGGTGAGACACCCCCATCACAATATGACTTTCCCCAACATCTTGTCTTTTTATCACCAACAACAAACAGGCATCGAGCATGTGTTATGTGTCTTACTGAATTGTGTGCTGGACGCGGCTTTTAATGTCTATTGAAGGAGGAATTTACCAATAAGTGGTTTTCAAGGCCATTGAGAGAATGGTAGATGAGCTGCCTAGGACATGCGAATCTGAGAACAAAGGCATGTGGACCGAGCAACATGCGTGGAGGACTGGATGCATCCCGCTGGGTGTGGGAGTCAGGCCGGAGGGATTCTAGGCAGCTGTGGGTACCAACCCACCCAGAGTTCTTGTGCCAATGGTCCAGAGATGAGCAGGCATCCCTTAATGAGGAATTACTCATGAAATTTACGTGAAATAAACAGACTCATGGACTGCATAGTCAAAGCCTTTGACTCCAAACCTCCCCTCCTCCTCCTCCTCCTCCTCAGTGGGCAGTGAGGGTCCACAGGGCCCCTCTTCTCGACTCAGCACCCATTTCTATTTTTGCTGTGAGGACCTCCCTCGACTTTCCTTTGGGGAATTGAAGCTACAAGCAACATTATAGCTACAAGGACTGGGAGAGGCCATGAGTCTAAGAGATGAAGTTTCTGTGTTTGAGCCCTGATGATACCACCTCCCAGATGAGTGGTCTTGGCAAAGCTGCTTACTCTCTCTGAGCTGGGATTGCCTTATCTATGAGATAAGGATAATGAGAGAACCTGCCTGCTGCTGTGTGTGAAGTGACTGAGTCTACATGCCTGGCACACACTGGGGGCTGAATCAGGGAGAGGGCTGAGCAATATCACCCTCCCTGTCCTTGTGGTCTCAGTAAGAACATCAGTGTGTCTTGACCATGCCACAGGGTGGGCATGTGACCCACATTTGGTCAATCAGGCCATTTCTCCTGGAAATTTGATTCTTGAACTAAGTGAAAGGACAGAGAAATTCAGGCCAATAATGTACGCAAGGATGCGTAAGGGTGTTGTCCACGTGCATTTACCTCCCAGCTCCCTCAGGTACCTGGATCCCCCTCCTTCCAAGACTGGGCTATGTGCTTCCCTGTTTGGGTCCTGGGAGCTGCCCCATGGCCTTCCAGCACATCCCTGTTTGTTGCTATATTCAGATGTCTTTCCGCTGTTTGAAAACAAAGCAGCCTGGTCAATCCACAAGAGTGGGGACATTGCAGTCTTTGTATCTTTGATTCTTTGCGACCCCATGAATAGCAGCACGCCAGGCCTTCCTATCCATCACCAACTCCCAGAGTTCACTTAAACTCATGTCCATTGAGTCGGTGATGCCATCCAGCCATCTCATCCTCTGCCATCCCCTTCTCCTCCTGCCCCCAATCCCTCCCAGCATCAGAGTCTTTTCCAATGAGTCAGCTCTTCGCATGAGGTGGCCAAAGTACTGGAGTTTCAGCTTTAGCATCATTCCTTCCAAAGAAATCCCAGGGCTGATCTCCTTCAGAATGGACTGGTTGGATCTCCTTGCAGTCCAAGGGACTCTCAAGAGTCTTCTCCAACACCACAGTTCAAAAGCATCTATTCTTTGGCACTCGGCTTTCTTCACAGTCCAACTCTCACATCCATACATGACCACAGGAAAAACCATAGCCTTGACTAGACAGACCTTTGTTGGCAAAGTAATGTCTCTGCTTTTCAACATGCTATCTAGGTTAGTCATACTTTTCTTCCAAGGAGTAAGCATCTTTTAATTTCATGGCTGCAGTCACCATCTGCAGTGATTTTGGAGCCCAAAAAAATAAAGTCTGACACTGTTTCCACTGTTTCCCCACTATTTCCCATGAAGTGATGGGACCAGATGCCGTGATCTTTGTTTTCTGAATGTTGAGTTTTAAGCCAACTTTTTCACTCTCCTCTTTCACCTTCATCAAGAGGCTTTTTAGTTCCTCTTCACTTTCTGCCATAAGGGTGTTGTCATCTGTGTATCTGATGTTATTGATATTTATCTTGGCAATCTTGATTCCAGCTTGGGCTTCCTCCAGCCCAGCGTTTCTCATGATGTACTCTGTATATAAGTTAAATAAGCAGAGTGACAATATACAGCCTTGACGCACTCCTTTTCCTATTTGGAACCAGTCTGTTGTTCCACATCCAGTTCTAACTGTTGCTTCCTGACCTGCATATAGGTTTCTCAAGAGGCAGGTCAGGTGGTCTGGTATTCCCATCTCTTTCAGAATTTTCCACAGTTTATTGTGATCCACACAGTCAAAGGCTTTGGCCTAGTCAATAAAGCAGAAATAGATGTTTTTCTGGAACTCTCTTGCTTTTTCGATGATCCAGTGGATGTTGGTAATTTGATCTCTGATTCCTCTGTCCTCTAATCACTCTATATAAGAGGCTCTAAGTTCATCAACAGATGAACGGATAAAGATGTGGTACATATATACAATGGAATATTACTCAGCCATAAAAAAGAATGAATTTGAGTCAGTTCCATGAGCTTTTTATTCATCGGCACCCTACTTATCTTTCCAATCCATCCACTTTCCTCCATTCCCATTGCTAATTCTTTCTCCTGCCCAGGCCACCCTCATGACTTCAGTCACAATTAGAAGACAGGAACTTCACTTAACATTTTAATAGAAATGAAATGAAATAGTTATAAATCCTTTAACTGAAATGATAAAAAATACACTTTAAGATGACTCTGAAGTAGAAGCTGCAGGAAATCACTACCACTGTAGGGCTGAGGGATGCAGGAGAAGAGGTTGGAACTACTGGACTTAGAAGTTTGGAGAAGGGACTCCATGGGGCAGCATGAGCTGGTGTCTCCCAGCAGAAGCAATGAGCTGCCTCTGCAAATGTCACATCATCAGCTGCAAATTGCTCAAGTGGAAGGTGAGCAACCACTGCTGGGATGATTCAAGACTGGGAGACGCTATCAAGAACAGGAAGTAATCAAACAATTTCTACCCCGGGAACTCTATTCAATATCCTGGGAAAAGATAGAAAAGAATGTGTATTTGTGTAACTGAGTCATTTTGCTGTACAGCAGAAATTAATAAAAAATTGTAAATCAACTATATTTGAATTAAAAAAGAAAAAGGACAGACATGAAAGACAGCAAGTATGGCAAGGATGCTATTCTTGTGAGGACACAGAAGAAGCAAGTACTTTCTCTTTGCCTTCCAGGCTCCTCCAAGCACCCTAAATTGTCAGAGTCCAGGAGCAGCAGAAATGAGATATGCAATTCCCAGCCCACAGCATCAGAGCAGGATGGAAAGGACTGGCATGGAGCTGAGAAACCAGATCTACATCACTGGCTTCCTTCATAGTCCCTTTGCATTCTTCATTTTCCAGTGTTTCCTTCTTCCTTACTGCCCTAAGTGACACCAAGTGGGACTGATGAAGGCCTGAGAGTAGTTCCACTGACAAAGAGTGTAGGGTGGAGGAGAAATTGCAGCCATGCTGGAAATGGAAGAAGGAATGTTCTAGCCACCAGGACCCCACT
Source organism: Tragelaphus eurycerus (assembly GCA_935064755.1). Lineage (NCBI taxonomy): Eukaryota > Metazoa > Chordata > Mammalia > Artiodactyla > Bovidae > Tragelaphus > Tragelaphus eurycerus. The sequence goes on from CAKXYN010000324.1 coordinate 69,716, forward strand.
CACACTGTGAGTGGAAATTTTGATTTCTGCAAAACAGTCCTTGATGTGAAATTAGCCTTGACAGTTTGAATGTTCTTGGCTTTGCAGGGTTTCTTTTGCTTTGAATTTGTGAAATACTTAATAGTTTCACAAGAGCTATAATCTAAGAAGGTTAATTAATTGTATCTGTGCATACTTAAGTAGCAGTTTTATTGCAATAAAAATAAGCTAATTCTGAGGGTCCTCAAGATATATTTCCCTTTAAAATGGGTTCAAGGGACTTCCAGGGACTTTCCTGGAAGTCCAGTGGTTAAGACTTCACCTTCCAGTGCAGAGGGTATGGATTCGATCCCAGGTTGGGAAGCTAAGATTCCACAAGCCTCACAGTCAAAAACCCAAAACATAAAATAGGAGCAATATTGTAACAAATTCAATAAAGACTTTTTTAATGGTCCATATTTTTTTAAAAAGCATTTTAAATAAAATAGGTTTATGCATTACTCCAATTGATGAAAAGGAAGAGGTGATTTGGCCTCTGGCCAGGGTATGCAGTAGTCCTGACCCTATTGTCCTCAAGCCTACAAGACAGGGGTGGGAGACGGGGCAGAAATACCACCACATGTTTTGGTTGGGTCCAGAGCCGGAGCAGGTTGGAAGGTATAACAGAGATGTGGGGGCAAGCAGGTGATGGTGCTGACGTATGATTCAAGGACAGGCAGAGATACATCTGACACTATTAAATGGCACTCTTGGTGTTTCTAAAGGAGAAAACAGAACAGGTTCTATCTTGAAAGCAGAACTCTATCCGAACTGTGGACTTTGAGCTATATGCCCAGTATCTATGGAAACGACATACCAACGGGAAAACCAGGTCCCTGGGAGGAAAAGCTCCAGGGCTCGTATTTAGACTCTCCGTCCTAAAAGACTATCCTAATTATCTGTGTAACCGAATAGAATCATATATTCTATTATGCTTATTGGGGTATGACCACAGGCCTATTGATAGGCCTGTTAACTACCTAAGCTTAAGGCATATGAATCACGGGTTAATTTTGATTGTATCTTTGTTTGTCTTTGTTCAGACTAGTTTCAGGGAATTTGGGGAGGCGGTTTTGTGCACTTATACTTAGGGTATATAAGGTTTTCACAAAACCTGATCAGGATCCTTGGCTAAGAGGAGACTCTGCCTTGGGCCTGCCGGTGTAATAAACTGCACTCCACTATCTGCATTGTCCTTCTGAGTGAGTTTGTTTCCTGGAACACTTCACTACAACATTTCCAAAAGTGGCTGCTGATTCACCTTCCATCTGTATTGCTTCCACATAGGTACACATGTGCTCGGGGACAGAGGAAAATGACAAGGACCCATCAGAGAAGAGGAAGGACGAGGTATTCGAGTTGGGCCTTAAAAGATTGGGGCGATCTTAAGAGAGAAGGAACAGGAGTGAGGGCCTGCCGGGTCAAGGGCACAGCAGAAGCCCAGGTGAGGGAATGGCCAGTCTGTGATGCTGGAGCGAGGGGGGACAGTGTGCGAAAGACTGTAGCCACCGGCTCACGGCAAGGCCTTGAATCCTAGGGAAGGGAGCTGGGGTTTCATTCTTTTTTTAACTTTTTATTTTGTTTTGGAGTATAGGCAATTAACAGTGTTGTGATAGTTTCAGGTAGACAGCAAAGGGGCTCAGCCATGCAATCACATGTACCCATTCTCCCCCAAAACTCCCCTCCCATCCAGGCTGCCACTTAACACTGAGCAGGATTCCCTGTGTGGTACAGTAGGTCCTTGTTGGTTATCCATTTAAATATAGCAATGTGTACATATGATCAGGGAGGTGGGGTTTTAATCTGATACAGAGTGGGATCTACCCTCTGCTCTTTAAGAGGGTAGATCTTAAAGAGCAGGGGAAGGGTGAGGGCAAAGTCCAGATTTATTACCGTGGTTCTTGTTTTTCCATTAAGGAAGGGGAGATTCAGAGACAACAGTGACACCCAAGACCACAGGGCACTTGGAAACCAGTGTGGAGGAGCCGTCCATGCCTCTGACCCCCTTGGGCCAGAAGGGACCTCTCCTCTGTTCCTGATGGGCGGGTTGCCGGGGAAGAGAGGGCCTAGCACCACATACTGCCAGAATCCCAAGACCAAAGCTCATTCGTGCTTCTCTCTGGCCGGCTCAGAAAGGAGTGTCCACATCACCCACACTCTCGTCCCTACAGAGTTGGGACTGGGGAGCTCAGGGACGCCCCGGTCCATCGGGAAATATACAACCACGCAACTCTCCCTCGACTGCCATTAGCGCTGTATCTGAAAAGGCTAAACAGCTCCTGCCCCGAAAATTGTATCTCATTTCTTTAAAAAATGTGTGTGGATGGAAACAGAGCAGACAGATGCCCAGGAGGAGACCAGGAAAGTGGGGCAGCGAGAAAGGGTAACTAGATAAAATAAATGGGCTTGGCGCATGCCTTTTGACCATTTTGCTGTAGTCTATTGATTTGGATTTCTTCCCCCTACCCTGGGAGTAATCAATTTTTCGGTGGATGGGCAGAGTACAATAATTGCAAGCAAACTCTTCAAATGGGTTGTCATTAATTTGCCTTTTGCCGGTCCTTGTATCACTCAGAGAAAGATGCGTTTAGCTTTCTCCAGACACTATTGGAGGGATGCTCTGGGGATTTTATGGGGCTGATTGGCATGGGGCAAGGAATGTGGGCTTGGGAGGGGCACACTGAGCTCGGACAGACTAATGAAGCCGCTGTGTTGGCTCATCTTTACAGAGTCACTTATTACCGCTAATTGGGAGGGACAGTTCAAATAAGCACAGAGGAGCAGTGATCACACGAGCGTGACGTGGTTTCAAAGAGGCCTCTGCAACTCCCCGAACCCCTGTGGCTGGCTGGCTGGACACTGGGGCCTGGAGGCGTTCACAGAGCTGAGGCTTTGTCAGGGTGTCCCGTAGAAGCCAGCAGACTCAAGAAAGCGAGGTTTGCCTGTCATCACAGGGAGCCCTAGACAGACACGCAGCTGCCTGGGACACTTAGAAAGTCAACAGCTGACGGAAGGGAAGGACTCTGAGCTGGGCTGTAAATGGACCTCAAGATGTGATCAGAATTAATTTGCAGAACATAGTTAGAGGTTGTTGTCTGTAAAGGGCCCAGTTGGTTTTAAAGAACAATTATTTGTGTGAGCGTTCCAATATTAATAACCTGGCAAATGCTAGGATCCTGCCGCTTTATCTTTTGAGGATGTCCTTTGCAAGAAGACATTAATTTCTTCTCCAGTCCATTAAATAGATATGAGTGAAAGCACTACATCCATACCAATATATTATGGCGACTATTCCCAAATATTTGGTTGCATTTGTGCCAAGCAAGTAGTCACTAGCCGATGCTGGGTTTTCCAGATGTCCACAAGGAAGGGGTCAGACCCGCCCCCATCCATTCATTCTGCAAAGGTATAAAGTACCTGCAGTGGGCCAGAAACCACTCCAGCTAAGGAAAAGAAGACCTCGCTGTCCCCAGTTTCTAAGCCTGTGGAAGGTGGGGACACAGAATAAAGAAGCGGTGAACAAGGTCATTTCAGAACAGGAGCTGGTGGTGAGGACCACAGAGAGGGCTGTGCTCCAGCCACTATTTCACTTCGCTTCATGCCCTCCCGCCCTTATTCTGGAGGAAGACAGGATCCAGCAGTGCTGCCCACAGGCACACAAAGCACCTCTGACTTTGAAAGGGACCCAAGATAAGGCCAAGTTCAGGTGCCTGGTTTAGAGACAGAAAATTCAAACCCTTCAAGATCTAATTATCACCCCATCCTGAGGAAGTGTGTGTAAGAGAGTCTGGTGCTATCCCGCTCTCAATGGAGAAAACTGATCCCAAGCTAAGTTGCTAATCAGTTGTGTCCGACTCTTTTTAACCCCAAGGACGGCAGCACACTAGGCTTCCCTGTCCTTCACTATCTCCCAGAGTTTACTCAAACTCAAGTCCATGGAGTCGGTGATGCCATCCAACCATCTCATCCTCTGTCACCCCCTTGTCCTCTTGCCCTCCATCTTTCCCAGCATCAGGGTCTTTTCCAATGAGTCAGCTCTTCACATCAGGAAGCCAACATATTGAAGCTTCAGTTTCAACATCAGTCCTTCTAATGAATATTTAGGATTCATTTCCTTTAGGATTGACAGTTTTGGGTACAAAGTCATGGTACCTTGTCTTGGGGCTGGCTTCATCCTCACTGTTTCTCTCCTGATTTCTACTGTAAAAATACACATCCATGATCATCATCACACAAACACACATCTGCAAATGAAAACTTATAGATGGTAGCACTTTGGGAGGAAAAAAATGTCATTCCTTTTCTCCCAAACACTGAAAACTACATTATCTATTTATGACACCAGCAGATGGTGTGTATCTGAGCTTCCACTTTGAAAGTATTTTCAAGAGGGTGACAGACCTTGCTTTGTGAAGAAAGCAGACCTAAAATGGGATATGAGTTTATGAAATTCATATAAAGCCATTCCCACCAACCTTTGCATTTGTTTTGAAATTTAAATTGGAATAATGAGCTATTAAATCGGGCTAGTGGGTAAGTAGTGAAATGCTTTCCAGGAGAATGTAAGTCTTAGTACTTCACAAGAAATTAGGTTTGGGTTTCTCAGCATGGAAAATAGGAACTTATTTCCTGGGTAACGCATTCCATTTTAGATTTCCTGTGATATATTAAGAATGAATTGGTTGTTCATTGATACCTTCCAAGAGACCCCAACATGGGCAACACAATGCCCCGTTCACTTCTGCATGAATGCTTCTAGTTCTTTTCTTCACATCTGGAAGTCATTTATTTTGCCCCCAGACAGCTGCAGGGGCTGCCGACATATGATGGAGGCAGGGGCGCTGGCGAGCCTGGGGAGATATGTCCTGGCTTTGTCGGAGGCAAGAGCAGAACCCGCTTTCTTACTGGATGTTGAGCTCAGGTTGACCAATTAAGGAGCCAGTCGAATAGCCTTAAAATGCCTTCATAGGGGAAAAAGGAATTTATGTTGCTAAAATGAATCCTTCCTTTTGAGACCTAAAAGGAAAACGCCTGGCTCAGCTCTCTGTGGGATTTCTTCTTAATGGGCCTGAGCACACAATGCCCTTTTGTAGGCGAGGATGTAGATATGATACAGATCCTGACAAATGTATTGTTTTAAAATGACCCCATGTGAAGGCTGCTCACCCCTTTGTACTCATTGGTCAGCAGAAGTCCTTGGGAATCCACCTCCAGCAAACCTTCTGGGGATTGGATCAGGAGTGTGGAGCAAGGTGCTTTGGGGAAGCAAAGAGCGCCTCTAAGTGATGCCAACTGGAGCTTCTTCCTCTGTTTTTACAGAGTGTCTGACATCAGCTCATGCCCCTGGGTTACAGGCTAAACGGTTGCACAGTCCGTGTTGAGAATGGACACCGAGGCTCCAAATACAGAATGAAGGATGCAAGAAAGCTCCCTTGTCCCCAGCAGCATCCCACCACCTGGGATGCCATTTAGAACTTTACAGGGCTGGGACTTCCCTGGTGGTCCAGTGATGAAGAATCCACCTGCTCATGCAGGGGACACAGTTTTGATCCCAGGTCCAGGAAGATTCCTCTTGCTGCTGAGCAACTAACCCCCTGCACCACTGAAGAAGGAAACAGAACAGGCTCTTTCTTGAGAGCAGAACTCCATCTTGGGCCGGACTGTGGACTGTGAGCTATATGCCCAGTATCTATGGAAACGATATACCAACTGGAAAACCAGGTCTCTGGAAGGAAGAGCCCCATGGCTCGTACCTAGACTCTCCATCCCTAAAAGAATATCCTAATTATCTGTGTAACCGAATAGAATCATACATTCTATTCTATTATGCTTATTGGGGTATGACCACAGGCCTATTGATTTTCCACTTTTAACTACCTAGGCCTAAGGCATATGAATCATGGGTTAACTTGATTGTATCTTTCTTTTCCTTTGTTCAGACTAGTTTCAGGGCATTTGAGGAGGTGGGTTTGGGCATGTACACTTAGGGTATATAAAGTTTTCACAAAAACTGGTCAGGATCTTTGGCTAAGAGGAGACTTTGCCTTAGGCCTGCCGTGTAATAAACTGCACTCCACTATGGGCATTGTCCTTCTGAGTGAGTTTGTTTCCCAGAACGCATGGCTACAACACCACAACTACTGAGCCCGAGCTCTAGAGTCCTCAAGTCGCAACTACTGAGCCCACGCGCAGCAGCTAACTGAAACCCATGAACCCTAGAGCCTGCGCTCTGAAACAAGAGAATCCACCGCAATGAGAAGCTTGAACACCACAACTTAGAGTAGAACAACCTGCTCGCTGCTACTAGAGAAAGCCCAAGTATGGCGATGAAGACTCAGCACAGACAAAATAAGTTATAAAAATAATTTTTTTTAAAAGAACTTTATGGGAGTGGTGTGAGTAAAGCACTTTCCTAGCAGTCTTATTGAGCATCCAAATGGATGGAGTTGCTAAGAGTTCAGAGGGCATCTCTAGTCAGGACAGAAGCTTGATAGGAAGGAAGGAAGACAGAGGGTGGGAATGTCACTTAGGACTGGATCTTGGGAAGAGAACTGCAAAGCCTGGGGCGGCCTCCTGTGTAATAGCAACAGAGGCATCCGGAAGAGGCTCCAGGGAAGGTGTCTGCATGGCTGAGGAGGAAGAACAAGAGTGTGGCCTGGAAAGCATTCCCAACAGAGCCAGGTCCGTTCAGGCTTTTACCAAGCATGCTCAAGGGAGGGGCGAACAGGAAACCCGCCTGCTGAAATATGTGGTAGGGATGCAGTGATGATGGTGGGGGCGGGGGGAGGATTATAATGGGGATAAAGGGAGACCAACCAGGAGAAGGCAGCAGCCTGAGGGAGCCAATGGGCGAGATGCTGAGCCTGGTGTGCACAGCAAAGAGCAAGTCTTGACCTAAAGCTACTGCAATGAAATCATAGTCCACAGTGAATCCCATGAACAGAGTAGCATCATGGGCTACAGTCTGTGGGGTTGCATGGAATCAAACACGACTGAAGTGACTTAGCACTCGTGCAAATCAGCTCCAGCTAACAGTGTTTTCTGGAACATGAGGTTTGCTCCTTGAACCACCATGCTGCTCCTTTTCTATGGGCTTCCCTGGTGGCTAAGAAGGTAAAGAATCTGCCTGCAATGCAGGAGACCTGGGTTCAATCCTTGGGTCAGGAAGATCCCCTGGAGAAGGGAATGGCTACCCACTCTAGTATTCTTGCCTGAAGAATCCTATGGAGAGAAGAGCCTGGTGGACTACAGTCCCTGGGATCTAAAAGAGTTGAACATGACTGAAGTCACTTATCAAGCAAGCACTGTCCATACCATCAATAAATGAAATTTTTTACTTGAAACCCAGGGGTATTTTCCAGCTTCTGGGAAGCCTCATGTCTTTCCACGTCAGAAACTAGGTCTACAAATATTGCCTCCTGTGTAAGAGGAAGGAAGGGAGAGAAAAGAACTGCAGTAGAATGGTTCAGAGGCATAAATCGAGAATTTTTGTGTTCTGGGAGAGAAGGTGAAAGTTGCCCTGATCTGATCACACAAGGAAGAGAAGGACAAGCCACAGGACGAGAAATGGAGAGAGAACGCTGGAACAGACCCGTTGTCCATAGCCACACTGGGGAGTTACAAGGAATCCATTCATCCCTTCATTCCACAGATAGTGACTGAGAGCCTAAGATACACCAGCTACTGGTGTAGGCACTTAGCACGTCTCTAAGAACCAAAGAGAAAACAATCTCTGCCCCCATAGAGCTTCCAGCCCAGCAGGGAAGACAGACTGTAAACAATAAACAAAAATAAATAAACCATATAGTCCTTTAGAGGGTAAGACATGCCAAGAATAAAAGAAAAGTAGGAGTGGAGGGATGAGGAGTGGGTTGGGGAGTCATGTTTGGCGCGGTGGCAGGGGACCTCACGTGAAAGAGTTGGGGGATAGGCCAGGTGTGGCCTTTGTGGCTCTTCACTGCTGTCCAGTGATGCCCCTGTTTCTAGCAGACAGTCATGCATGGCACACTTTGTTTACGATTTGTGTATGTATTTAGTCTGTGCTGGGTCTTCACTGCTGTGCAGGCTTTCTCTAGTGGTGCAGGGCGTTCTCCTTGTGGTGGCTTCTCTTGTTGCAGAGCACGGGCTCTACAGCTCAGGCTCAGTAGTTGTGTCACACGGACGTAGTTGCCCATGACATGTGGAATCTCCTCAGACCAGGGATTGACCTTGTGTTCCCTGCATTGGCAAGCAGATGTTTAACCCCTGGACCATCACAGATGCCATGTTTTGCTTTTTAAAAAAAAAAAAAAAAAAAGATTTTTTTTTTATGTGGACTTTTAAAATTTTTTGTTGAATTTGTTACAACATTGCCTCTTTTATGTTTGGGTTTTTAGCCTCGAAGCATGTGGGATCTTAGCTCCCCAGCCAGGGATAGAACCTGCAACCCCTGCATTGGAAGGCGGCATCTTAACCACTGGATCACTAAAGAAGTTCATCACATCTACTTTGGAGTGAAACTTGCCTGTGTGCCTTCCACTCTCTTCAACCCTCTAGGACCCATTTCGTGAAAGCCACCCGCTCAGAGCACCCAGAGCTCAGAGGAAGCCCTGACTGTGATCAAAGCAGAATGAGGTCAAGAAGCGCATGACAAGGTGACAAGGACAAGGGTGGGACCCTCAACCAAAGCGGAATCCTTCCACTTCAGAATGTCATCCAAGTCAGTCCCCGAAGGAGTCTTTCCACTCTGGGGTCTTTTGTTTCTGTTTCTCACTGATTGGATTACATTTTACAGCCGCCTGTCTTCAGGACTCCACTCTACACCTTGTGACACCTTTTTAATTTTCTTTTTCTTCTTTCAGGATTATTTCATTTTGACCATTCGGTCATTACACACTTTGTATTAACTATACTGCTTATGGAGCTTCACAAGTGGTGCTAGTGGTAAAGAACCTGCCTGCCGATGCAGGAGATACAAGAGATGCAGGTTTCGATCCCTGAGTCAGGAAGATCCCCTGGAGTGGGGCGTGGCAACCCACTCCAGTATTCTTGCCTGGACAGAAGAGCCTGACAGGCTACAGTGCATGCGATTGCAAATAGTCTGAAACGACTAAAGCAACCTAGCACACATACATACTGTTTATGAATATTTTTTTCTTGCCAAAATCTGTGTCAATCATTCTATTTATGATTCACAAGTTCATTAGAAATAAAGCAGGGCATAAATAAATCTCCAAATGGATAGGATCTACAAAATCCATGAATCTGCAATTTTGGGGATCACCTTGATTTAAAAATTATGCTTCCAACAACATTACCACAACCTAGAAATTCAAACTTCATCTCCTGGCCTCTCACTCAAGCAGCCTAGAAATTGGTTGCTGATCAGGTGTGATCCGGGGAAGGTAATGGCACCCCACCCCAGTACTCTTGCCTGGAAAATCCCATGGATGGAGGAGCCTGGTAGGCTCCAGCCCATGGGATCGCTAAGAGTCGGACACGACTGAGCGACTTCACTTTCACTTTTCACTTTCATGCATTGGAGAGGGAAATGGCAACCCACTCCAGTATTCTTGCCTGGAGAATCCCAGGGACAGCGGAGCCTAGTGGGCTGCTGTCTATGGCGTCGCACAGAGTCAGACACGACTGAAGCGACTTAGCAGCAGCAGCAGCAGCAGGTGTGACCAGGTGTCCTAATTTGGGACTTAAAACATGTGGCCATAGAGAGATATGCTTGTCCATTTATAGCCTGTACTCTTTTTGAGTCTTTAAGAATATTCCAGCTCCTACTTCCCTTACTTGAAAACAGTCCCAAAGGTTAATATCCCCAGGAGTTGACACCCAGTCCCCAGAATCATGAATTCCTGCAAGCCCTTGTCCTTTGCTGATAGACTCTTCCCTTTGAGTACAAATAGAAAGCAATCCTTGGTAACTTTTACTACAATTCATTCCACAACCTACCCATAGCTATATATTTAGTTCACATCTCTCCAGAAGGCCAGTTCACTGGTCAAGATTGTGGGTTGAGATGCTCAAGATTTCAGAGTCCTATTTCTACATGGGGTTCCTACCCTATTTTGCCCCTCCCCCCCGAATCCTATAACCATTGTCTTGCAGGGTACTGAGGACAAGGTGCAGAAAACAGAGACTCACTGGAATCCAGTGGTGCAAGAATGCCTTTCTGCAGGAGGTAGGGTGGGCAGCTTGAGCCTGGCTCAAAGGGAACACATTTTGCCTAGGGCTGTATAAACCAAAGGCGCTCCTCCCATTGCCAGGGCCACTGTCCCCACTCAGGGTCGAACCAGAGGACACAGTCTTTCCCATCTACCTGCCTCCCCCCATCCTGTACTCTGAGCATCACTCTGCACACACCACCTTCATGACCTTGAAGAGTCCTGATGAAAACACACTCTCTCTATCTTTTTTTTAAATTTCAATAAATTTATTCAGGAATAGTGGAGGAACTGTCATTCAGGACAAACAAGCTACAGTGAGTCCACTGAGGGTTTGGGGCAGGTTGTATTGAAAGGAATTGAAAATCTCCACCCTATCTTGACAAAATAGAAGGACTATTTTGTCTGTCCACACACCCAACATCAGGAGGACTGGTGAAACCCTAACATAGACCTGTCTGTGAGCGGAAAGAAGACAAGACATTATCCGAAGATGAGACGATTGAAAAATCTCAACCGGAGTGAATCTGACTGCAGACCCTTGGCACTCCTCCTGGTCCAAGTCCCTGTGCCCTTCTAGGTGCTTCCTTGCATCTCACTCCTCTCTCCTTACAGTCTCCACTTCCTCAGGGGTAAATCTAGGAAAACATTATCTATATGATTGGACTATTGTCAGGATTAATGCAAAAACATGTGTAAATCCCCACACGGTGCTCACCACACAGTCAAATTTAATACGTAGTGTAGGTGATGATGATAATGAACCAGTGGAAAACCAATCTTAATTTTTTTTATGATGCTATTGCTTCATTCAGTTCATGAAGCATGCATTAGAGATCTTCCCCAAACTTCCATGGAGGCTGTAGTAATTAAGGCTGCTCTGGAAGAAGCATGGGCCCCACAAAGCTCACCTTCTCCTGGTGGGCAGAGGGGGTGGTGTTACACCTGGAACCCTTGATCCCACCTGAAAATGGAATCTGACCCTAAAAACCCTACATGAAGAAATGGAAAAGGAAATTGAGTGGTCCTTCCTAATCTAAACAAAACGAAGCTAGGTCATGAAGCAGGCGTCTCCCTTCACTGATGGAATATATGAAATTATACAGGACAACATGGGAAGAGCTTGCTGACAATTTCCTCACTCATTATAAGCACATGACCATAGAGGGAAGGTATCAGACATCCCTTACCCCTGGAAATAGCCTTTTCTAGACCTTAGATTCAATTTCACCAAATATGTAATAAGTGCCTGCAATGTGCCAAGCACTGTTAGACCAGCACAGTCCAATAGAATTGTGGACGATGGGCATGCTCTGTATCTGCGTTAAACATGCATTAAATGTTGAGTGCATTAAACGTGGCTAGTGTGACTGAGAACTGAATTTTAATTTTGTTTAATACTGGTGGATTTTACACTAAATTTAAATGACCAAGGGGGAAATGGATGAAGTTGGTCAAAAAGTACAAACTCCCAGTTATAAGTGCTGGGGATGTAATGTACAATAAGTATAATTAACACTGCTGTATATTATATATGAAAATTGTTAAGTAAATCTTAAGAGCTATCAGAAGAAAAAAATTTTTAATACTGTATCTATATGAGATGATGGATGTTCATTAAACTTAGTGTGGTCATCATTTACAATGTATATAAGTCAAATCATTATGTTATACACCTTAAACTTATACAGTGCTGAATGTCAGTGATATCAATATCTCAATAAGATTGGAAGAAAAATGGCAGTGCGTGACCAGCAACTACTGTATTGGACAAAGCAAGTCCAGACACTGAAGAGTCAGCAATGAACAGGATAGTGCAAAGTCCTTGCTTTCTTGATGCTTATACTCTAGTGAGTGGAGTGAAAATGGACAAAAAGATAAACAAGCAAAACCCATAGTAAGTCAAATAATGAAAAGTGCTGTAGAAAAAAAAAAAAAAAATTAAAGCCAAAATGGAGTTAAGAAGGGTCAGAATTCTAAAAAGAGTAACTCACTTAACATGTTTTCATGTCCAATGAACGTCCCATAAAGGCTCATGCCTCAGATTTTATTTTAGGTCCCACCTAAATCAAACTGTAGAATCCAGAGCACAAAGTTGTGGGGCATTTATTCTTAAATACATCCATGAATTAAGTGTCTGATTTGGACAGCAGCTTTTATCCTTCTCAACTCTGTACTCAAAATACACTACTTCTCACTTGGTACAATAATCAGAAATAATGTGTAGCTTAATGGAACTTCTCCATTAAAAGGTTTTGGAAATAATATAGGAAATTAATGGTTTACAAGAATAGTTTTAGACACTTGAAAACATAGCTAACCTAAAGACCCTAAATGCACCATGAATACATTCATTCCCCAGCTAAAAATGAATCCTAAAATTGGTTTTGATTTTTATTTAAAATTCAAACGTCTGATGTCCCTTAAATTGAACAAATGATATTTTAAAATATCTATATCAGCCTCCAACATCTGCAGATTGCGATTTGCATTTTGAAATTGACTGCTTGAAATGAACACTGCTTTCTCCCTTCCTCTCTCAGTCAGTTAAGGAAATGGGAGAGGTCAACCCTTTGTCCTTAAATTAGTTCCCATAAAAATCTTTTCCTACTTTGCAGCTTGTTATGATGTCTTCGGACTGAAGGAAAAACGTTGCCATTAATTATGTCTTTGTTGAATATGGATCTCTATTCAGAGTGAGTTGAACAGTTTCAAACAAAATTAGCATGTAGCGACCCTCGGGCCAGCTTTGGGTTGGTTATCAAGAATATTTCTCTCTCTCCTTTCTTCCTTTTTTTTTTTTTTCCTTAAAAAATTTTTTTTTAATCATGAAGAGAATACTCTTCGGCAAGTGTGTATTATCTAATATATTCAGCTTTCAGTTGCGACTTTTTCCCCAATGAAGATGAGCTTAATTGAAGTTGTGCTTTTAAGTCTGTAGAGCCCCTTCAACACCTCACACAAAATCATCTCGAGGCTTTTCATTTGTCTTGAGTATTTTTCAGATGTACAAATATTATTTACTTTAAACTGAAAATCAAAAGGTGCACTATAACAATTTTCAATAAAATATTAGTCAGGACTGAAATATATATAAATTCAAAGCAGGTCTTTTTTCTTTCCCCCTTTATTAAATCATTTATGGTCAGGGAGCCCAGTTAGCAAATTTTAGGATACATATTGGAGGAACCATTTAGCCACACACTTGAAGTAAGCACTTAATAAAGGACTTTATTTTCAGTCCTCCGAAGATAAATATTACAAATCCACTAGACACTTAAGTAGCAAAACGATGAAGCTCATTTCCTATTTCAGACACTCCTAAGTTTTCATGAATAAGACGAGGGGGAAAGCTTGATTTTGAAGAAGTGAAGTTGATCAGAGACACGCACCCAGTGTGTTCATCTGTGGGAAGACTTTGAAGAAATAAAGAAAAGCTTACAGCTCTGGGCTCAGCACCATAAAACCCAGTTTATAGTACAAGGGTCTGAGGACTGGGACTCTAGCCCTGGGATGGAGACCCTATTTTGTGAGCATTTAAATCAATACATCCTAGGGAACATGGAAGGAACTATGAAAAAAAAAAAAAGAGAGAGAGAGATCTCTTTTTATTTTGAATAAAAGAAAAAAATAAAGCCCCAGACATTACACTAACAAAGTAGATTAAGAAAAACATTCCCAAATGACCCAGTGAAAAATTCCCAAATGTAAGAAAAACAAAGGGTGTGAGTCTTTTTTTCCCTTTAAGAAAGGGCCTATGTCATAGCTTTAAAATATTTTGTAGTGATTTCTAAATTTCTTTCATTTTTTTTTTCCTTCAGTTCCTTTCCTGAGGACCAAACCAGAGGGTCCCTTGTCATTAAGCATCTCCAGGGAAGAGGCGCTTACCTTGTGTGGCTTTTAAGTGTAATATACATTTTTCATTTTAAATGGGAGCTCCCAGCGACATTGTATAGAAGGGATTCCAGGGCCCCCTGATTATCACCACGTCTCCTTGAGCTGAACCTCCGGGGTGAAAAAAAAAATGTGAAGGGGGTGGCCTTCTGGAATGAATAAATTCTGTTGCTGCCTGTAATTATTTATTAAAATAGATTAAAGAAATAGGGTAAAAAGGAATCCGCCACCCATGTTAGACATCGCATAATAAGAGTACATAGAAAGGGAAATTAACACCAGGGAAGAAAGAATGTCAGATATGCGTGTTCAAGAATACAGCCAGCCCTGCATTGTTGGCTCGCACGAAGACACACTCCCGGGCTTTCATTCTGCAGGGTGGGCTGTGCTGCTGAAAACAGGGGTTACTAATACGGATGTGTGTCTCTCTAATTAACATTAGAATCGAGTGGTAAACACAACCAGGGGAGGATTGGAGAGATAGAGAGGGGCTACGAGAGAAGCGAGTGTGTAGGGGGAGGGCAGAGAGGCAGGTTCCAGCGAAGAAACCAGCCAGCCCTTGTTCAGATGCGTTTAATTTTGTCACTTGAGTCAAAATTGGAAACCCGTTTTCTAGGACAATTGCCTCTGTGTTTAGTGGGCACTGTACTTATTATAGGCTGCTTTTATTGCAAGTGAATTTTATAAACTGAGCACACCATCATCAAACCATCTTGGGGGTCAACTTTCCACTTGTGCCTTTAGCTCTTACGAAAGTACTTTTATAGTGTCTTCTAATATATAGGATTTATCTGCAGTTCTGAGAAGAGCTTTTACACTTAATCCCTCACTGGAGCACTAATTTGTTTCTTCGCCCTTAAAACAGTACTTGCGATTAATTTTCATCAGATTCAGTAGGGTTTTTTTAGTACAGCACCTCCAGAAATGTAGGTTTGTGTTCATGTCGTGTTTTGTTTGTGGCTGTTGCTGGAGGTGGTAATGACTGGGGGCGGAGATGGTGGCTGAGGAGGGGCGAGAAATTTAGATTATAGATGACAATATCATTAATGTGTTTCTTCTTTTTTTAAGTCCAAAAATTATAACTGGAAAAGATATTTTTGAACAGTTATCTGAAAATATTTAATTATATTTGACTAAAGAAAAAGACTACCAATTTTTTTAGAAGAGAATACTTGAAAGATGCGCGTTAATTTATGACACTTTGGTTTTGGTTTTTTTATTCTGGCTTTTCCCATGATATTTGTGTGGAATATTGTGCCATGGTGTTTAAGTGTGAAAACCAGAATACACTGGCGTATGTTATAGGGAAGAAAGCCTTTTGTTAGGAAAATGAAAAATTTCCTGAAAATGTAACAAAACTATGTCTTAGAATTGGTTTATCATGATAATAAAATGAAAATTTTCCTTCATTGGAAAAGCTGCATCATCTGTAAAAACTGTGTTTTACTTCCTTTCATACGTGGAAGGCAAAATATTTCAGAGACAAAAAAATGCACTAGAATCCTTTTAACCATATGAATACTTCTGAATTTGAGTGAAGCTGGTATGTAACCACTTTATTTAACCAATTTAATAAAGTGTGTGTTTTTTCTTACTACTTAACACTCAGTCCCCCCAAAAAAATCTTGTCCAAAAAAAAAAAATTTACAGTTCCAGCTGAATATCTGCCTTTTCTTGTATATGTTAGGAAAAAAAAAACAAAACACATAAACCTACCCAGAGAAATGCTTTGGATTTATTCTCCTAAAAGTCATCCATGTTACATGTAGAGAGCGTCAGGACTTTATTTACATGTGAACAGAAAGCAGAGACTTCTGGGGTCTCAGTTCAGAAAAATGAATACAAAGTATAAAAATGTCCAGCTGGAAATGTCATTCGTGGGATCTCCCCAACCAGCGATTACTGTGTGAACATTGTCCATCAGCTTTATCAATATTGTGCTTCTGTTTATTGGCCCATTACCATCTTAACAAAAGTCAATCAAGCCGATTCTGCCCAGATCGCATCCCTCCCCGTCAACCCCCCAACACCCTCTGAGAAGCAACATTTGTTACTCATAGACGGGGGACACTCACTCACTGAAATGGAACTTCCCTCCAAATGATTTAGTGAATACTAGGACACATTTTTAATTTGTTGTTTAGACTCAAGAAGGCATAAAATCTCTGCCATCTATTTTACATGGAGTTATTTTAATGTATACATGTGTCTATGTAGATGAAGTGTTGTCATTATTAAGCTAATTCTGACGTGTCTCAGATAGACCAGAAGAAGGGAACACAGCTCGTGCTGATGGGGAGCCGAAATCTGCCTGGGCTCGGCCTGCTGTCAGAAACGTCTTCATTAGTTTTTTGTCACTCACCGGTGGCAAATGCCGCGTAAATGGAATGACGATCAGGTCCGCCTTGATAACTTGTCTTATCTCATTAGTTCTCACATCAAAGTTAATCAGCAATGTGAATTGTAATTGCTAGAGGAGACAATGCATAGATCACTGGTCGGGGGTTTTTTCCCCCTCTGTATGGCATCTTGAAACATCAGCGGGCTGGTTGGAGCAGATAGGCTCGGGAGGAAAATGATGTGGAAGGCATAATAAGCAAGCTGCTCAGAATTAATGAGCTAACCCAATAAGAAAAGAATGGCCAATCAATGTGAGTTGGGCAAATATAATTTAGAAATAATTGCTTGATTGGTTGCCTATAGTAGACTGATTTGACCACACACAAGGATTAGGAATTAAGATGTCAAGGCAAAAAAATAATGTGGCAACTGAGGGCATGTAATTTTTTGTTTCCTTCCCTTTATGATGGAAAGAGATGAGCGTTTGATATGCTATGCGCCAAAATGAAAACATTAGACACACTCCTTCTCTTCTGTTCCCTTCACAATGCAGACTCATTCAGAATACAATCGTTGATATTCCTGGACAGGCATGAAAAAGATGCAGATTAAGAGACAGCCCATGGTCCTGTGTACAGCAGTGATGCCTGAAGGAAGACTGGTTGGTCCAAGCCGGCATCTTCACTGAGCTGCAGCATCCTTCGGAGGCTTGGCAAAGGGATAAGTGCCGGGATGCTTGCAAAATACGTCAGGTTGTCTGTCCCAGGCTGGAAGCTTTCAGCTCACATCCTCCATGTTCCCGGTGCACTTTTCCCTACGGCTATTCACCAATTAGTAAAGGGCTCTTGCTACATACTTCTGCCTAAACTATTGGGAAGGTTCAGCCAGAAGGTAAATTTGCTTTGATCTACATTACACCTAATTGAGTCACCAGCAATGTGTCTATCCCAACATCAAGAAATGTGAAAATGTTAGATTATTTCACTGGGGATTAAACCTAATTTTCGCATGCTCTGCATTAACCTATTAGACTGCCTAATCTGCATTGCTAATACGACTGAGGCAGCTGTCACAGCTAAAGAAAAACATGATCACGCAATCCTTGAATGAATGATTCCCGGCCTGATTAGTCTTAGTGAAGTTAGCTGAGCCCTGGTGATAAGGAAGGAAAATTCCCAGGTTGCCAATAGCTTTGAAAATTATCAGACTGTAGGCAAAAATATACCTCATGATTCACGGGCTTCGGTCCAATTGCCGTGTTGAGTGACATTATTTAAGACTGACGAAGGCTAACTTGAATTGTCACTCGAATAAATGTTTGTGTTTATTTTAAGGGACTAACATAACGGATGCAGATTTAAATGCTAATAGAAGCCAGCCAGACACATAAAACTCCAGGCCTTGTTACTCCGTTGGTCTTTTATTAACACAGATTAAATTGTAATATTTTCTAGATAAATTGGCAAAATCAGAAAGATGCATTGACCCCTAGAAGGAGGGATCAGAACAACTCTTACAAGACTTATTGTTTTCTTGTAGATGCACAGACTGTATTCACTCCTCTCCTTCCTGTTGGTTTTGGGTTTTTTTTTTTTTTTTAAGAAAATTAGAAAAACAGTATATTTTTAATGAGAATGAAAGTGATTTCTGCTCATTGGCCAGACCCACTCTCTTAGTTGCAAGGGCTAGGTAGGTATAGTTCCTCAGCCCAGCACTTTATTTGCCTAGAGATGGGCTCTGCTGCCATTTGGAGTCTTTGCTTCATCCTCTCCATTTGATCTCAAAGGCAAGACAGCCACCATAGGTAGGCTTGAGAGGTGCAGGCAGACATTCCAAGGAGTTTGGTGGCTGCAAGCAGAGTCCCTTTAATCCGATTAGCGGTTCTGCACAATGGGCCTGCCCAGCCCCACTGTGGACAGAAGCCTTTACTTTATTTGTTTCTATTAGCCAAGAATCAGTTATCAGAAAAGTGAAATTTTTCCCCATCAGATAGCCCAGACAATCAACAGAAAATAAATGAGGAAATAGTCTAATGTGTCAATATTTATCCTTTGGCCCTAATAGTCCACAGAGAGGACTTGTTGAGCCTGCAGAGTTGGCATCCTGGTTCGCCTGTGAGCTCTTGGCTGCTTCTCCGCAAGCGTAGGCGTCATGGCCACTGTCAGCAGGAGACTTGGCTTCTTGGAGGCTAGAGCACTGGCTAGAGTCAAAGCCTTTGAAAGGTCTAAGGACATGGGACAGGAGAGCCAAGAAGAACCCTCAGTGGCCAAGGAGGAAGCCCAGCAAATCACAAGGTGTTAGGGAGCCATTTTCAAATGTGGGAAACGGTAGAACAAAAGGATGGAAAGATAGACCTTTCTTTCCACCCAGGTTCCCAGGGCCTTCCTCCTCCGCTTTCCCAGGAAACTCTGTGAGTGACAATGTGGGGGTGGGGTGGAGGAGGAGGGGGCTGTCTTCTCTTGTTTTAGTTGCCTCTCATTGGTGGCAAAGGTTTGATGTCTAAAACACTCTCAAATAGCTTTGAATGATCATGATCATCCAAGTCATTGCAGCTCACTGGATGTGAGCAGTGCTACACCCCAGATATTGTTCTAAAGCTCCAAACATTTCACTTTCCCCAGATCCCCTGAGATGGCTTGCTCTCAGGGGCAAGCCTAAGAGCAAGAGCTTGCCTGAGGTCTCTCAGACTGCAGCTTCAGAGCCCAGTCTCTTCACCTTCTGCATCACCACTAGGCCCCAGAGTTCAGGCCCAAGGCAGACAACCGACCAGTGCAATGTCTCCTGAAATGTGGCCTCACACACATCTCCTTGCCTAAGTTCCGACTAGAGCCTCATTCCTCAAGTCCTTCTTTCCAGGGTATAAATGATTGCCCCCCTGCTCTCCCAAAAAGCCCACAATGAGACAGGTGTGCTGTGTGCCTCCCCAGCGTACGGCCCCACTGACCTAGTGTTTTCAACAGCATGATCCACTCTGTCCTCACAGCATCTCTTCATGGATGGAGGGACAGAAATTTCTATCATCCAATCCTTCTTCAGGCCTCTCGAGCCACTGCAACCCTTGAGCCTCGAGTCCTACAAGGGTCACCCCCCAGGAGTCAGATCCCTGAAAAATATCTGGAGGTCAGACAGTTCTCGTGAACTGACTTCTCTGCCCTTGTTCCTCTGGGTCCCCGAGATGAACTGTGGCTCCTGAATCATTCCAGAAGGAGCAGATGGATCCAATCACAGAGTACAGCTCACACCATATTGGCTGCGGACCCACAGCTGTCCTCCTCCGGAACTCCAGCCCATGGCAGAATCATAGGGTCCCTTCCTTCTCCTGAGGGATCTGGCAGCTACTGCAGGAGTCTTTGTATCACTTCATGTCACAGGACCACTGTACCTGTGTGGAAGTATTAATAAACATACAGCTATGAGTTCCTGATATTATCTTTTAGTAAATTAGATCTACCTCCCCCATGAATAGCAGAGTTAAAGCTGAAACAGATTCTTTTCTTAAAAAAATATTTCTTTGAATTCTATATTACTCGTTAGTAGATAGTCATCTCTTTCCAGCAATTCTATTCGGCTCATTGTTTCCCTAATAATGTGATGGGTCATCACGATGCCAAACATATTTTTTCTTACCTTCATTAAGAAACAAGTGAAGGTCATTAACTTTAGCATCTATCTCAATATCTGTGAACCCCTGGAAGATGCCCAGTTATATTTGACATGTGGATCAGCTTCCTATTGCTGTCATAACTGATGACCACAGACTTAGTGGTTTAGAATGATACAAGTTCATTTTTCTTTTTGCAGTTCTAGAGGTCAGAGGTCCAAAATGAATCTTTTGAGGGATAAAATCAAGGGATGAATTGAGCTGGCTCCTTCTGGAGGCTCCAGGGGAGAAGCCAGCTTGTGCCTCTTGAAGTTTCTTAGTGACCATGGCATCCTTGGCTCATGACTGTGTCACTCCCCTCACTCTGATTCTGTCCTTACGTCCCCTTCTCTTCCTCTTACAAAGATCCTTGGGAATATACAGGACCCACCCAGGTAATCCATGTAATCTCCGCATCTCAAGATCCTTAACTTGATCCCATCTAAAGAAGTCCCTTTTGTCATAGAAAGTAACACTGACAGGTTCTGGGGATTAAGACTCAGGCGTCAGCAGAGGAGCAGTGATTCAGCTTCCACAACGTGCAGAACCGTCTGGCAAAGTGCTTGTCAATCACTCACCTGTTCACATGTTTGTGCATTGGCCAATCTTGAATCGTGGACACCGTGCTGTGCACCAGGGCTGCAGCGTGGGCAAGACCAGGCTCACTGTTGGAGCCTAAGATTTCGAGAGTGAGCTCACCATCCACAGAATGATCACTCTGAATGGTAGTTCATTGCTGTTGGGGCGTGACCGAGAAAGGAACAATTCAGGAGTCAGGTGATGGGGCAGAGAGAGCTGATCCAGCCGGAGTGGGGACCAATGTCCAATAAGTCAGCCCTGAAAGAAACGACGTTTAAGCCAGGAGCTGAGGGAAGTGGAGGAATTCACCAGGGGAAAGGGCTGGGGAAAGGTGAGAAAACCGCAGAGACTAAAGAACCATCCAAGCTTTGAATAATGGTCAGTGTAGACGAGAAGCATTTAATTGCAGTGACAACAACTTTCTTTCTGCTGGAGTCAAACTTTGGGTCCCTATTCTGGGTGTGCATAAATGTTTGTGTTATTTCCTAAAATGGGCAAGGGACTTCTTGCAAAATAGCTCATCTGCATCCTTCAAAAGTATTACTATCATAAAAGACAAATCTGCTTTTTGTCTCTGTAGAATTTTGTCTCTGCTGATTCTGGATATTTGATATAAATGGAATCACACAATATATAGTTTACTGAGACTGGCCTCTGTCCTTAGCACCATGTTTTCAAGACTTAAAGCACATACTAGTTCTTCATTTCTTTTGATTGCCAAACACTATCCTGTTGCATGAACAGGATAGCCATTCATCATTTGATGGGCATTTGGATTATTTCCACTTTTTGGCTATTATGACTTAATACTGCTATGAACATTCATACACAAGTTTTGGCAGGAGTGGAATTGCTGGGTCATATGCTAACTCTGTGTTTAACTTTTTGAGGTGCTATTGACCTGTCTTCTGAAATGGCTGCACCATTTCCTAGTCCCACCAATAGTGTATGAGGCTTCCAACTTCTCCTCATCCTTACCAACACTAGTTATTTTCTACCCTTTTTATCTCAGCCATCCTGGCAGATGTGACGTGGTAGCTCATTGCAGTTTTGCTTCTTTGCATTAATCTTAAAACTTTTCTATAAGTCTGAAATCACATCAAAATAAATTGAAAGAAAAATGTTCTGTACCATAATTTCTCAGTAATGAAAGGACTCTGGGGAGAAGTCCTATGTTTCTCTTAAAGTGTGCTAGTGAACCAGAAAATAGATCCTAAGAATAAGAGCAGACCCACTGATCTGAGTTTTAGAAGTTTGGATACTTCCTTTAGTATTTCCATTCGTTCTCTCAAAAGACATTTATCCAGTCCCAGTGGTAGTAAGTTTGTAAGATGGATACAAGGAAATGTGTGCTGTTGTCCTTCCCATGTAAAAGTGAACAGTTTTTGAAGCCCCTTCTTGATGGGGATTGAAAATAACACATTCATAAGTGCAATCAATGCATACCAAGTACCAAAGGCCATGTTTATATGTTCCCATAGATACCACATTCAGCACTGCAACTGTGATTAGAGCCATTATTTGGTTAAGTTCACCATATTCATTATCATCTTCCATAATCCATCTGGTCTTTGCAGAAGCTCTAACTGGTAAATTAGACAAAGATTTGGTGGGGAGGGACCACCACCCCTGCATTCTTAAGTCTTTGAGAGTTGATGTAATTCCTCTAGGGTGTGTTCTGATTCACTGTCCTGGCCAGGACAAGAGAGGTATGATTTCAGGGCTTAGTCCAGCCATTCATAGTATCTCCATCCACAAAATAGAGACTCAATGTAAGGATTCTGCCAGCTGTTAAGGACCTCCATCCTGATTATGCATGCAAGTGCTGGGAAAGTAACCTTAAGATGGGTATGAGGACTGGTTGGAAACATCGTGAGATGGATGTGGGGCAAAATTCAATTCATCACCTGATCTGTATCTCCAATTGGGGGCACAGTGCTGTTTTAGGTCCCTTGGTGTTCATGTTGGCCCATAGCTCAATCAATCAGCTCTCTAAAGTTCTGGATATTTCCTTTTCTCTAGCACACATTATTATGCCAAGTGGCCAATATGGTCTAATTGACTGAAAACCAAATAGGGCATAGGAAAACTTGGCAGAAGAATGTGGAGGAACTAACAAATTACAGATGCATAGAAAGGATATGGACTTTGGATCCACCCATCTTTGGGTTGGGTAAGGCTCAACACCATCTGTGGGGTGGGATTGTTAACATCTACCTTGCAAGAATATTTCAAAGAAATACACAGAGCATAAGGGAATGACACAGAGCAAACTGTCATTAAATAAGTCACTGTTTTTATCAATATTAATGTTGTCAATGGGAAGTCCCATTGGCCGTAGTTCATGGTTCATAGGGTCCATGAATATCCTTGTGGCACAATCTTAGCAACTTGGATTTTGAGAGTTTTATGAGAATGGAACACTTTCACCTGAAACTCAGGGACAGAACAGTGAGCACTAGCATATAATGAGAACAGTGAGCACCAACATATAATGAAGACCCCTTGTCTTTAGGGCAGCTAGATATTACCAAGGAGCAGGATATTAGTCTGAGACATTATGGTAATGAAAACAAGGAGATAGACTTATGCATTGCCTTAGTTTGGATCCTGCAAAAGCAGAGCCTGAGTTAGGGATTTGAGTGCTGGAAGTTTATTTGAGAGGTGATTCCAAGAAGGGAAAGGAGACAGTCTTTTTTATTAAATAATTTTTATTGGAGTATAGTTGCAGTACAATGTTGTGTTAGCTTCTACTGCACAGGAAACTGAATCAGCCACACATATGAAGGAGTCTCACAGGAGAGAAAAATCCAGTGAAATGTGTGTTAAGATTGTTACTGCTATGAGCACCTGAGGCTCAGTTGCTGCAGACTGTACCTCTGTATAGTCTTTTTCTGGAGACTAGAACTTGAGAAATTTATCTTTTAACTCCTGTCAGTCACTGTTGGATGGTTACCCTTGGAGGCATTGGTTGCAGCCTGTTTGGGGGTGCCCATGGCTAAGCGAGCTTCCATGGCTCCAAGAACCCAACAAGACACGTAGAGCCATGTGATGGGTCCTTGAGGCAGGACATTGAAATGTGCGTAGAAGAAACTTATTCAGCTACAATGAGAGGCAGGCTTAGGGCATGTGGTTCAGGACAGAAGAAGAAAAAAAGAGGCTCAAGCATGCTACAGCTTCAGGGTGCTCTATTATTCCTTGGCTAAGCCACTAAGATGTTCTATTTTGTTTTTAATTAACTTCAGTTTGGCTCAGACAGTAAAGCGTCTGTCTACAACGCGGGAGACCCAGGTTTAATCCCTGGGTTGGGAAGATCCCCTGAAAAAGGAAATGGCAATCCACTCCAGTACTACTGCCTGGAAAATCCCATGGACAGAGGAGCCTGGTAGGCTACAGCCCATGGGGTCACAAAGAGTCGGACACGACTGAGCAACTTCACTTTCACTTACCCATTTGCAGTGGTCTCATAGAAGACCATAACGATTTTGCCTGTGTTATATGTTATTTATTTCTGACAATGCTGACCTCAGAAGTAAAAGGATAGAAAAAAATTCCTCAAACGTCTTTTAGCATTATGATCATTCCTGATGCAGAGTCACTGTATGTGTGTGTTAGTTACTCAGTTGCGTCCGACTCTTTGTGGCCCCATGGACTGTAGCCTATGGTTCCTCTGTCTATGGGATTCTCCAGTCAAGAATACTAGAGTGGGTTGCCATTCCCTAACAGGTCCAACACAGGTATCAAAAGCAAAAACATTGTTCTTGGATTTGTAAGAGTGTCTGAAGGACTTGAATTCTACAAACATAGTGTTTTGGCATCTTGGGCTGCTGTAATCCTGTGTCCACAAATTTCTCTTTATATTAAGAGGAGATGTACCTACTTTCCTGTAGCTGGTAAGAAGCCACCTTACATTGTATATTGTTGTTCAGTCTCTAAGTCGTGTCTGACTCTTTGCAACCCCGTGGACTACAGCACACCAGGCTTCTTGTCCTTCACCATCTCTCGAAGTTTGCTCAAACTCATGTCCATTGAGTTGGTGATGTCATCCAACAGTCTCATCCTCTGTCACCCCCTTTTCCCCTGCCCTCAATATTTCCCAACATCAGGGTCTTTTCCAATGAGTTGGCTCTTTGCATCAGATGGCCAAAGTATTGGAGTTTCAGCTTTAGCATCAGTCCTTCCAGTGAATATTCAGGGTTGATTAACTTTAGGATTGACTGATTGGATCTCCTTGCTGTCCAAGGGACTCTCAGGAGTCTTCTGCAGCATCACAGTTTGAAAGCATCAAATTCTTTGGCACTCAGCCTTCTTTATGATCCAACTCTCACATCCATACATGACTACTGGAAAAGCCATAAAATGTACTTCAAAGCTTACGTGAAAAGCCACTTGGCTCTACCTAAGAACTTTCCCCATTTCCCATTTTGGGCCCATATGCAGTAAAAACAGCTTTCTTCCAAAAGATGTTGAAGAGAATTATAATCATTCCCTAACTTGGGCTCACACTTCAGGAAGTAATGGACCTATCATGGGACTGACTGTCAGCTTTCTGGTGACTCTACAGAGGTGGACACAATGCCACAGGTCCACACCACTTCCTCTTACATCCATGGGATGACCACAGAGGATCTGCAGACAGAAAGGAAGTTGAAACCTCTGTGTCAGCCCAGGTTTCCCATGATCACCTTCTCCCTCAAAAAAAAGAAAAGAGACGGAAATGTTTCTGTCGTAAAGCCCTTCTGAAGAAGCCATTAATGTTATGAACCATGGTCTGGTACAGACTTTTGTAATTTCGAGGATGCTCTCTTTCTCACGATGGAATCTACAGCCAACGTCACACAATCAAATACATCCTTCTGCCTCAGCTCATCTTCCTCCTTTTTAAAACTTGGAGCCTGTTTGTTAGAAATGTTTTCATTTGCAAGGGACAAAAATTCAATTTGAACTGGCTTAAACAGAGAGGGGCCTCTGTCCTAAGGGTCCTGGGCTACTTTACAGGAACAAGGGTCTCATCTAGAGCTGTGAGTGTAACACTCCTGGCTTCAGGAGCAATAGCTCCATCCCTAGGAGACTCTCCATCTCCTAGATATGTCCCTCTGTCTACATCCACAGTATTCTTCTCTATAGATACAGAGTTACTTCTGGTTCTGTGGTCCAGGTGGTAAGCAGTAGGTCATAAAACTCAGCCACCAAGAGGAAAACACATTGTTCAGTGCCAAAATTCCCAGAGAAAGACTCTGATTGGCTCACTTTGCACCAATCATCAGTAGTTAGGAGTCCAATCACAGAGTAACATGGCAGATCCCTCTATAATCATGGTGAGTATACGGAAAGACTTCAGAAAAAAGAAGATGAAAGGTTGCCATACCAAAATTGCCTCTTACCAAGGACTGGGACCCAGAGATTCTTAAGGAACCTTTCAGCATTAATAACCCACTTTGCATTCTCTACTTGACTTACACAGACTCTCAGTTCAAGGGAGCCCATGATTGTGTATTTCCCAAACAATAGTAGAAATCTGCTCCAGCCATGGGCTGAACCTGCTGTCATGGAGATGGAAGCATCCCCAGTTACCTATCCTGCCAGATCCCCTCTGTCCCTGGGCCTTCTGTTCTGTGAGCCCTTCCACATCTTGACTTGGGCACACTGAGATACAACTGAATATCCTGCCAGCCGCAGTCACTTCTGTTCTGAGTCAGAAACTAGTGCTCCCGAGAAGGGAACCATGGGGATTAAGAGTATTTTAAATTCCAGGTCACTACTGCAGAATTATCCTCTTTATCATAAAATCAACAAATCTTTAGCAAACATTGGATCCATTTATTTATTCATCCTGAAACTCTTTATTACATCCCTACTATGGGCAAGACACCATGTAGATTCAGTTCAGTTCAGTTCGGTCTCTCAGTCATGTCCAAATCTTTGTGACCCCATGAACTGCAGCATGCCAGGCCTCCATGTCCATCACCAACTCCTGGAGCTTGCTCAAACTCATGTCCATTGAGTTGATGATGCCATCCAACCATCTCATCCTCTGTTATCCCCTTCTCCTCCTGCCTTCAATCTTTCCAAGCATCAAAGTCTTTTCCAAGGAGTCAGTTCCTCACATCAGATGGCCAAAGTACTGGAGTTTCAGCTTCAACATCAGTCCTTCCAATGAATATTCAGGACTGACTTCCTTTAGGATTGACTGGCTTGATCTCGTTGCTGTCCAAGGGACTCTCAAGGGTCTTCTCCAGCACCATGCAGACGGAAGTGGTATAAAACTGAATACTATGTCATTTCTGCACTCATGGACCTCAGTTCTTTACATTTTGTCTCAGTCAATTCAGGCTGTTGTGACAAAATATCCTAGACTTGGGGCCTTACCTAATGAATGTTTATTTCTCAGAGTTTCTGGAGGCTAAAAGTTTGAGATGAGGGTGCCAGCATAGTTAGGAGTCAAGTTCTCGCTAGAGCCCTCTTTTTTTCTCATGGGAGAGAGGGCAGGGTTGGGGAGAGAGTGAGAGAGAGAGAGAGATCTCATGTTTCTTCTTAAAAAAATACTAATCCCATCACACGGGATTCACCTTCATGACCAAGTTACCTCCTCAAATACCCATCACAAATACCCCCTTCCCAAGGACCCCTTCCTCAAATACCATCACACTGGGGATTAGAGTTTTAATATATACATTTTGGGAAGACACATATGGCTCATCGTTAGAGAAATAGGTGTAGGCTAGTATTGATACTTGTATGTAATAGTATATTCAAGATGTAAAAACAGAGTGATCAGCAAAAAAAAAAAAAGAGAGAGAGAGAGAGAATTGTTAACTATACTGAAAATAAGGGAGAAGTTTCAGAAAAAAAAATTCCTAAGGGAAATGATTCTTGAAACAGTTCTATAGGAATAAGGAGTTTCTTGGGTAACACAGAAGAGATATACCCAAACAGATCCTATTAATGGGGTTTTCTAAAAAGCAGAGGGCTTCCCTGGTGGCTCAGATGGTAAAGAATCTGACCACGGTGCAGGAGACCTGGGTTCAACCCCTGGGTTGGGAAGAGCCCCTGGAGAGGGGAAAGACAGAGGCACCACACCAAGGACAACATCGAATGAGTTGCCTGGTGAGGAATCCTGCCACAGGTAATCATTCGTGTTTCCTGTCAGACTATAATTATCCTAGCAACTTCCCTTACTGTTTTAGTTGGGGTACACCAAACTGCTATAGTACACACACACTCCAAAATCATATCAGGATTGAAATGCAATAGGAGATTATTTCTCATTCATGAGAAGATTGAGACCTCGACTCCATGCCATATCTTAGAGCCTTAGATTCCTTCCACCAGTGGCCCCACCATCTCCTGAGTCCTCATCTCTGTTTACTCAGACAACAGCAGGAGAGAGAGAGAGCACAGTGGAAGCATTCCCCTGTCTGAACAGCCTTAGTGGAGGAACTTGCCCATATCCCTCCACTCACGGAGAGCCAGTCACCTGCTCACATTTGTTCGAAAGGAAAGCTGGGAAATGTAGTCCCTTCCTGGGCAGCCACTTCCCAACTAGAACACTATCTTACAGGCAGAAAGTAATGATTTTGGTCTACCTCTGCCACAATTACAAAGGATATAAACCACATATAAACATAGTGCTACTTGCTCAGTTGTGTTTGACTCTTTGTGATCCCAAGGACTGTAGCCCACCAGGGTCTTCCGTCCATAAAATTCTCCAGGCAAGAATACTGGAATGAGTAGCCATTCATTTTCCTAGGGGAATCTCCCTGACCCAGTGATTGTAAACAGGTCTCCTGCTTTGCAGGCAGATTCTTTACTATCTGAGCCACCAGGGAAGCTCCTATAAAACATACATACTCTTTAAACTACTGACACAGCAACAAGCCACAATAAGGACTGAAAACTGAGAGAAGGAAAAAAGAGGTCAAACTTTTAAAAAATTAATTTACTTTTAATTGGAATATAATTCATTTACAATATTGTGTTAGTTTCCACCGTGCAAACCTTTAAGTTCCTGCTTAAGAACATTTAAGAAGGCAGTTTCATTTACTTTCAAATATGCATTAATTTTAAAATAAAGAAGTTAGCAATTTTAAAGTGATCTTGAGTAGTATGATATCTTCAATATTCTCTAAAAGCATGAAAAGCAAGTCTTTTGTCTAAAGTGATGTCTCAGCCATGTGTCAGCAGCAGTACTCAGTTTGGCTTCCCCCAGAAGTAAACCCCAAGACAAGGCAAGCACCAGATATTATGTGGGAGTTGATGCCAGGCAGGGCTGTGGGAGGAAGAAGGAAGTGAGGCCTGTGGGTGATCTCAGGTGTATTCAGTCCACCTGGCCTGACATGGAAGGCAGATGTCAACCTTTTCATCCCTTTCTGGTCAGGCACGATGCTGAATGGTGGTGGTGGACTCTGAAGCTTCCTCGGTTACCTTATTCCTGAAGAAGTTGATTTGTGACTTAGGAAACTGAACATCAAATTCTACTGGATACCACCTGCCCACAGTAGGCCCACCAGGCTTGGCTAAAGTCTATTTAACAGCCTTAGCGGGGAAGTTGCACTGTGTCACCTCCACTCACATCCCATTGGTGAGAGCTGGTCACCTGGAGAGCTGGTCACCTGTTCACATCTGTTTGCAAGGAAAGTTGGGGAATGTAGTCCCTTCCTGGGCAGCCATTCCCAACTACAGTAAGTCACCTACCTACGAACGAGTTCCATTCTGAGAGCACATTCCAAGACCAATTTAGCCTACAAAGTTAGCCTACAAAATTAGACCTGCAAAGTTAGCCTAGGTACTCATCTAACACAATTGACTATATAGTACTGTAATAGGTTTATAATACTTTTCACACAAATAACACATTAAAAAAAACAAACAAAAATAAAGATTTTTAATCTTACAGTACCTTGAGAAGTACAGTAGTACTTCTTAGAAATACCAGCTACATCACTGCCGTTTTTCCTTGCTTCCAACTTCCTGCCTGTGGAGGGCCGAGCAGGATGGCTTTTGGCCTAGGTGAGGACTTATGAGAACTTGGCTATATCTGCCTGCAAAGCCACAGTGGATTCCCAAAGCACAAGTGAGCACAGCCAAGCTTGGAGGCTCCTGCGTGGCCCCCAAGTTATGTTGGAGGGAAAGCAAGGTGCATCCTCCTCTCAGAGACATTTAAACCATATCTAGAAAGTCTGGGGCCACAACTCTTCCTCCCCACATTTCTCCTTCCTCCTACAGAAAAACAAGATAGGAAAGATACCCAGCCTAGTCTTCGCTTTTGCCTCCTCTGGTGAACTTGGGAGATCAGATTCCATAACTCATAATGGAAGCAGGTGGTCACCTGCATTTTCAGAGTCTGATGCCGCTCCGAGCAGGAGGGATTCTCAGAGTGGGCACTTAGCCCTGTCCACTGATACGAATGGGTACCTAAACCATCTTCCATATGGTTCATGTCCAGGTCTCGATGAAGAAACAGAGACAGAGATGGCTAGACAGAGTGATTTACAACTTTTTTATTAAAGGAGGGCAAGGGAGGAAAAACAGACTTGAAAATTTATTAACATCTAATCCTGTTAAGATTTTCTCCACCATATGCCAGCCCAACAGCACACTGGAAATGTGTACTAATTACCCCTGACGTATCATATGTATACGCTTTCTATGCAGCCCCTGACCTTTTTGTTAATAACTTTGCGTTATATTCATTGACCTGAAACAAATTGAATTTGGTGGCACTCACTAAAGAATTGAATTACATAGTCTTCTTAATTGGTCTCTTATTTATTTAAATATGAAAAAGGAATGGCTTGCCACCTGTAATGTTTTTTTTTCCAACAGAATAAAATTAGAATTCAAATATTTTCCTCCGAGCTAGATGTTTTCAATCCTCCAGCCAGGAACACATACTAGCCATGAAACTCAAGTTCTGGTGTCATCAACAAAAAGAATCTGTTAATCTTCTCTTTCACTGCCAAAGGCCTGAAAAATGCTGATACAGAAAAGAGTTAATTAGAGGAGATTTATGGACTTTAGGTGCTTCCCTCATAGCTCAGTGAGTAAAGAATCTGCCTACAGTACAGGAGACCTGGGTCTGGAGAAGGAGATGGCAACCCACTCCATTGTTCTTACCTGGAGAATCTCACAAACAGAGGAGCCTGGCAGGCTATAGTCCATGGGCTCACGTGATTTGGACAAAACTTAGTGACTAAACCACCAGGAAGACTTTTCTGGAAAGTGAGCCTCAGAACAGGCGATACTGCACGGTCACCAGTAGTTATACTGTCTACCTGCCCAGCTCTTCGGAGCCTCCTTAATGACTTAATATAGCTCCGGATGACAAAATTGGGAGCTTTAAGACAGGAGAATGTTAAGCATGAGAAGATATCTTCCACTGCGTTTGTTAGTTTCTCAGCCCTTGAGCTGCATTGTCTGTTGACTGGAAGAGGGGACAGATATCTAATTTCAGGAGTCTGATGATGCACACATATCCACCGTTTCATAGGCAACAGACACCGCCAGTAACATTGTTCTCAACACGGTCTCTTTCCTTGGAGGATTCCTGCAAGCGATGGAAGAGATAGAAGCCGCTGGAATTTTTTCGGCTTTGCTTTCTAATTCCAGTGTGAAATTAATTGTCCCAACGGCAAAGAATGACTTACTCCTTTACTTACTATATTGAACTTAAAAATGCAAATGTTATTAGTGGACTGATGGCTGATAAAGGTGCCTCTGTGGCTGGCTTTAACCTCTATTAGTGAGGATTACTTGGATGTGGGCACACTGGCATTTTCTAAGTGTCACAATGACAGCACTTGCCGCACAAATGCCTGGCTGTCACCGTGAGTTTTATCACTTGGTTTTTCCCTCCGAATGTAGACTAATAAGCCCAGAAATTACAATTGCCTCCCTGCCGAATCTGTGATAGGCGGAAATAATGATATCAGTGCCCTGCTAATCTTCTTGCCTCTGCGCTTGGCACTGTCCTATTGAGTCACCTGTCACACTCCGCTTTGATGAGACGAATTCAATCTCCCTGCTGTAATGACAATGGGGCCATTTTAATGTTTGGAAATGATTATGTGGACTCTTCACTGTGTTCCATCTTGGCAAGCGAGCCAAGGCGCAGAGCCCGCCAGGAGAGCTGGCTCTGGCTGTTGGGGAGGTAGTGGAGATGCTGAGTTACTGGGAGAGAGGCATAGACACAGCTTCCTTGAGAGCCTTCTGGACTGGCCTTGCAAGACAGAAGGGTGGGGAGGGGAAGAGGTGGGACCACTCTGGCAGAAACATAGCCATTGGCTAATCTTTCAGTTATCTGCACACATTTGCCTCTAGAAGGATTTCCCAGACCCTCTGTGTTGTTCAAGGAGGCAAGGATGGCTGGGGCTTAGAAATCAAGATTGTCACACTGCCAGCATAACTGGCCGGGCTGGGACAGTGCAGCCAAGATGGGCTGTAGAGTACTTCTCCAGGACATTTGTGTGTGTGTACACTCAGTCATGTCTGACTTTTTGCGACCCCATGGACTATCAGGCTCCTCTGCCCATGAAATTTACCAGGCAAGAATACTGGAGCAGGTTGCCATTTCCTTCTCCAGGGGATCTTCCTGACCCAGGGATTGAACCCATGTCTCCAGCATCTCCTGCATTGGCAGGTGGATTCTTTACCACTACGCCACTTGGGGATATTAGCCAAATCAAATTATTCTTACCCCAGGCCTTGTTCTTAGAGAACAAACAGCCTTACTCTTTGAAAGTAATTCTGCTGTAGGGCCAAAAGATATAATTTGCAAAATACCAGGTGTTAATGAAATCTAAAGTAACCAGTATTCTTAATCACTGCTGGTGTAAATTTCTAAAACCACTTTGGAAGACTAGATATATACAAACCAGCAATTTTACCCCTAGGTAGATACTTAACAGATGTGCAGGTATGTGTTTAACAAAAGATGTGAACTAGAACATTCATTCATAACATCACCCTTTCTGAATGACACCCAGGTGAAAACCATCAAATGCCCATCAACAGTAGAATGGATTAAACTGGCTGGGAATTGGTTTACAGTGGCATAGTACATAGCCATCACAACAACTGAACTACAACTATGTGGATAAATCTCACAACCATGATACTGAATGAAAGAAAGCAAAGCTTGAAAGGGTCAGTATTAGGTTGGTGCAAAAGTAATTGCTGTTTTGCATTGTTGAGTTTGTGATTTGATACTGGAATACATTCCTAAATAAATGTGGTTATGTTATACCTCATTTTAATGAACATTTCTCACTTTATGTTTTTTTCTAAAGACATTACTTGCTGTTTATTTTATATTTCTTTTAGACTAGGGAAATGATATTAGACAAAAGCAAATTCGAGAGATTTTCTTATTTGAGTTCAAAATGGGTCGTAAAGCAGTGGAGACAATTCACAACATTAACAACACATTTGGCCCAGGAACTGCTAGTGAACGTATGGTGCAGTGGTGGTTTAAGAAGGTGTGCAAGGGAGAGCCTTGAAGATGAGAAGTGCCGTAGCTGGCCATTGGAAGTTGACAATGACCAAGTGAGAGGATCATCAAAACTCTTCCTCTTACAACTACATGAGAAGTTGCCAAAGAACTTAACATCAACCATTCTGTGGTTGTTCAGCATTTGAAGCAAACTGGAAAGGTGAAAAAGCCCAATAAGTGGGTGCCTCATGAGCTGATGGCAAAAAAAAAAAAAATCCTTTTAAAGTGTCATCTTCTCTTACTTTACACAACAACAAACCATTTCTCAATCAGCTTGTGATGTGAAATGAAAAATGGATTTTAGATCACAACAGGCAATAACTAGCTTAGTGATAGGACTGAGAAGAAGCTCCAAAGCACTTCTCCAAGCCAAACTTGCACCAAAAACAGGTCATGGTCACTGCTTGGTGGTCTGCTGCCTGTCTGATCCACCACAGCTTTCTGAATCCCAGTGAAACCATTACACCTGAGAAGCACGCTCAGCAAATTGATGAGATGCACTGAAAACTGAGACACCTACAGCCGACACTGGTCCACAGAAAGGGTCAACACCTGCAGTGTGATACCTTGGGAAAAGTCCTTTTCCTCACTTGCATAGGAGGGATCAGAAAAGCACCTGCTCCACAAGGTTATGATGAGGATCAAATGAGATAATGCATGTGGATAGTGCATGTAGATCACACACTCGGCATGGTGCCCAGTATACTGCACACTCTGGATAAATGGTGGCCCCATAACAACAATGATTAGGATGCTATTTCCTTGAGCAAAGCTGATCAACAAGCTTCCATTGTTGGAAAGTTGACTCATCAGAAGCCCTTCGCAACTCAACTCCAACCTGCTACTCAGCCCTGATGTCTCTATAGATTGAATCCCTCTCCATTTCCAAAACTGGCTATATGCTTCTTTTTTTTTTCTTTAACTGAGATATAAGTGAATAAGTTGGCTTATTGAATAAGTTGGCTTAAAACTCAACATTCTAAAAATTAAGATCATGGCATCTAGTCCCATCACTTCATGGCAAATAGATGGGGAAACAATGGGAACAGTGACAGACTTTATTTGAGGGGCTCCAAAATCACTGCAGATGGTGACTGCAGCCATGAAATTAAAAGACACATGTTCCTTGGAAGAAAAGCTATGACCAATCTAGACAGCATATTAAAAAGCAGAGACATTACTTGGCTGACAAAGATCCATCTAATCAAAGCTATGGTTTTTCCAGTAGTCATGTATGGATGTGAGAACTGGACTATAAAGAAAGCTGAGCACCAAAGAATTGATGCTTTTGAACTGTGGTGTTGGAGAAGACTCTTGAGAGTCCCTTGGACTGCAAGGAGACCCAACCAGTCCATCCTAAAGGAAATCAGTCCTGAATATTCACTGGAAGGACTGATGCTAAAGCTGAAGCTCCAATATTTTGGCCACCTGATAAGAATAACTGACTCATTGGGAAAGACCCTGATACTGGGAAAGATTGAAGGCAGGAGGATAAGATGTTTGGATGGCATCACTGACTCAATGGACTGAGTTTGAGCAAGCTCTGGGAGTTGGTGATGGACAGGAAGCCTGCTGTGCTGCAGCCCATGGGGTCACAGAGTTGGACCTGACTGAGGGACTGAACTGAACTGAACTGAATTGACATATAACATTATTAGCCTCAAGTGTAGTTGTTGTTCAGTCTCTAAGTCATGTGCGACTCTTTGCAACACCATGGATGGCAGCATGCCAGGCTTCCCTGTTCTTCACTATCTCCAGGAGTTTGCTCAACCTCACGTCCATTGAGTCAGTGATTCTTATCTAACCATCTCATCCTCTGCTGACCCCCCTTCTCCTCTTGCCCTTAATCTTTCTGCAATAGGGTCTTTTCCAGTGAGTCAGTTATTCACATCAGGTGGCCAAAGTATTGGAGTTTCAGCTTTAGCATCAGTCCTTCCAATGAATATTCAGGGTTGATTACCTTAAGGATTGACTGGTTGGATCTCCTTGCAGTCCAAGGGACTCTCAAGAGTCTTCTCCAGCACCACAGTTCAAAAGCATCAATTCTTCAGTGTTCAGCATTCTTGTCTCAGGTGTATAACATAATAATTCAATATTTATGTATATTTTTCAAAAACATCACCACAATAAATCTAATTCACATCCATCACAACACACAGTTACAATAATTTTTTTCTTGTGATGAGAACTTTTAAGATATGCCATGAGCAAACTATTAAATTTAGACTGGATAAACAACAAAGTCCTACTGGAAAATACAGGGAACTATACTCAATATCCTATGATAAACCATAATAAAAAAGAATATTTTTAATTGGGGAAAATAATACTTTTAAAAAAGAATGTATAAAAATGTATGCTATGCTAAGTCACTTCAGTCATGTCTGACTCTGTGTAACCCCATAGACGGCAGCCCACCAGGCTTCCCTGTCCCTGGGATTCTCCAGGCAAGAACACTGGAGTGGGTTGCCATTTCCTTCTCCAATGCATGAAAGTGAAAAGAGAAAGTGAAGTCGCTCAGTCATGTCCGATTCTTAGCGACCCCATGGACTGCAGCCTACCAGGCTCCTCCACCCCTGGGATTTTCCAGGCAAGAGTACTGGAGTGGGGTGCCATTGCCTTCTCCAGACAACTAACACATAAGGCATATATTCAAAGCATGTTCTGTGCCCTTGAGTGGGTACCAAAGGCAAACAATTGCAAACCAAACCAAGCGGAGAGTCCAGAACCAGGCTAGGGTAAAAAGCAGGGGTCCCCATGGATGGCAATGACCATAGAACAGCTTTGAGGGGACAAGGAGCATTTCCCATGCTGGTGACAAATCGCTGCTCCAAAATTGAATGAGGATGTAGCAAGTTCCATGTAGTTAAGAAAGCCAGAAGGAAATGTATAAGGAATATTTTAGAACAATTTTCATCATGATTAAAATAAAACTTTTCTACCCAGCAAGGAACTTCAGTTCTATGGAAACTCATTTTTAGAGAACACTTTTAACAATTAAAAAATCTAGTCAGTGACCACCCCAACCCTCTTGTCCATGGTGGTGGAGCCCACTCCCTACTATTTGAGGCTATGAGGATAAGAAATTGACTTTCCCAGCCTCCCTGGCAGCTAGGTCCCAAACTTGGCACCCAAGGGCATTCTGCAGAAGGAATTTTTAGAGGTCTTCAATAAAAAGAAAGACATAAGGCTAAATACCCCTTCCTGCCCACCTTCAGATCTTGTGTGAGAATCTATTGCCTGGATCTGCAGCCACAGTATTGCTGTCCTGTGAGAAAGTCAAAGTGTTCGTGGAGAAACTCACTCCGGTCCCTGACCTCACCAGGCACCTGAATGAATGAACCCCAGAATCACCTCTTGTCAGTGAGAATCAGAGGTTCCATGTTTTAGTTGGATATTCTTCTACTTGCCCCTACATCAATCTGTTATTGTATAGCAAAGACATCCACAAATTGTGACTTAAAAGAAAAATAGGCATTTATTTGGCTCATGGTTCTGATGGTTTTGTTGGTTCAGCTGGGTGGTTCTGGGAAAAGGGGGAGGTGATCTTTCATATACTGCAGTCAGATGGGGGGGGCTGGGGTTATTTTGAAGGTATTTTCACTTCTGTATCTGGCCTCTGGGCTCAAAGACTAGACAGCTAGGGGTTAGCAGAGCTGAGGCTCCCCAAGCATCAGCCCCCTTCTCTCTCCCTCCCTCTCCTTCCATCTCTCTCTCTCTCTCTCTGGTGGCCTCAGGGTTGTCAGGTCAGATCTCTTACATGGTAAGCTAAGACCCATAGAGAATTTTCCAAGAAAAAACAAGAGAAAAATAAAGCCTTTTCTAATGCATCCTCGTAGCTCACACAGTCTCACTTTCATCACATTCTACTCACCACTTGGTCACAAAGGTGGTTCCTTAATTCAAGGGGAGGAGACACAGATGCCACTTTCTGATAGGAAGAGCTTCAGATAACTTTCAGATATGCTTTCAAACTGCCCAAAACACCCTCGCTGGTCTGTGCAGGCTCCACTGACAAGTCGAGAGAAATATAGTATCTCTGTTCATCCCCCTATGGGACCACCAGGGAGGGAGCCTCCCAAGACTTCTCCCACCATCCTTGTTGGGAAACCTGGTCCCTCAGAGCCCTTATCAACCATTCCATTCTTAATGCCCATTATTAAGCTCCTCCAGAGCCAAGATGGGACCAATGCTGGGGTGACTCACTCCAGGAAGAAAGGTAGGGCTTCCCAGACAGTCACCTGGAGGAGGGGTGGGCGGTCCCTACAATATCAACATGATGAAAAGGGAGTCTCTACAATACCTTGTGGTGATAACTTGGTTCTGTTATGGAGTAGGCTTTCTGTTTTTCTTAACCTTGCTAAGAAGCTAAAATTTGTATTGACTATGTTGACTAAAGAAATGTACAACCTTAAAGTTGAGATGCGAGATGACTGCATAGCAGATGTGAGTTTAAGCAAACTCCAGAAGATAGTAAAGGACAGGGAAGGCTGGTGTGCTGCAGTCCATGGGGTCGCAAAGAGTCGGACATGACTTAGCAACTGAACAGCAACAACAGAAGTTGAGAGTTAAGTTTTATTCAGCAGACATTCTGAGAACTTCAAATCCTGGAGACAGGACTGTCAGATCTCTCTGAGGGACTTCTCCAAACAGACAAGGGAGGAGTCAGGATACCTGGGAGTTTTTACAACAAAGAGGATTAGTCAAGGCATCAAAAGATTACTGTTAATTAAAGAAAACCAAACATATCAAGGTAAGGAATTTAGCACATTTCTATGTATGAGAAGATGCAAGAGTCTGGGCTTACTGAAATTATCCCTTTGATAGGCACCTTGGCTACTTGGGGCCAGTATCCTGTGTTTTCTCATCCTGAGTTTCCTCAGGGCTTCCCACAGGGATGGCTATGCCATGATGGCTTGATGGCTGCAGCATCCTTTTTTTTTTTTTTTTAACTGATGGGCACATGTTTTTCATTACAAATACTAGTTGTGGTACTCTGCTGCATTCGGGTTCCTGCTCCAGAAAGCAGATACTGAAACAAGGAACTGGGTGCACGTGTGCTAAGTTGCTTCAGTTGTGTCCAACTCTGTGCGACCCCGTGGACGGTAGCCCACCAGGCTCCTCTGTCCATGGGGATTCTCCAGGCAAAAATACTGGAGTGGGTTGCCATGCCCTTTTCCAAGGGATCTTCCCAACCCAGGGATCGAACCCACATCTGTATGTCTCCTGCATTGGCAGATGGGTTCTTTAACCACTAGTACCACCCAGGAATGGAGAAGGCAATGGCACCCCACTCCAGTACTCTTGCCCAGAAAATCCCACGGATGGAGGAGGCTGGTGGGCTGCAGTCCATGGGGTCGCTGAGAGTCAGGCATGACTGAGCGACTTCCCTTTCACTTTTCACTTTCATGCATTGGAGAAGGAAATGGTGACTGAAGTGACTTACATAGCATAGCATAGCACCACCCAGGAAGCCCAACAAATTGGGTGCAGTGCCTTATTTGTGACCCTAGGAGGCCCCATAAGGGAGACAGGGAAGGGAGAAAAGCCAACAGAAAGTATGGCAATGGGATTGGTTATCACCAAGGGCAGCTGGGGGCCTTCAGGAGAACTAGTAGAACCTTGACCAGCTGCCCCACTAAAGGCCAAGGAACTTGGGTCTTTGTCCCCCATCTCCTGCCCCTCCAGGGTTGGAGGTGACTCCTGGGGGGTCTCACTTGTGAGCTGCCCACCCTGTGGAGCCACAGGAAGCCACGGGCCGGTCCAGGCATTGTGACCAGGAGCCCTCCACGGCAGGCCAGGAGAACCGCAGCCTCCCAGCAGCCCAACCACCAGCTCCTGGTACAAACACAGCAGACTTTTCACTGCATCAAATTCTCTTTTAGAAGGAGGCCGAGTGTGCATTATTTTTCAAACAAGAGATTCATGCATCAGGGTCGGTCACCTATTACTCTTGAGTGCAGGGACCGCGAGAGCCTCGGACAGCGCATCACTGAGGAGCCCCAGCGAGGCCCTGCTGATTAGGATTCTCACTGATCAAAAGAGCACAGAGAGAAAAGTGCTCACCTACGCAGACCCCTGGGGCGGCGGACTCATTACCAGAAGCTGATTACACAGATCCCCGTCTCTCCCCTACCCCCAGCTGCCTGCCTGGTTCCCTTTCAGGGCTCATTAGCGTCTGGCTGCAGACGAGCTGTGGGTGAGATCAGAACCACAGGAGGCCCCCTTTTTTTCCCCCTTGATTCTGGCCAGGATGAAGAACAAAGTTGAAACCAGTAACAGATGCTATCATTTCTTTTCATTGTTTTTTAAATGCAGTAAAATACACAGAACATAAACTTTGCCACTTCAACCACTTTTAAGCGTACAGCTCAGTGGCACTGAGTACATTCACATGGTTGTGCAACCATCCCCACCATCGTCTCCAGAACCTCATCAGCACATAATAGGATTTCGGGCTGTCTGTGAGTTGGGCTTTTCCGTCATGTCCCTGTTACTTGCTCTGTCATGTCCAACTCTTTGCAAGACCATGGACTGTAACCCACCAGGCTCCTCTGTCCATGGGATTCTCCGGGTGAGAGTACTGGAGTGGGTAGCCATTCCCTTCTCCAGGGGCTCTTCCTGACCCAGAAATTGAACCCAGGTCTCCTGCATTGTAGGCAGATTCTTTACTACCTATTTGGACATTCAAGAGTTGACTGGATTAAGTAAAACGTCACTTCTGGGGAGACAAAAAGAAGTCAATTTTTAGTATGTTTTGTATCAAATATTTTTCTTAGTGGAACTTGCTATACAATAAACTATCCCAGAATATAGTGGCTTAAAACAACCACCACGCGTTTATTTAGTTGTTATTCTAAAGAATGGTGGTAGGGCCTGGGTTCAGCTGGATGACTGCTTCTTTGGACTGGATGCACTTGACATTGTCTGGGCATGGCCCTGTGTCTGCTGTCCACTGCTGGGTCTGCTGGGGTCCACCTGGCGTGAGGTGGCTCAGCTGGGAGTGGTCGTCTTGGGCCCATGTGGTCTCTCAATCTAGGGCAGATTCAACATGGAAGCTCAGCTAGACCTCAGAAGCGGCACATGGCCCCTGCAAGAAATTGAATTATCATATCATTTAATCTGATACATCTTTTTCACATAAATGAGAACATAAAAAACATACTGGTCTGCATCTTGGTTTTTTTAGGTGTGTTTTAGTTTTGGAGTGAGGGGGGTTTGTGTGTGGGTGGGGGGGGGGGTGGGGGGGGGGATTTATGTATTTATTTTATCTATTTTTAATCAAAGGATAATTGCTTTGCAGTATTGTGTTGGTTTCTACCAAATATCAACATGAATCAGCCATAGGTTTACCCATGACCCCTTCCACTTAAAGTTGGTGTTTTTTATTTACCTCTGTGTCTTGGAGATCAGGCTCCCCAGGTGGTGCTAGTGGTAAAGAATGTGCCTGCAATGCAGGAGACATGAGAAACTCCGGTTTGATCCCTGAGTCGGGAAAATCCCCTGGTGGAGGGCAAGGCAACCCACTCCAGTATTCTTGTCTGGAGAATCCCTTGGACATAGGAGCCTGGCAGGCTATAGTCCATCGGGTCACAAAGAGTCAGACATGACTGAGCGACTCAGCACACATGGCCTAGAGCTCATTCTACATCAGCACATAGGGCCTGCTATCACTCTTTTCCCTGACAGCAT
The DNA here is from genome assembly GCA_935064755.1 of Tragelaphus eurycerus. Classification (NCBI taxonomy): domain Eukaryota; kingdom Metazoa; phylum Chordata; class Mammalia; order Artiodactyla; family Bovidae; genus Tragelaphus; species Tragelaphus eurycerus. Next base: position 110,520 of record CAKXYN010000324.1, read on the forward strand.
AGGCATGGCTGTAGCTTATTTCACCATTCCCTCTCCAAGGCACACTTAGTCTTGCTTCTAGTTTTTATTATTACAAATACTACCTGGATATCCACTCAGCATCTGAATCTGGGAATCTGCAGAAAGACAGTTGGGGATACGCCATGCCAGGCCCTGTCTTCCTGTCTCATGGTCCTCTGGCTCCCAGCAAACTGGTTCAAGCCATGAGGAAACCTCTCAATCATTGGCCCCTGTGTCACAAGATATGTCCTCTGATGTTATAAGCAATGCTGGAAACACCAACCAAAGTCCTTGTCCTTTCCTCTCCTGTAGCTCTTAAATTGGTTGGACTCATAAAATCAGGACCTGAATGCCTAGCAAACTCTTAGCTCTGTGGGCAAGAGTCTTTCTTGTCTGGAAGCCCTTCAGTGGAGAGATTTTAGTTTCCCAGACAGACCGGGTTTAGGTTCTTGATCCTGCCACTCAATAGCTGTGTGACCTTGGGCAACTTACTTGTCTTCTCTGAACTTCCATTTCTTCAAGCAAAATAGTATACCCAGGCAATAGGTTTCTGATGAGAATTAAATGAAATGACGTACCTATCACAGAGCAGGCACTCAACAAACTAGCTCCTTAAACCAAGTTCCAAAGCCAAAACACTTGATGTTTTCCTAGCACATTTAAGATGATGGTATTTTTAAGGAACTATGAAAAAGTTTTCTTCAAGCCCTTCTTACTGACTGGTGTGAGGTAGGTAGTACTTGTTTTCTGATCTCAGAGAGATCGCTGGATTGTGATTCTTAACCTCTGAATGCTAGCCACATCCTTGGCACAGAGAACTGGGTCCCAAAGGTCTTTTTCCTAAAGAATTAAAAGTTGGGAGAGCAGTCAAGAAAGCATATTCTTCTCAGCATCCTTACAACATCACTGGAAAACCTGTCTCTAGTTCAGTTCAGTCTGTCTGTAGATGTGTGAATTACCCACCATCCACACCAAGCCACCTTGACGAGCAGAGGAGGAAAAGCAGGTCGGGAGTGGAAGGTCAACTGACCCCATCACTCTGTTTCTGCTTATTAATTTCAGAATAAGGTTTTCATTTAGACTTTTTAAGCACATGTTCATTTTCATGTCATCTATAATAATAAAAAAAGAAAGAAAAAGCAAACCTTTCTACCAAGAAATCACCATTTTCAACATTTGGTGCACACCATCCTGGACATCTCTTCAAATATTTATGCAGCTCAAACATTCAAAGTAGGAGAGGTGGTCTTATTTGGGGGAAACGATTATATGAAATATCCTACTCGTTTACCTATTTATTTTCTGTTTTCTAACCCTCCCACCTTGTAGCCTAGATTGGAAAGATCCATGAGGATGGGAAATTTGATTATCTTGTTCACCATGGAATCCTCAAAACACAGTGTCTGACACATGGTGGGTTCTCAAAATATATGTTGAATATTGACATATTTCAATATTGTTGGATGTCTTCATGATTCTTTTACCTTGGAGGTCAGTGGCTTCCCCAGGGTATATCTTGGGTTGATCACTGCACATCCTTTATTCTGGGACATTTTGTTCTATTAACATTTTCTTATCTTAATAAGGTTTTTTTTCTATTATATCCTTGAGTCTATTGTTTCATTTTCCTATTTTTTTCTTCAGAAACAGTGATTGTGGGTATGTGGGTCTCCTTCATCTCCATATCCATCATCTTATTTGTAATCATTATTTAGAGTTCATTTTTCCATTTCATTTTGTGCAGTGATCTCAAGCATACATACTATCTGTTTATTTTCTAGTATATTTCCCTGTACATTTACTTTCCTTACTTTAAAGGCACATCTTTCCTTAAGTCTTGTGTTCTTGGGCTGGAATTGCTCAGGCAAGCTCTTTAGAGCATCTGCTCTCTGGGTTGCGATAAGGCTCTGGCTGTCCATTCCCCATCCCTCCCCAGCTTTCTCTCTGGGGGTTTTCCTTGGATAGAATCAGGTTTCCAGATCAATTTCCAGATCACAGGCAACAGAAATAGACTACCAGAATATCAATTTATCTTTCAGCTAACCCCTTCACCCTGACCTTGCTGTAAGCAGTGGATAACTTCTGGTAGAAATAAAGGCATTTTCAATCTGGGCTGCCCATGGATCTCAATTCTCTAAGAATCCTTGAGTGTGCTTTTCTTGGTGTTAACAGATACTTTTAAAGAAACACAAACTGTTATAAGAGGTGGAGGCTGCAAGTGTCCACTGCTGACTCATTTCCTGATCTCAATCTAGATTTCCTAGCATTAGCCAGGAATGTTTCATAGTTTGCAGTGTGATACTGTGACAGTTTCCTATTTCATTGACAAAGGATTGTGTTTCTTCTATTTTCCCCTTTGCTAGTTTAGATGGAGTTGAAACAAGGGGGAGAACAAAGATGCTACCATTTCTACAGCAGTACCAGGTTGATCAGAGGGGTCACAGATAGACCAGGTGAAAGAGATTTCTGCAACTGCAAATCATGGGTCTAAAGCCAGCTGAATGCCTATGATGCTCTCGGCTCTCTAGGTTGGCCTTCCAATCACCTGTCTCTATGGTGAAGAGGCTGCTTCATGCACACACCATGTGCCCCTCTAATGATGCTTTCCCTGGTCATGCTACCTTCTCCTCCCTCTTACAGTAGGTGCCACGTGGCCCTCAGTGCCTGGGCCACATACCTGTTAATATTTAAGCTTCCTGAGAGTAGTGGAAGCCTGGCATGCTGTATGGGGTCCCAAAGATTCGGACACAACTGAGCCACTGAATTGAACTGAGCCAAGAGTAGTGGGATGTCCCAGTGATTTGCAGGCATGAGCAGGTGCCCCAGATGGATGACTAAGTAGGAGACCTCTCTTGGGAAGCAGCAGCTTTCAGTCTTCCTGTTGCAGAAAAGAAGAATTTGGGTTGGTGAGGGAAACAGCCACAGCCTTCCCAGGGCAATCTCCAACTATTAGCCAAAGTGGCTAACTCAGGCTATTCTTGTGGGCAAAACTGGAGAAATGATGGGAACGTAGCTCATACTCCCAGTGAGGGAGAAGAGAGCTCCCATTTCCTTCTGCAGCTGGAAGCTTCCCTATTGCTGTGAAATCAGAAACAGAAATCCTTCCAGTGGCATGTTGTACAAACCCCAGGCATTTTCAGTTGGCCTCCTTGCCCAACCAGTTTCCATTCTTCTGCCCCTGATATGTCTCCTACTCATAACTTTTCTTCAATGCATAGAACCTTAGTAAAAATATCCTGAGTCATCCATTTTGAATATAAAATGCCACATCTACTTCAATATTTGAGTTAGTTATCAAGTTATGAAAGCAGAAATAAACAACCAGTCCCCTAGGGTGGGGTCAGGGTACTGCCAATTTCTGGCTACATTTCCCATGATCCTTTAGTTCAAGTTCAGTTCAGTCACTCAGTCATGTCCGTATCTCTGTGCCTTCATGGACTGCAGCACGCCAGGCTTCCCTGTCTGTCACCAACTCCCAGAGCTTGCTCAAACTCATGTCCATCAAGTTGGTGATGCTATCCAACCATCTCATCCTTTGTCATCCCCTTCTCCTCCTGCCTTCAATCTTTCCCAGCATCAGGGTCTTTTCCAATGAGTCAGTTCTTCACATCAGGTGGCCAAAGTATTGGAGTTTCAGCTTCAGTATCAGTTCTTCCAATGAATATTCAGGACTGATTTCCTTTAGGATTGACTGGTTGGATCTCCTTGCTGTCCAAGGGACTCTCAAGAGTCTTCTCCAACACCACAGTTTATGGGAATGCACACTTACAACAGGACAGGGTGGGGTAGCTTCTATTGAATGAGTGGACAGTGCTAAGATTTTTGTGTTTTCTGCAGTTGATATGTGCTTTAAATGTCTGGCAATGTCCAATTCAATGAATTCTGTTGACCACATACAGTGACACCCCAACGCACACAATTCGACTGTGTCATTTCTGCAAACTATTCTCATGTGAATGCAACAGGACAAATTCAGAGCCCAAGCTGAGGGGACTCGGTCTGCTGAGGCCCCTGTTCAGACAAGGATGCTGCCTTTCTGAACAAGGATGTTCAGACAAGGTTTCTCTGATGTGATCTAAAATACATCTGCAAATGTTTTGACTCTCATCTCCCCAAAAGGTAGGGAGTCTAGATCTTCTCCCGTGGAATATGAGCTGGGGTTCATGACTCACTTCTAATGAAAGAATGCAGCAGACATGTCTGTGAGTGACATCTGAGCTAGGTCATGAAAGGTGGAGCTTCCACCTGGCTGGTTGCACTCTCAGAACACAGATACCAGGTTGTGAAAAAGCCCAGGGAGGCAGGGAAGCCACGTAAGAGTGTCACAGCCACAGCCACAGCTGACCGGCCAACAACCAGCATCAATCATCAGCCATAAGAGTGAGGAGCCTTGGGTGAATCCAGCCCCCAGGCTTCAGGATACCCAGTCAACACCACCTAGAGCATGGATGGGTAACTCCTCCCCTATTTGTCTATTTGTAACTGTGTTCCTGGTGACTGTTTCAGAATACATCAAACAAATGCCCTCAGACATCTGGGGATGGTACCCACAGGGTCAGGGCCAGACCACAGGCAAACACCTGGAAGAAGGTTGCAGGGTCTGCATATTAGTGCATGCTCTGTCCCTCAGTCATGTCTGACTCTTTGCAATCCCATGGACTAAAGCTGGCCAAGCTCCTCTGTCCATGGGATTTCCCAGGCAAGAATACTGGAGCAGGTTGCTATTTCCTTCTCCAGGGGACCCTCCTGCATCTCCTGCATTGGCAGGAGCACATTTTCCCTGCTTCCTGGCTCAGATCCTTAAAAGAAGCATTTTTATTGGCCCAGCTTGTGTTTTTAAGTCAAGCCACAAAATGTTTCTAAGCAGTTTTCTGATTGGTTGCCTAGGATCAGGTGGCCACTCTAACCCAATCAATTATATTCTAGAGTAGGAGATGGGCATGAAGTCCAGGACATTGCCCCACTAGTCAGCCCTGGGACCATCACTGTGGTGGGCAGCTCTGGTAGGAGTCCTTAGGGCAGTACAAAGGATAAGGGAGACCACCATGGACCCCTATTGGATCTTGCTGTCCCTGAGGAGTCCTGTGATCAGTTTCACCCAATTCAGGAGGCTTTATGCTTCAGGCTTAAGGCACAGCCTGTTAACAACAGAAACAGCTTGGAGCCAAGCCTCTGGACTAGCACCATGGCATTGACTTCAGCCTCCTTTTGTAGCAAAGAACAGCTAGTGTTCAGTCCATCTCTTCTGAGCATTCACCATTCCTGTGCAAGTCAGTGACTTCACAGGGATCTTTATCAGGCAAATGGGTATCCTTGGCTCCTCAACTAATGCCAAACTTGAGCTGGCAGATACACACTCCAGCTCCCCTGCCCCTTGGGTAGGACAACTCTGAGCTGCACTCCATATCACCTTCTAGAGGTCACCAGCAGGACTGAAGCCGTGTTGCCCACACCTGTGACCTGATCATTAATGCCAACAGGCTGATCTCACCTATATCCCTTTCCACCTGCACTTCCTGGAGTCACCCCTCAAATGAACCACTTGCACTCATAATTCCTCTGAGGGTCTGCTTCTGGGGAACTGAAAACAAACATGCCTTTCAAGGAAAACAAGTGGTGGGCCCATGTTCATAAGAGAGAAGCCTGAAATCAAGGTGTGGACAGAGGGATACCAACCTGCAGACTGGGGGTGTGAAGTGAAGTGAAGTGAAGTGAAGTCACTCAGACAGGGGGTGTGGGATCACTCAAACCATCAACTACAAAGGTCAGTCACCAGGTCCAGTGCTGCAGAGACAAGCAGGCTGCAGGTGGAGAGGCACAACCATCAGGAAATGGGCTACTTACAACCTGGATGCCCTGTCACCATCCTTCAATGTTTCATTTTTCCATTTTTAACCTCTCTCATTATTGACTCATTAATAATGATTTCTACCACATTGACTTTTCTCTCCAAAATCTTGTCTAACTCTTTGATGAGAGATTAATAAAGAGTGAGACTTCAGATGTCAAGTTTTTTCTGAACACAAGTGTCCAAGGCCTTCTCTATCTCTAAATGGGCATTCTTGGCTGCATTCACCACACTCTTCAGACACTGAAAAGAAATTGTTTAGCTGGGCAGATATAGCAGAGCTGAATTAAATTGACCTGCGTGATACAGAAAGTACACTGAGCACGTTTAAGGAAGGGGGTCTCTGAAAGAAATATGTTTTATTTGTAGCTGAGTGCTGAAATTATTTTAAGGAAGTGACAATTAGGCTAAGCATTTAAAACATAGGAATGGCTGACAGCATCTAAAATTCAGACAAACTAGGAGAACCACACGCTTGGTGTTAAATAAAAGGCTAAATGCACATTCTTTTTTCTGTGATTTCTTTCTTTTCACAAACATAAATCTGACCCTGTTCAAAAACCAATGCTTATGCCTACATTTCGGAGGGAGGGAGGACATTTCTATCTGTAGTAGAATATCAGCACCTCATTTAATCCAGATACTCACGCACACCTAAAAGTGTTTTTCTTTCAAATATAAGTATTACTCCACAAAAACACCTGGTGCAAGTCTCTTGATTTGGTGGAGTTTTAAGTCTGTCTTTAATTTCAAATAATTTTATCAGAGATGAGAGCAGACACAGTAGGGAAACGCAGTTCTCAAGTTAAGAAAAGGTAGGGCAGGCTGAAATTCTTTCAAGGCAGGCTTCTGGCTGGAGTTATTAACTCCCATGTGAAGTTTGAGCCCTTGTGCCTCTTAGGCAGTGAATGAAAAAAAAATGTGCGCTTGCAAAACCTCTGCAGCCTTTAAGGTCTGCCCTTGTGCACACGTGTGACTGTCAGAGCATCCTGGTCACGGTCAAAGCAAAACTGGGCCCTCCCGTGGAAAGGCTGCCTCTCAGGGGCTGCTCCCAAAGTCAATGTTTGCTAGAAAGGCAGCAAGTTTTCCCTCTTCAAAGGGACCTTTACGTATTAACTCACTCCCAACCACTGTGCATGTAAATTATTCCTCCAGTGATATGGCCTTTATTTACAACTTTGATCCTTTCCTTCCCCTGGGTGCCACAAGGAGCATGATAAGGCCCGTGAGTTGGCAGAGGGGCTTTGATCTTCCAGAAAATGACACTTTGTGCTGGATCATCTGGGCCCCCTCCATCACTGCGGCAGGGATGCAAAGGGAGCAGGGTTTGGGGTTCTGCCCCTCTCCTGGCATTAGACCATCTTTAAGGCACAATGGAGCAGGGACAGACATGGGCACACTTTGCCTCCTCACCAGGAACTGTTCACAACAACGATGAACAGGCGCCCAGGGGCTGGGTGGTGTGACGATGATTCGAAGGTAGAATTTTTCAGAACTCATTGCGGAGGGGTGATACAGGCCAGGTCATATGCACAGACATGGGATTTCAGAGCAAATCTAAATTATTTAGGAGAGAAAACGATGGATGAATGAGAGACAGCCCTCCCCCCAAAAATCGTTTTCTCCTTCTCACAAGGTAAAAATGAGGTTTTCCTTGTAAAAGGGAGTGAAACGAAGGGATTTCAGCATTCAGAGGAAATGCTGAAAAGAAGAGGGGAAGGTCTGTCTTCTCCCAGCTCCAAGCTGATCCCTCTCTGTGGTGTGTCATGCAACCGTCAGTGGTGGCCTCTGTGCCTGGTATTGAATCTTCCAAGTGTTCACAGTTTAGAGACCAAGGACGTGGGCTCTCTTTCATAATGGTGGTATAAACCACTTTGCATTAAGTAGGAATAATAACCTTTTTAAAAAGAATGTGTCAAAATAATTACATTTCTTGTTGCTTTCCTTTCTTCCACATCACATGGACAAGTACATCAGCCTCACTTGAATGGATGAAAGGAGGACTTTTTTTTTCCTTCCCTGGGAGGGCTGTTCTGAGAGCAAAACACACCCAAGCAAGGGATTCTTCCTCCCAACTCAGCACGAGCTGATTCTATGCAGTGTTTGGGATCTGTTTGTGCCTCTTCTTTCTCAGTGGATAGGGAACCTTACTGGCAGAAATATTAACTACACAAATGTCCTAGTTTTAGAATTTATTTGGCTGTGCTGAGTCTTAGTTGCGGCATGTGGGATTTAGTTCCCTGACCAGGGATTGAACCTGGCCCCATGCATTGGGAGCATGGAGTCTTAGCCACTGGACCATCAGGGAAGTCTCCAAAAGTCTTATTTTATGTTGAAGAGCATGATACCTCCACCACTCTCTTTACTCATTTCTTTTTATGTAACCAAAGGTGATGTCCACTGCAATGTTAATTCTTTAACTGGGAGCTGGAGTTGGTGATGGACAGGGAAGCCTGATGTGCTACAATCCATGGGGTCGCAGAGTCCATGGGGTCGCAAAGAGTTGGACACAACTGAACTGAACTGAAACTTTACAAAGCAATTTAGTAGTGGCTCCTGCGTAGATTTCACCATTCAGCAAGAAGGTCTTTTCCAAGGCTTTTGAAATCCATTTTTAGAATTTCAAAATAAAGTCCCTTAAAGCTTTTCAAAGGTCCATTAACAATTCAGCAGCAGCATACCCTCAGCCTGGCCTGTCTTGAGTCAGGTTACCTGCTTGGCTGGATTTAAAATTGATATCACAAGTGACGTGAAGCACGTCTCACCAAATGTTTATATCTAATGAGATATTTAGGGGACAAATCATTTTTGATATCTTGAATGGTTGGATGCTCGAACACCTTCTCTCTCTATAAAGCAGAGAGAACCGTTTTAATTTGTTCAAGTGAAAACAGATTATTGGAATCTTCTCATGTTTTCTGATCATATGTCAAAAAATAAATAGCCTTGATGTCCCAGAAAGCAAACATCACTGAGCTACTACACACACACACACACACACACACACACACACACACAAACACACACTCGCATACACCTTATCCTCTGTGTGGGAGAAAGGTGAGATGTCTCCCAACGGGGAGGACAGTGAGTAAACACGTGCTGCCCTGGTGACCGTTACCCCTCCTTTCTCCTCTGCCCTCTGTGGTCCCTGAGGATGGAAAGGTTCCCTCTGGTGCTGGGGAGGTGCCTCCCAGATGTGTGTGGTCCCAGGACCCAGACTCCTGTCATCTCTCTGCCATCCCGGGCAGCCTAATTTCTACGTGAACAGGGCCAGTGCTTCCAAATTCACTTGAAAGCTCTGACTGATAGGATTGAACAATGAAGACCTTGGTTCCTACAAAGCTCAGTGCTTGCTCGGGAAGCTTGAATAATGTGCTGGGGGAGGGGCCCTCGAACAAGAGCAACACCGTGCGTGGTCCACCGTCCCCAGCCTCCTCCAGGTCTCCAGAAATGCCTCCCAGCGCCAGTTTCCACCGGGCGACCACGTCTGAAGTTTGCCTTCTGTGCGCCTTATCAGAGCTGGAGCGGGGCTGGAGGGGACCAGACGAGCGTGACTGCGGTGATTCCGACGAGGCTGCTGCAGGGGGGTGGGGGCGGGTCTCTGGACTCCCCTCCTGAATGCGCAGAGCCCACGGGGCCGCTTTGGAAGCCCTGGCGCCCCCCGAGGGCGCGCACAGCGGGCAGAGCTTTGTGCTCCAGCCTCCCAGGGGGAGGCTGCCAACCTTCAGAACCCCGCGCAGACCCTCCGGCTTCCCTCTGCTCGCAAAGTTCTCCTAATTAAGCCAGTCCATCTAATTACGGGGCGTTCCAACAAATATCTCTCCAGATGCTTCCGATGCAGCCTGTGGGCGCTGGTCAAAGCTGCCGAGGCTTCTGATCAGGGATGCCGGCCCCGCAGCGCGGGCGGCCGCTCCCGGCTCGCCGGGACTCGCCTGGCTCCCGGGACCGCGATGCGCCCTCGCTCATTCGCTGAGAGCCGCGCACAGGCCCCGAACGTAATTACCAAAGTTAAGAAAAACGTTTCCCTGTAATTAGCCAGGCTACTCTAAGCACAAGACATGGAAATTAGTCATAGCATCATAAATTAGTCTGTGCATACATTACATTCCAGGACGGCCCCGGGGGCCCCCGACGTTTGCAGGGTTTGGCCAGCAACGCCCTGAGTCTCCGTAAAGCCTTCCTCCCCAGCGAGCTTCGCGCAGAAAGGGGAGTCTTGCTCGAATTACATTTTTTTTTAATTGTTTTGTAGATGGCAACCAGAATCAAGTCATTTTTTCGGGCCGAGGAAAGGGAGACAAGGACACAGTGATTTTCCTGTTTTTATTTCCCTTTGTGGGCTTCTGGGCACCTGGGGCCATCAAGATGTTTCCAGACATTGGCTCATCAGTGGTCTTGTCTCACTCATTAGGCGCAGTAGTTATAAACTCTTTAAACCACCCTGATTTTGAACTGTTCTCGCAGGCACTCCTCTTCCTGGCAAAAGCCAGGAAATTGGACCTCAGCGCACACAAACAGTTGCCCAGACATTTGCATCAAAATAATCCGCCGGGCGGCAGCCAGCCACAGTCGCATCAGTCAGAAGGAAGGAATAGAATACAAATTAAAGGAAGAATGTAAATTTTTTGCCATTAAGCTTCAATGACCATTTGAAATGGTGCAAGGCACAGAGGTTCTTGATGAGCGTCATCTAGTTTGATTATTCATACTTGTGTTTCTGCTTGAATTAAAGCAGGAGTGCGAGAGCCTGTTACGGGTAAAATATTTGAATTGATAGTGAACTCTCACCTTGCCGAGCAGCCATTTACTTTTCAAATGAATACTAGATAAGTTAGTGCATTTTCTAATCGGCCTGTTTTCCAGTGAGTGCTGTCATTACATACCAATTTCTTTCAGAAGTGCTTGCTAAGAAACATTAACTACTTACAAATAAGGAGCTGTCTGTCATGGCTACAGTCTCCACCAGCAGCTCGGCTAGGACAGCTGAGGGCGATCCTGTCCATGTTCCTCTCGGCTTCATGGCTTCAAGCCTTTTGCCAACTTTCAAGTGAGGCCTTCAGAACAGACAGGGCTCCCACATTAGGTCATCTTTCCAGAACCAGGCGGAGTCCTGCTCCAGGCAAAGACAAACTGGGGTAACCATATCCCTGGGCGCAGGTGGCCTGGACCCACCCCACCCCAATTTTTCTAACTGCTGAGGCTGGGCCACCAGAATTGGTTCTGACTGAGGCTGGCTGAGGATCCCCATGGGGTATCAATCCTTCCTGGGCACAGGTTCCAATGCTGGCAGGTGACTATGCTCAACATAGAGAAAGAAAATGGAAAAAGGGAGATTCTGAAGTTTGGGGGTGGGGGAACAAGGGGAACTAGCTAGAAATGGTTGCTCCCAGCATGAAGAAAGTGCCAGAACCTTGCTAGGCCTCAAGAGGAGACTTGAAAAATATCTGTGCTTAATAAGGGAGACGAAAAAAAGATGGTTATCACTGGGGCTCTACATCTGGCATCACAAAGAGCCTTGGGGGGGCATCACTTTTCTAATGGGGCTTCCCAGATGGCACGAGTAGTAAAGAACCTGCCTGCCAACACAGAGACGTGGGTTCAGTTCCTAGGTCGGGAGGATCCCCTGGAGGAGGGAAATGGCAACCCATCTCCAGTAATTTTGCCTGGAGAATCTCATGGACAGAGGTGCCTGGTGAGCAGTCCATAGGGTTGCCCAGAGTCGGACATTACTGAAGCAACTTAGCACGCATGCACACACTTTTCTCTTGAATGTTGCTGGCCACACATTTGTTGAAATGTATATGTTATTTTTTAATCAAAACAATTTTAGGGGAAATATAGGGGGCACCCAAGTAAGTGACGCACCACACCCAAATGCTGATGATCTTGTTCCTAAAGGTTTTGTTTTGCAGCCTGTGGGTTCCCTCATTGACGGAAGAACTCGGATTTGCCACTACAATGAGCAAAGCTCTGAAAGGTGATTGTTTCACACATCACTAGGCAAGGAAGACAGAAAGGAAATGCTTCTTATATGAAGTCCCTCAGTTCAATCGTTCAGTCATGTCTGACTCTTTGTGACCCCATGGACTGCAATATGCCAGGCTTCCCTGTCCATCACCAACTCCTGGAGCTTGCTCAAACTCATGTCCGTTGAGTCAGTGATACCATCCAACCATCTCATTCTCTGTTGTCCCCTTTTCCTCCCACCTTCAATCTTTCCCTAGAATAGTCTGATTCATAGAGACAGAAAGCAGATGGTGAGTGCCAGGGGCTAGGGGGAGGGGAAAATGCCATAGGAAAATAACTGATTTAGAGATTATATATCTACCCCTAGTCTGTGTCCCAGAGAAGGCAATGGCAACCCACTCCAGTACTCTTGCCTTGAAAATCCCATGGACGGAGGGCCTGGTAGGCTGCAGTCCAGGGGGTCCTGAAGAGTCGGACACAACTGAGCGACTTCACTTTCACTTTTCACTTTCATGCACTGGAGAAGGAAATGGCAACCCACTCCAGTGTTCTTGCCTGGAGAATCCCAGGGACGGGGAAGCCTGGTGGGCTGCTGTCTATGGGGTCGCACAGAGTCAGACACGACTGAAGCGACTTAGCAGTCTGTGTCCAGGACTCCCCTTCTAACCACTCAGATCCAATCCATCAAGCTGATCTATTACAGTCATTCAAACATGAAGGAGCATCAGAATTCCCCAGGGTTCTTGTTAACACAGATTTCTTGGCCCTACCACTAGGATTTCTAATTCAGTAGGTAGATTTGTACTTCTGCCAAGTTCCCAGGAGATGCTCATGTTGCTCGCTGGCCTGGAAACACTCTTTGGAGACCACTGACCTATGGCTCTACTCTTTAAACTCTGTCTAGAGTTAGACCTCTCCTTTTCTTTCTCCTGCCATCCGACCCCCACCTGTCTCACCTGACTCCCCTCTCCCCCATCTCCTCAGTCCATCCCACCATCTTTGCCAGATTCTAAAGCAACTACTGTTCCACCTAAAAATAAGAGTGGTCAAGCATTTAAAATCCTCTATGAGTGGCTGTAGACTTCTCTGGTGCAACAAAATGTGTTCAGGCTGGGTTTTGTTTTTTTCTTTTTTTTGGCCATGTTATGCCGTATTCAGGATCTTAGTTTCCTGACCAGGGATCAAACCCATATATCCCCTGCATTGGGAGCATAGAATCTTAAGCAGTGGACTACCAGGGACGTCCTGAATTCAGGCTTTGATATCAAATGTTCTGGTGCCCACACTGAACCCACCATGTGGTCTGGAGTCAGCTACCTCCTCTTTAGGCACTGGTTGTTCTCACCAGTGGGCTTCCCTGGTGGCTCAGTCAGTAAAGAATCTGCCTGAAATGTGGGAGACCTGAGTTCGATCCCTGGGTCAGGAAGATTCTCTGGAGGAGGACATGGCAACCCACTCCAGTATTCTTGCTTGGAGAATCCCATGGACAGAGGAGCCTGGCGGGACGCAGTCCATGGAGTCACAAAGAGTCAGACATGACTGAGCGACTAAGCACAGCATAGCAGAGTGCTCACCAGGAAAGTGGTGCTACTCATATCCATCTTGTAGGTGATTTTAGGATGAAACGAGGTAAGGTGTGTCAAGATTCTTGGCACGAAGTAGGTCTGCCCCACAGGCCCCAGCATGGTTCATTCCCTTTTCCTTTTCCATCCATACTGCCAGCTCTTCACTCACAGGGAACATATGTTCCCCTTTCCCCAACTCTGCCATCCCTGGAAACGTCTGCTCACCATTGGATCTGTGTAGACTTTGTCTGATGAACATTTTTTAAAGTACCGAAACCCACTTTGGGGACTTTCCTGGTGGTTAATAGTTAAGTCTCCAAGCTCCCAATGCAAGGGGTCCAGGTTCCATCCCTGATCAGGGAACTGGATCCCACATGCCGAAAGTAAGATCAAAGATCCTGAGTGCTGCAACTAAGACTCAGCACAGCCAAACAAATAGATAAATATTTAAAAAGAAACCCATTTTTTGGATCAGGTGATCCCTGTTTGGTAACATAAGGCCATATAGTACAAAAGCTCCAATCTTGAGCATTGCGACACATCCTCAGTTACAGGAGGTAGCTCCCGGCCTGAATGGTCACCCCAGCAAGTGTCTCCCTCCAGTGAGTGCCCTCCCTTTTCCAGCCCCTGGTCTCCACCTGATGAAATCCCTCTTACCTTTCCAAGTCTCACTGAACAGCCACCTCTTCCTTGAAGCCTGCCAGGATACTTCACCAAGTGTGACCTCCCTTCTCAACCAACAGTGCACTCAATGCATGTGTATCCAGCAGTCTCTGCCACAGCCTGCCTAGCATTTGTGGACATGCGTTTCCATCTCCGATTCTGCCGCCTGCTGACTCTGTACACTTGGGCAAGGCACCGCTCTAGGCCTCATTTTCCCCATCTCAGAAATGGGATCAGCAACAGTAGCTGCCTCAGAGGCTTGCTGTGAGAATCAGTTGAATTAAAACACATGAAGTGGTTCAAACCACACTCCATGTATGAATGATCAATAATTGTTCTATGTGATGATGAAGTGGCACAGTGATAAAAAAATCTGCCTGCCAGTGCAGGAGACTTTGGAGACATGAGTTTGATCCCTGAGTTGGGAAGATCCCCTAGAGAAGGAAATGGCAACCCACTCCAATATCCTTGCCTGGAAAATCCCATGGAAAGAGGAGCCTAGCTGGCTACTGTCCATGGGGTTGCCACAAAGAGTCAGACATGACCGAGTATGCTCACATATGTGATGACAATGATTAATTTTCTATTCTTACAGGCCCAGATCACCAAAGCCATGCTCTTAATCTGGATATCACATGATACCTTATGCCACGTGGTAAGCCCTCAGAAAAGCAATCAAATAATAAATTAAATTGTATTTCTTGCCACAACTTTTGCAACGATCATTTTGCGTCTGAAGGCAGGCAGTGTTCACCCTTGGGCAGAGGGAGACAGACCCTCGCCTGCACCCCACGCTAGTTTGGTGGGCAGCCAGGTTTTTCTCCAATTAAATCTTCCTCTCAAGTCACCTTATCCTATTTCATGAAATGCTTGGCACATTAGCTTAATTCTAAGGATGCTCCACTAATGATTCTTTGAGCTGAGGCATTTGTTCACACTAGCATGTGAGCTTCTTTGTGATTCAGAATTTTTTAATAAGGACCGGAAGCCACCCATCCGACATTTCAGACATAGAAGAACCAGCATCCGACATGTTCTTAGAGATGATGTTTTAACAGTGCAACTGGCTATCCTTTTTCCCCTCTAATTGGGCGAAACTTACTCAGGGTCAAACTGTCTTTTCCTGCTGTTCAGCCACTAACCTGGCATGCAGTATGGTGGTGTCTCCAACTGCCTTTGAATACTTTTTCTTTTTCATCCTTGAAACACAGGCCCTGAAGTTATCCTCACAAACTTGAGCCACTGTGGGGAGCGTGAAGCCAGGAGACTGCCAGAGCAGCATTTTGGGGGATTTTTCTACCCCATCTTTCCACACTCACCAGGATGCGGGTGGGAGAAGTACCCCGGCAGATGCTATTCTGTAATAGTTGGAAACTTTGTAACAGTGTTGTACCTACTGTACCACTTATTCCAGTGTGCCTGGTGGACAATCGTTAGTCACCAAAGCGGAAAATCAAGCTTGTCTTTTCAAAAGCAGGGACGCTCCCCTGCCATCTGGAGTCTCTGGTGGCCCAGCAGGAGCCTACAGGGATCACAAAACAGCCTCCTGGGCCACAAAGGAGACACTGCCTTTCTCACGATGGAAGCGTGTTTGTTATAATTAAGTGGAAATCCTGGGGGTTTAAACAGAGGTAGATGCCCAAGTAGCTCGAAGTTTGTTTCCTTGTGATTTCAGTGCAGACACAGGACACAGCTTGTGTTTACACTCAGGTATTTGCATGCTTCAGTGGTGCCCAGGAGTAAAAAAGACTAACTGCTTTGGGCCAGTTCACCTGTATCTGTTAAATCAAGGGAAGAAAGTACCTTTTTCTAGGAAGTAGAGCTTTTACCCAGTCCAAGATGAACTTGAAAATGTCACAGTGGAAGTGACTACATGATTAAAATGACGAGATCTGAAAACTCTCACTCAGTTATTTGTCCTTTTATTTGTCCTCCTGATGATCTTTTTAAATTTGCACAGACAAATTTTTTTAGAGTCACTTGAATGTGCCTGCTGCCCAGAGCTGTGCTGTGAACATCGGAAAGGATGTTTAATGATGTCAAATTTAGGTTTCACTTTTGAAACAAGAAAAAAAAAATACAGCTGGGCGTTGGGTGTATGTGGAGCTTGGGTTTAAGAAAGGTTAATGAGAAAGTGGCAAAATCCCACATCACAGTCTAAAGTTCCCTAAAGAACTTTCTCCTCTCTCTGCCCATCCACCCCCCTTCACTATTTTCAATTTAATCTTTGGAAGGGGGAGGGCAGGGGTATAGGGTGTTAAAAACTAACTCATTGTGCTCTCTAGAACTCCATGTGCAAATGAAATGTGTTTGTTTTCCTAAATCGGCTCTATTTTCTGCCTTCCCTGCAGCCATCTCTCAATAACTAAATTTCCTCTGCCACTGGATCTGAGAATTAGAATTTGGGAGGGGAGGGATGCTTTGGGGTTTGCCAGGCTCTACATGCTTCTCCACCCTGTGACCCAAATGTTGGATTAACAAGGACAAATGGCCTGATCCTGCTAAGAAGGCCTTTGGGGTCAGCCCTGGAGGCCAGGCTGGCCCCTCTCCCTTGTGGTCCCTGTTGTGTAGCCCCGGGGCAGGGAGATTATCAAGCCCTGACTTCAGGTATTGGTGTGTCTGATCTTGTGTGGGGCACAGTAGGCCGATGGGGAAGAAGTCAGACCTTTGCAGGGAGCAAGGCGGGCTGCCCTTGTGGGTCCCCAAATCCAGCTAGCCTGGGCTCCAGGTGATCAGCTGCCCTGCAGTGTGGTGACAGCCCCGCAGGCCCCCAGGGCAGCTGCAGGCCTCCCTCCCGTTTCCTGTTGATTTTCTGGACCCAAAACCCCCAGCCACAATCCCCAAGAAGAGAGGCTTCATTTACTGCTGCCTGAGAAACAAATGGACCATGTAGACTTGGGGAGGGAAGGAGGGGAAAAGAGTCCTTCCCTGATTCCTTCTCTTCGTTGCTTCTTTCAGCAACCTGGGGTTTCTCTGAAGGGATGCTGGTTCTCTTGTTTCGTTCTTTCTGCCTTGGTCCTGGGCAAATCACCTCCATCCCTCAGCTCCTTCCTTACTGAAGAGGGAAAAGCTTCTCAGGTGTGTAAGAGGCGTCCTTGTTTATACGATGCATTCACATCCATGAACTCACCCGTGCTGTCAACAGTGTGCCCATTTCTCTCTCTCACGGATGAGAGATTGGGAATCAGAGGGTCCACGTGGTTTGTCAAACATCGACAGCTTCTACGTGGTGGAACGTGGTCTGGTCTACAGGTGTGCTTGTTCAGACCTCCTCCTTCTCTTCCTGGCTCCATCCTGCTCCCCACTTAAGACAGCCTGCATCCTGCCCAGTGAAGGGTCTTGGGCAGCCAGCCCCTGCCCTAGCTGTCAGGGCACAGCCTCTCATCATGACCTCGTTGCCTCTCTGAGGTCCTGATCCCACTGACAGCGTCTCCCCTGAGAATCCCTGTTGCCTTCACAACAAACATTGAGTGATGGTGAAGGGGTGACTCTTTCTGAGTCCCAGAGCATCAAAATGACAGGAAAATAACTTCTGCTTCCCATCACGACTAAGGTCCAGACTAACCCTCCTCCTATAAATCACTGAAACTGCCAAGAACTGTTTTCAGACATTGGTATTCAGCACAAGACTGTGGCTCTAGAAGCAAAGAAAACGTGCACAAAGGAAGACCCATGAGGGTGCTAGCCGTCTACGTGGGAGCACTGTCCAGACCACACTACAGAAAAGTGGAGACCAAACAGACCATAGAGGTGAAGGGTCAGAGATCAGAGTTTGGGTCTGCTGAGGTGGCTGGAGCATAGAGGCGGGATCCAAAGAAGACTGGCTTGTACAGAGAAAGAGGTCCAAAAAGCTACATAAAATTCCCCTTGAGCCTTGGGCCAAATACTAAG
This sequence comes from Tragelaphus eurycerus, assembly GCA_935064755.1. Classification (NCBI taxonomy): domain Eukaryota; kingdom Metazoa; phylum Chordata; class Mammalia; order Artiodactyla; family Bovidae; genus Tragelaphus; species Tragelaphus eurycerus. The sequence continues at coordinate 128,454 of CAKXYN010000324.1, forward strand.
CTGCACATGTGCCGAGCAAGAACGTACGAGGTCTGGGAGCATGCAGGACTTGGGGGCTGTGAACTCCAGTGGGAGTTCTGGAGTTTGCATAGGATGAGGAGGCATTGGAGTTCTAAGAGTCAGAGTGGAAAATCATAATTGAATGTTCCAGGCAAGGGGTCAAGACCCCTGCAAAACCAACCCTTGTGAGTAGAGCCAAGCAGGCTCTAAAATAAAGGCTACTCTAGATCCACCTACCCAAGCTGACAAATAAGCTTCCAAGGGACCAACCAGATCTGCAAGTCAGCTGACTGCCTGCCAAACACCTGGAACTCAATAGAACAGCACATGATCAAAAAAGTAGGAAAATATGACCCATAGCCAGAAGAAAAACCAATCAAAAGAAGTAGACCCAGAGCTGACAGCACGGTTGGAATCAACAGGCAAGGACTTTAAAGCAGCTATTTCAAATCTGTTTAGACATCTAAAGAAAAACTCACCATAATTAGGAGCAAATGGGAAATCTGAGATGGAAGCTATTTTTATAAAGCCATTTCAGCTCTGTAACCCACCAGGTGCCCAGCTGAGCTGCAAATGGCCCCAGCACTTACCTCCTTCCTTCTTTCCTGACCAGACAGTCCACCTCAGTTCCCTCTCTGCTCCCCTTTTCTCTCTCCAAATTCCCCACGCCCTTTCCCATTTCTGCATCTGTTCGTGCCCACAGCTGATGGTTCTTCCACCAAAATAAAGATCAGGTGAATCTCTGAAATGTGCCAAGAATGAGAATAAGAAGATTTAAGCAAGACCTTGGTCGTGTTCTCCCTTGTGTCTCACTGTGTATGGGTGGCTCAACAATGCAGCCAGTTCACAGACTCTGCACGGGGCATCCTGGCTCCACTGCATGGATGCTTGCTGTCTTTGGGAATGAGGGAAGGTGTGCTGCTATTACAGATCCAAATCTTCACACAGTAAGAGTTGGTTTCCTGCTCACACAAAATCCCAAGTGCATGGCTCTAGTCAGGAGGTGCTTTCCACATGATCAGGAATCCAGTTTCCTCCCAGCTTGTGCTCCACCATCACCCAGGGTCTCAGAGTCCTCTGCTGGGTCCTCAGGGCTCAGCTGCCAGATGGGGGAGGAGCAAGCACAGGATCGTGTACATTTTTATGGCCTGTACATAAAATGTATCGTGTACATTTTATGTCCACATGCAATCTATTGGTCAGAACTCACTCACATGGCCACATCCATCTACAAGGGCAATTGAGAAATCTAGAATAGAAGGACACGAAGGAGGGAGAAAGTGGGGGCGTTGGTGACCCCATAGCAGTGTCTGCCTCACTGTGACACCTTGGGGCTCTTACCTCTGAACTTCGCTTTGCTTGTTTGAGTAAACTCTGGGAGTTGATGATGGACAGGGAGGCCTGGCATGCTATAGTCCATGGGGTTGCAACAAGTCAGACGCGACCAAGTGACTGAACTGAACTGAACTGAAACAAACACCAGTATCATGCCTTCTTTGTGGGATCATTGTGAGGGTTAAAGGGGAGAGGCCGTGGGAAACTGTAGCCACAGACCTGGAACACAGTGAGTGTTTGAGAAATGCATCCTGTTATAGTTATTACAACATCTGCTTTTAATTCATCCTGTGTGACCCATAAGGTAGCTTCTAACCTTGTGGGTTGAGGCTGGGGTGCTTTCTACTTTTTCTCATTTTATTATTTTTCAGTTAATAAATAGATTTTTAAAAAGAAGGAAGAGAAGAAGGATGATGGTTACCAAAGGGGAAATGTTGGGGGTGGGGATAAAATAGGAGTTTGGGATTAACCACGCTATACGGGTACACACAGCCCAGAGGAGCCTGCCCGGATTAAAATCAACATTTGTTTCTCCAAAGGTTTGGGCCCAAACACTATGCAATGCTACCAGGTAGTAAAAAGAGGAAGGAGGGGACCAAAGTAGGAAAAGTAAAGTTTGAGCTGTCTGCATAAGCCCTGACCCCAGCCTCACTGTCCCAGCTAGACAGTCCTTGCTAGAAGAATAGACAGATGCCAACTTGCTAAGGTTGAAATCTCAGCCTTAATTTTTCCCGTGAAACTGTCACTGCTCTCATCAATGTATCACCAAGGGGCAGCAGCTGAGTCCTCATGAAATATGGAAGTCAGTTAGAAATCCCCTGAAGTTTACTTTGAGCCTTTTCTTTGTAATAATGTGTGATCGGAGAGAGAATGCTTTAGAATAGCTGAAAACCAAATAATAGAAGAAGCAACATATGCCGCAGATAACCAAGAAGGTAAAAAACATCTGCTCAGGTTTTCCCATGAAGGAAAGAAATCACATTGCTAACAAAATTGGTGCATGACCAAGCATACCTTAAAACAGGAGAGGGCTGTTTGGATCCTCCCATGAAGAAATAACAACTTCTTGTTATATTTGCATCTGCCCATTAAAGTCCTTTGAAAGATGCAGACGGCTTCCTGCATGGTATACCTGGCATCGTCACAGAATAAAATAGGGAGACATCTGATTTAAGCAGAAAGTCTAGATCCCCTTGTACAATCCCAGGGGCAGTTTCAATGTAGGAAGGAAAATAACCTGCATCAGGCACTGTACCAGGAACATCCACATGGGAGATAAAATTAAATTCTTACACCAGCCCTGCAAGACAAGTGTAATTATCTCCAGTTTAGAAAGGATGCAAGTGAACCTTGGAAAAACTAAATAAGGAATCCACATCTATGTGATTCCAAGATCATAGTCTTACTCACTACTGCACCCTGTAATTAAATAACCACTTAGTCCATTGGGCAGATAGCAGGTACCATCAACAAATTTCTTAAGAAATCCATTGTAAGATTGGCAGTTGCCAGAAGGAGGAAATAGAAGGTGGATGAATAGAGTAAAGGTGACCAAAAGGCTCAAACTTGCAGTTAAGCCCTGGGAATGTAATATACAGCATGATGACTAGAGTTAACAATCCTGTGCTGTAGATGTGAAAGTTGCTGAGTAGATCCTGAAAGTTCTCACCACAAGAAAAAAAAATTTGTAACCATGAGAGGTGATGGATATTAACTTATTGTGGTGATCACTTTGCAATATGTACAAGTATCAAATCTGTGTGTTATACACCTTGAAGTGAAGTATTAGTTGCTTAGTAGTGTCCAGCTTTTTGTGACCCTATGGGCTATAGCCTGCCAGGCTCCTCTGTCCATGGGATTCTCTAGGCAAGAATATTGATGTAGGTAGCCATTCCTGTCTCCAGGGGATCTTCCTGAACCAGGAGTCAAACCTACATCTCTTGTGTCTCCTGAATTGGCAGGTGGATTCTTTACCATCTGAGCTACCAAGGAAGCCAGTTAGATAAGTTGTACACCTTAAACTTACACAATGTTTATGTTAAATATTGTTTTTATTCAGTCACTCAGTCATGTCCAACTTTTTGTGACCCCGTGGACTGTAGCACCCCAGGCTTCCCTGTCCCTCACCATCTGGCAGAGCTTGCTCAAACTCATGTCCATTGAGTCAGTGATGCTATCCAACCATCTCATCCTCTGTCATCCCCTTCTCCTCTTGCCTTCAATCTTTGCCAGCATCAGGGTCTTCTCTAATGAGTAAGCTCTTCGCATCAGATGGCCAGAGTACTGGAGCTTCAGCTTCAGCACTGGTCCTTCGAATGAATATTCAGGATTGATTTCTTTTAGGATTGACTGGTTTGATATCCTTGCAGTCCAAGGGACTCTCACAAGTCTTCTCCAACTTGATCAAAAGGATCAATTCTTCGGTGCTCAACCTTCTTCATGGTCCAACTCTCACATTCATACATGACTACTAGAAACACCATAGTGAAAGGAAAAGTCACTTAGTTGTGTCCAACCCTGTGACCCCATGGACTAGTACAGTCCATAGAATTCTCTAGGCCAGAATCCTGGAGTAGGTAGCCTTTCCTTTCTCCAAGGGATCTTCCCAACCCAGGGATCGAACCCAGGTCTCCCACATTGCAAGTGGATTCTTTACCAGCTGAGCCACCAGGAAAGCCCATAGAAACACCATAGCTTTGACTATATGGACCTTTGTCAGCAAAGTAATGTCTTTGCATTTTAATATGCTGTCCAGGTTTGTCATAGCTTTTCTTCCAAGGAACAATTGTCTTTTAATTTCATGGCTGCAGTCACTGTCTGTAGTGATTTTGGAGCCCAAGAAAATAAAGTCTGTCACTGTTTCCATTGTTTCCCCATCTATTTGCTGGGAAGTGATGGGACTGGATGCCATTATCTTCGTTTTTGAATGTTGAGTTTTATGCCAGCTTTTTCACTCTCCTCTTTCACCTTCATCAAGAGGCTCTTTAGTTTCTCTTCACTTTCTGCCATGAGGGTGGTGTCATCTGCATATCCGAGGTTATTGATATATCAAATATTCCTCAATATAATTGGGGTTTAAAAAGATTAATTGTATCCATTGTTCTCTCATGGGTACAAGTGTGCTCATGGCTATGAGTTACTATCATGTAGACAGTTTAAAAAACAAAAACAAAATAGAATCTATTAAAAGTATTTTTAAATATCTTGGGCTTTTGAAGTTCAAGATAATGAATTGAGCACAAACTTTTTATCTCTACACCCTTCTGAGATTCTGTTAAAACTGTAATAAGGGATTTAAAAATATAAAACCCAGTAATAGCAAAACAAATGGGATAAAGGAGGAATTTTCGGCCAGTGAGATTTCAACACATTTTCAGGAGACAGGAACAGGTGGGAATGGTTAGAGAAAGAAAGCAAGCAGGCAAAAATGCTACTGGTGGGGCTGAGGTGGAGGGGCCCCCGCCTGCCTAGCAGACAAGGCTGGGGCAGGAGATGGTGGGCCTGGCAGGGCGGGAATGAGAAGCTGTTGAGCATAGCAGGATGGAAGCTGCGGTTCTTAGCCTGGGCTACACAGTGGGTGATTAATAATGCTTAATGAGCAACTGTTGAGTGAATAGAAAAATAAATAAATGAGTGGATGCATGACAACTAGATGAAAACACTGGAAGAGATAGCATGCAATACCTATTTTCAGTGGCTGGTTGTATTAGTCAGAGCTCCCCAGAGAAACAAAACCTATAGACCTTTCATACACAAATCCCTTGGTATCCGTAGGGGATTGGTTCCAGAAACCCCTGAGGACACCCAAATCCCCAGAAGCTCAAGTCTCATTTAAAACAGTGAAACATTTGCATGTAAGCTAGGCACATCCTCCCATATACTTTGGTGGAGTGTTAGTTGGAGAAGGAAGTGGCAGCCCACTCCAGTGTTCTGGCCTGGAGAATCCCAGGGACAGGGGAGCCTGGTGGGCTGCCGTCTATGGGGTGGCACAAAGTCGGACATGACTGAAACGACTTAGCAGCAGTGGGGAGGGGTGTGTTCCATACAGCCTATGGGATCTTAGTTCCCCAAGCAAGGGTCAAACCTGTGCACCTTGTGGTGGAAAAGCAGAGTTTTAACCACTGGACAACCTGGGAATTCCCCACATCCTTCCATATATATTAAATCATCTCTAGATTTCTTACAATAACTAATACAATGTAAATACAATGTAAATTATAAATATAATGTGAATGCTATTTTCTGTTCAGTTCAGTTCAGTCACTCAGTCGTGTCCGACTCTCTGCGACCCCATGGATTGCAGCACACCAGGCCTCCCTGTCTGTCACCAACTCCCAGAGCTTACTCAAACTCGTGTCCAAATGCTATGGATGCACAGCAAATTCAAGTTTTGCTTTTTGTAAATTTCTGGGATTTCTTCTCAAATACTTTTGTTTCTGCAGATGCAGAACCTACAGGTAGGGAAAAGCAACTGTATACATAGGAATAGCTCATTTTACTGTACTTTGCAGAAACTGTGTCTTTTACAAATTGAAGATTTGTAGCAATCCAAGCCAATATACCAGTGCCAGTTTTCCAACAGCACTCACTTGTTTCATGTCTCTGTATTGTATTTTTGGTAATTCTTACAATATTTGAAACTTTCCTATTATTACACTTGTTATGATGATCTGTAATCAGAGATCTTTGATGTTACTACCAGGACTTGTTAAAGGCTCAGACAATTGTTAACATCATCTGAGCCTTTAATACTTATTTTTAGCAATAAAGTACTTTTAAAAATTATTTTTATCAAAGTATAGTTGATTGACAACGTTGTATTAGTTTTAGGTACACAGCAAAATGAATCAGTTATACATATACCGATATCCACTCTTTTTATAGATTTTTTTCCCCATATAGGTCATTAAGAGTATTGAGTTCCCTGTATTATACAATAGGTCCTTCTCGGCTCTCTGTTTTATACACAGTAGTATGTCTATGTCAATCCCAATCTCCCGGTCTACCCCTCTCCCCACTCCACTCCTGGTGACCATAAGTTTGCTTCCTACATCTTTGACTCTATTTTTGCTTTGTGACTAACTTCATTTGTACCAACAATAAAGTATTTTTTGGTTAAGTATGGTTAACGTATGGCTCCACTGGTTAAGAATCTGCCTCTGATGTGGGAGACCTGGGTTTGATCTCCAGGTTGGGAAGATCCCTTGGAGAAGGGAAAGGCTTCCTACACCAATATTCTGGCCTGGAGAATTCCATGGACTGTATAGTCCATGGGGTCGCAAAGAGTCGAACACGACTGAGCGACTTTCACTTCTTTTCACTTTCATGCACATTGGTTTTTCAGACAGGATGCTGTTGCACAATAAATAGATTGCAGTATAGCATAAGCATAACTTTAAATGCCTTGGGAACCAAAAATATCATGAGACTCACTTTATTATGATATTTGCTTTTTTCCAGTAGTCTGGAACTAAACCCACAATATCTCTGGGGTATGTGTGTATAAAGAAGTTTATTATTAGGAACTGGCTCATACAATTACAGAGGCTGGCAAGTCCCAAATCTTGCAGGTGAGTCAGGAAGCTCGAGGCCCAGGGCAGCCGATGGTCTAGTTCCAGTCTGAGTCCAATGTCCTAAGAACCAGGAACCTCAACAGTGTAGTTCCAGCCCAAAGGCCCAAAGTCTTGAGACTCAGGAAAAGCCAATGCTTTCTGTTCCAGTCCAAAGGCAGGAAAAGCTGATGTCCCAGTTCAAAGGCCATTAGGCAGGAAGAATTCTCTCTTAATCAGAGGAGGGTCAGCCCTTTTGTTCTATTCAAGCCTTCAACGGATTAGATAAGCCCATGCACCCTGAGACGGGCCATCTGCTTAATGCAATCTACCGACTTCCATGTTAAGCTCATCCGGAAAAACACTCTCACAGAAACATTTAGATTAATTTTTTACCAAATACCTGTGGCCCAGTCAAGTCGACACATAACACTAGCACATCTTTTTAAAATTTATTTATGGCTGTTCTGGGTCTTTGTTGTTACACAATGGCTATCTCTAGCTCTGGTGAGTGGGGATTACTCTTCCTTGTGGTGCCTGGGCTTTTTGTAACAGTGACTTCTCTTGTTGCAGAGCACAGGTTCTAGGCACAAGGGCTTCAGTTCCAGCACATTGGCTCAATAGTTTCAACTCATGGCCTTAGTTGCTTCACAGCATGTGGGAACCTCCCAAACTAGGGATGGAACTGGTGTATTGCAAAGTGGATTCTTAACCATTGGGTGAGACCACCAGGGAAGCCCCTACATTGATTTTATGCCCATCAGCGTGCTCTTAAAGTGCTCATTTCATGTGATGAATCCCCAGGACAGAGATGACTCATTCGCCAACCATCATTTTCCAGGACAGCCATAGCAATGTGGCTGCTGCTGCTGCTAAGTCGCAATGGGTAAACAAAAAACCATCAGCATGAACTGCTCTAGAGTGTGGCCTCTTTGCTCTGTGGCTGCTAATCAGATTCTACTCTCCTCCATAAACAAGTAGGTAGGGGGCAAGAGCTGGAGGAGAGGGTGGGTGGCACTCAACACCAGCACTGGATTCCAGAAATGTCTCATGCAGGCTTTGTTAAAGGCTGGCTTCTCCATCATATGTTTTGATGGATTTGAAATTGGCCTGATACAGGCCAACAATAAGGAGAGCTGAGCTCAGAGAGCAGAAAATCTATACTCTAGACACCTGCTTACTGCAGGAGAATCCAAGGTATTGACCTTCAATTCAAGGCCGAGATAAGAGGCACTAATCTCTCCAGCCTCCCAGACACTTCCAGGCTGACACCAGTCTCAGCCACTTTGTGAGTTGCTAAAATGTTACTCGCTCTAACTCTTTTAGTCGTGTCTGACTCTTTGTGACCCCGACGGCTGTAGCCCACCAGGCTCCTCTGCCCACAGAATTTCCCAAGCAGGAATACTGGAGTGGGTTGCCATCCCCTTCTCCAAGGAATCTTCCCAACCCAGGGATCGAACTCAGGCCTCCTACATTGCAGGTAGATTCTTTACTGTCTGAACCAAGCTTTACCCTCTGGAAGCCCAAAAGAGTCTTTACTGACTCAAGCTGGATTGCATACCCAGGATCTAGTCGAGGTCTCCACCAAAGGGGCCCAAATTCCTCCTCCCTCCCCCTTCTGCAGTGGTGCTTGAAATTTCTTTAACAGAGGCTTAGAAATACAAATGATCTTGGGAGAGGGAATTCATGAATTTCCATTCATTGAACTCTCTAAAGATGGGGATTTTTCACCCCAATCCCTCCTGGCTCTACACCTTCCCTTCTTCCCCCACAAAGGAGGGATCCCACTAACCTTGGTCAGTTTCCAAGACATTAAGGACATGTTTATTTGTGTGGTCCCCTTTCAGCCAGAAACTGGCCCAAGCCCTCCTCCACAAGGCGAATCTGATCCTCTTGCTTCCTTTTGCTGGTCTGTCTCTCATTCCATTCTCTCTCTCTCTCTCTCTCTCTCTGTGCTTCCTCCTTCCACAGAACCAGCACAGGAATGGGCCAAGAGAAAACTTGTAGTTGGAGAAGATTTTTAAGTTAGAATACCTTTCCAATGGGTAATTTTTCCAAATTATGCTCCCACCAAATTGTAAACACAGTTAGAAGCATTTCAGAAGATGTACTTGCAACTAGGGAGAGAAATTCTAACGGATGATCAGACAAAGCTTTTTCCTCTCAAGGTACACTAAACAGCCTGTCACTCTACAACTCAGCATTGGCAGATGCCAAGCTCCAGAATTCAGGCATTTTATGCCACAGTTCAGTTCAGTCACTTAGTCATGTCTGACTCTTCATGACCCCATGGATTGCAGCTTGCCAGGCTTCCCTGTGAATCACCAACTTCCAGAGCTTGCTCAGACTCATGCCCATTGAGTCAGTGATGCCATCCAACCATCTCATCCTGTGTCACAGAGGTATCCTGAATCAAAAGTCGTGGTTCGTGTGGATTCTACCTTAACACAGAGACGGAGAAATAGATGATAAACTTCTAAACTACATGCAAAAGTACATTCTACAAAGTGAACTAGACCTAATAACTTATTGACCAGAGATGTGTTAATACATCCTTTATTACCCAGACGTTATGGACATGTTTCAATAATCGGTTACATAACAGATTGCCAGCCACAGACACTCATTTGTGCAAAAATCCCCTGATCGGTAATGTGCTAATAGTAACAATAACAGTAGATAGTGGTAAGAATAGTCCTCTGAGAGTTAACATTTTCTTCTAAATGTTCATTTTCTATGTACTGGGCACTAACCCAAACCCTTGATGATGTTCTTCATTCATTCCATACAACAACCCCCTGATATGAGAAATAGTTTGATCTCTAGTCCTAGACGAGGAAGCTGGAACCAGAGAGGATGAGTTACTCTGCAATAGGTAGCTGGGGCTAGCACACAACCTTCAGAGTCTGGACTCTTGGACACAGAGGGAGTAGGTGGGTTCTGTGCACTATGGGGAGTGAAAGACCAGGAAACGCATGGTTAACCCCAGTCAGTGCCTTGTGGACTGGCCTCACTTGTGTTCCTTGTAAGCACCGAATTCATATTAGACTTCACTGCCCTCGCTGATGGAATTAGGCTGCAGTACCCCAAACAGACCCCAAGACAGGAATCTAGGGGTGAGTAGCTTATGTGGGCAGACATTCCAGAAAGGACAGTGAGGGGTTGGGGAAGTAAGATAGGGAAGCCAATCTGAGCTGAGTGAGTCATCATGGTGGGCAACTGGGACCCAGTTGCACTGGCGACATCTGAATGGCCATGTAGAACGTGCTCCAGACTTGTCCCACCAGGGGCCAAGGAGGCTGAACTCTGTATCCACCAACTCCCAACTGTCCGTGGTTGAAGGCTCCTCTGGTAGCACCCTTTTCTGGGCAGTTTGGCTCGTGTTTCACCTGGGTTGTGCAGGCTCCCAACCTGACCCAGGCCCAGAGTGCAGAGGGCCAAGGAATGGGGAAGTGGGTGACCACGACAGTGTTTGCTTCATACATATGTCCCCAGTCAAGGATAATCTTGGCTGAAGCTTGACAATCGCTTCTTCTTATGGGAGCACCATGCTAAGAAAATTGTTCTGGCCCAGAGGGGCTTGGAATTATGACCACTGAGGATGGAACATGGAGAAGGCAATGGCACCCCACTCCAGTACTCTTGCTTGGAAAATCCCATGGGTGGAGGAGCCTGGTAGGCTGCAGTCCATGGGGTCACTAAGAGTCCGACACGACTGAGAGACTTCACTTTCACTTTTCACTTTCATGCATTGGAGAAGGAAATGGCAACCCACTCCAATGTTCTTGCCTGGAGAATCCCAGGGACGGGGGAGCCTGGTGGGCTGCTGTCTATATGGGGTCGCACAAAGTCAGACACGACTGAAGTAACTTAGCAGCAGCAGAGGATAGAACATTCTTCTCCTAGACCCTTCCAGGTTTTCACCGTGAGAGGGAGGATATTAGACCTCCTCTCTCCCTGTATGAGACATTATTTGGCACAAGGAATGGGCTAGAGAATTTCCAAGACACTGACTTCTGCTTGTTTCTTGGCCTGAAGGGCTGGGGCTTTGAGTAAAACAAACCAGGGAGACTGTTAAACTCTTGTATGCCTCTTGCCTAAGAGAGAATGGATTTTAAAATCAATAGTGAAAGAATAAAAGCGATAACAGTATAGTCAAGAACAGTGAAGCCTTAGAAATCAGACGTGAGACACCGTGAATATTTTTGCTACATTGATTTGGTCCACTTTTGAGCATTGAAAAGGCAAAGGTGACTGACCTTGTTAATATACTATATTCTACTTGACCGTGTGTGTGAAGGGGTGTTTGTGTATATGTGTGTACGTGTGTAGTGCATATAATCTAGAAAGATTTGACAGCTTACAAAGAACAAAGGGACAGGTTTGAAATATACCACAGACAGCTTGAAAGTGTGACATTTGTTACCAAACTTGTTGAAAGCCAAATTGACTTTGGAGCCAAATTTGAGTTCTGATTTTTGGCCCTTTTATCTGAAATTAAAACTTTTCAACAAGGAAAGCTTTAATGGAATTTCCATAGAAAGAACATACATGAAACCATATATAATTCTTGATTTTCTTTTAAAATCTAAATTGGGCGCTATATTGCAAAGACGTGTTCTATAAAATAATATTTGATTGCCAAGTAACCCAAGAAGATGGGCGAAAGATGATCTTCTAAAGGTCTGGGGTTTTTTATTTCCTCCTGGAGCACTTAGTCTAGATATGGTTGATTTCCGCTTTCTATGACTATGATTTGAAATATGACTTTTATGAACTTTGTAACCTTATTTGAAGGAAAGCATTTTAAGAACAAGGGAAAAAATTCAATTAACTGAGATGACAGAAAATAATCTACTAAGTGAACATATCAGGCAACTGGAAGCTTTCATACTTTTCAAAAAGGAAATAACTTATTTCTTGCCTTGTTATCTAATGACACAGGAGTTTATTTCTCTTGAAGCTGTTACAAATCTACCTAAAGAAGGCTAAATGCTGTTGCCAAGCAATTAGAGTTTTTATTGTATGACCGATTTCCTTCATTTCCACAGTTGCTGATAATCATTAGCCACTACCGTCTCATCTAAGAATGCATGCGCGCGCACACACACACACACACACACAAACAGACATGCTCCAGTTGGCTGCGAAACGTAACAGCTCCGCTGACAGCTCAGGGCACTTCTGTGAGTGTACCGCTGCAGACAGACACCAAACTTGGACGGTTCTGCATAGATCATTCGTCAAGGCATTTGTGCTGATTCAGGCTCATTTGCTATTGTCTGGGTACTGGTGGTGCTAGTAGTAAAGAACATGCTTGCCAATGCATGTAAGAGACCTGGGTTCAATCCCTGGGATGGGATGATCCCCTGGAGAAGGGTGTGGCAACCCACTCCAGTATTCTTGCCTGAAGAATCCCAAGGACAGAGGAGCCTGGCAGCTAACAGTCCACAGGGTCACAGAGGGTTGGACACTACTTAAGTGACTTAGCATGCACACACAGGTACTATTTATTTCATAGATGTTGAAATTTACTCACGCACACACATGCACACAGCAAGCTGTATTTTCCAAATGGCCACTTCACTATTACCTGTCCTACATGCTCTTCTAGAACCTTGCCACTCCCTCATCAGGAAGTCGGATCTAATCCATTGGCCCTTCCGTTTTTTAAAAAAGATTTTTTTGATGGCTGAGTAATACTCCATCGTGTATATGTACCACAGCTTGCTTATCCATTAATCTGTGGATGGACATCTAGGTTGCTTCCACGTCCTGGCTATTGTAAACAGTGCTGCTATGAACATTGGGGTACACGTGCCTCTTTCAATTCTGGTTTTCTCAGTGTGTATGCCCAGCAGTGGGATTGCTGGGTCATAAGGCAGTTCTATTCCCAGTTTTTTGAGGAATCTCCATACTGTTCTCCATAGTGGCTGTACTAGTTTGCATTCCCACCAACAGTGTAAGAGGGTTCCCTTCTCTCCGCACCCTCTCCAGCATTTATTGCTTGTGGATTTTTGGATCGCAGCCATTCTGACTGGCGTGTAATGGTATCTCATAGTGGTTTTGATTTGCATTTCTCTGATAATGAGCGATGTTGAGCATCTTTTCATGTGTTTGTTAGCCATCTGTATGTCTTCTTTGGAGAAATGTCTATTAAGTTCTTTGGCCCATTTTTTGATTGGGTCGTTTGTTTTTCTGGAATTGAGCTGTAGAAGTTGCTTGTATACTTTTGAGATTAGTTGTTTGTCTGTTGCTTCATTTGCTATTATTTTCTCCCATTCTGAAGGCTGTCTTTTCAGCTTGCCTATAGTTTCCTTTGTTGTGCAGAAGCTTTTTAAGTTTGATTAGGCCCCATTTGTTCATTTTTGATTTTATTTCCGATATTCTGGGAGGTGGGTCATAGAGGATCCTGCTGTGATGTAAGTCAGAGAGTGTTTTGCCTATGTTATCCTCTAAGAGTTTTATGGTTTCTGGTCTTATATTTAGCTCTTTAATCCATTTTGAGTTTATTTTTGTGTATGGTGTTAGACAGTGTTCTAGTTTCATTCTTTTACAAGTGTTCAACAAGTTTTCCCAGCACCACTTGTTAAAAAGATTGTCTTTAATCCATTGTATATGATGTGGATTGCCGGGAGCCAGCGTGAGGAACTCCGCCCGTGGCAAAGGTCATGATGAAGGAAGCTAGGCATATGCAAATGCGAGATCGAGCCTCAAGAGTCCCCCTGGAAATTCTCACGCATCTACCCCCAAAACCAGAGTCTGCCTACTTTACTGCTTTGTGCTCTCACCTACACCTCTGACTTTGCAGGGAGCTGTCCTGGGCATGACAAGAGTGTTTTAGTTCACAACTGTGAGAGGCATGAGATGTTCTAAACTGTCTAAATACAGATTCCTTTGAGCAGTTAAAAGATTGATTAGAAATTGTATTGGTGAAGGGTTTTTCACTTGTTGGACCAATGTTTGCTGCTAAGTTTCCATATCCCTTACCTGTTGTGTCTTGATTAATATAATCAAGTGTATTGATTAATATAATTGGTGTAAGTAGTAGCTTTAATGTTTGTAACCTTGGACCCTTGAGTTAATTCTTTTTCTTATTATAGCCCACCACACCTTTGCTCTGTAGGAATGCAACTTTATCTAATGCTTTTGGAGGGTGGTGCCTGACCCTTCAAAGGTGATTACACCTTTAGAGAAAAATAAGTTTTCTGTAGAAAGGGTCTTAAAATGTTAACAGGCCTCCGAGCCAGAAGATGATGCAAATCACCTACACTTTTGCATATGATAAGTTTGCAGGAAGAAAGCCTGGCTTACTGCATGACTCTACCCCCTTTCCTCATTATCCTCTATGCATAGCTTAAGGTATAAAAACTACTTTGAAAAATAAAGTGCAGGCCTTGTTCACCGAAACTTGGTCTCCCCATGTCATTCTTTCTCTCACTTTCTGGCTGAATTATTCAGCCTCTTTTCTCCACTGAATTTCCTCACTGAGCTATCCTTATTTAACCACTCTTTATATGCTTAATTAATATTTAATTAAGCAATTGTTTCCTGATCCTCGCCGACTCTGTCCCTGCCTCGAATTCCCTGGATCCACCGGGGCTGGACCCCAGCAGTGAATCATTTTTTAAAGTCTCTATTGAATTTGTTACAATAGTGCTGCTGTATTATGCTTTGGTTTTTTGGCTGCAAGACATGCAGGATCTTAGCTCCCCAATCAGGGATCGAACCTGCATCACCCCTTGCACTGGAAGATGATGTCTTAACCACTGGACCATTGGGGAAGTCCCTCCACTGGCCCTTGATCATGAGCTGGCTTGTAACACACCTTTACCCTCAGGGGCCGCAATGCTGCGGGGAAGCCCCAACAAGCCCATGCAGACAGACCACCAGGGAAGAAAAGGAAATTTGATCCATCTCCAGCCGCTTCATACATCCATCGGCTCTGCCGGCTCCAGCCACCCATTGATGGCAACTGCATGAAAAATGTGTCCAGCAAAGCCTTCCTGAACTCTTGACCACAGAAACTATGAGTGGTAACAAAATGGTACTTGGAGATTAAGCCAGTCATTTTGGCATATTACCCAGCAGTGTGTAACCAGAGCTGGGCATCCTGAGAATGTGAGTGTAGTTAGAACATTGCTGCATATACTCTCCTCTCCTGAACAGCCAGAGCAGACGGTACTGGCACTCTGGCCACACCAGCTGTCGACTTCTTACTAAAAGCCATGGTCACTGTCTGCCTGGGGACTTTCCTGGCTGCAGTGGCCAGTAAGGAGCCGACCGGGAAGTACTAGGAAGGAATTATCTCTCTACTGTTAGTCATTCAGTCATGTCCAACTCTGTGACCCTGTGATCTGTAGCCCACTCTGTCCATGGAATTCTCCAGGCAAGAATACTGGAGTGGGTTGCCATTACCTTCTCCAGGGGATCTTTCCAACCCAAGGATCGAACCCAGGTCTGCTTCATTGCAGATGGATTCTTTACTGTCTGAGCCACCAGGTAACCCCCATTACCTCTAAGGAAGCCTTAAAGAATGGAGAATGGAAGTTATCTGGGAAAATGACCCAACTCTTTGCCCTTCAGATGGGAACACTCCAAAGCACATACTACCCCAGCCCCCCAGGTGCTCACAGTGGCCAT
The DNA here is from genome assembly GCA_935064755.1 of Tragelaphus eurycerus. Lineage (NCBI taxonomy): Eukaryota > Metazoa > Chordata > Mammalia > Artiodactyla > Bovidae > Tragelaphus > Tragelaphus eurycerus. The sequence continues at coordinate 143,981 of CAKXYN010000324.1, forward strand.
AGACTTGACATCACTCTTCTGGCTGCCTTTCCCCACCTGCCTCACTCCCCTGCCCCCCACCTACTGGTGCTTCACGGGGTCACACCAAACACTTGCCCACAAATCCTCACCTCAGAGTCTGCTTCTGTGGGAACCCAGCCAAAGACGATGGGGAGTCAGGCTGAAGGGCTGCAGGGGGTGGTGTCAACTGAGACCCCAGCTCTTCAGCTGCTGCTTCAGATTCAGTGAAGCCCTGAGGTGCCTGTGCTCCTCCTGAGAGTAGATCAGGAAGGGAAATAGATCGTCCATGTTCATGCTCCATATCAGGCAGCCAATTGATGTGCATGTGAACATCCACACAAATTTACAAATAAGACGTATGTCCTGAACATAAAATTTCATCAAAAACAGACTTTACCTTTTCTGATCGAAATTTGGAAATGTTTAAGTCGTTAAAAGCTATTGTATATTAACTGTATGCCCAGTGCTCTGACAACCAATGCAATACTGGCAAAAGAAAAATCACCCCCAAAGTCACAGCACTTGGAATATGGCCAGAGATGTGACAAGGACGCACAGCAAAAACACAGGCATCGTGCATGGAGGGGCAGGAACCTCCACACCAGGCAATGACATCAGTGCAGTGATATCACTCACCCTTCTATTCCTGGGGAGTCCCTGCAGGCTGGTGGAAAGAGGAACTGGGCACAGCTAAGCTCATGGGAGCCCAAGTGCTTTACTCATTAGCTGACTGAAGACCACACCTCCACAGTAATTGCCATTCAAGTGCCTCCTCCATGTCAGACAGCCTTCAAGGACTTTGTATCTGCAAGGTGCTAGCACCTGATGAACAGGGCACTGCTATAGCAGCAACTGCATGATGCAAAGTTGCATAATTCAATGCTAATCCCAAGACAGAGGTGTTTCTGATTACCAGTTACATGGCAACAGTCTAAACCAGTGTACAAAAAAAAAAAAAAAAAAAAAAAAAAAATCAAACGCCATAAACGACCACCTCAGCTTTGAAATGACACCATTCTGATTAATTTCTATTTCAAGGAGACTTGCCTTATTTCAAACTGGGGGCAAATATACAAAACAACTAATATTTTATATACTAACTAAGATAAACTCATAAAAATGTGTTCTCAATACTTGTAATCCTCTTCATTTTATGCTAATAATTAATTTATATTAATAGAAATATAGAAAACAAATTTATGGTTACCAGAGGAGAAGGATGAAAGGGATAAATTGGGAGATTGGGACTAACATATGCATACAACTATATATAAAATAGTTAACTAATAAATAGCCTGCTGTATAGCACAATACTCTGTAACGACCTACATGGGAAAAGAATCTTTTTTTAAAAAAGTGGATATATGTATAACTGATTCACTTTGCTGAACACCTGAAACTAACACAACTTTGTTAATCAACTATATGCCACAAAAAAATTTTTAAATAGTAATATAATTCTTCTATAATACTTAAAAAGAGCTTCCTGTTTATTGTGTTTACCATACTTGTGTTTAGCAGAGATGTTAACTCATTTAATGTACTACAAAGTAGATGTTACTATCATCCCAGTTTATAGATGGAAAATACCGAAATCGATTGATTATATTCCTTGCAGCCAAAGATGGAGAAGCTCTATACGGTCAGCAAAAACAAGATCAGGAGCTGACTGTGGCTCAGATCATGAACTCCTTACTGGAAAATTCAGACTTAAATTGAAAAAAGTATGGGAAAACACTAGACCATTCAGATATGACTTAAATCAAACCTTATGATTATATAGTAGAAGTGAGAAATAGATTTAAGGGATTAGATCTGATAGAGTACCTGATGAACTATAGACAGAGGTTCGTGACATTGTGTAGGAGGCAGTGGCAAGACCACTCCCAAGAAAAAGAAATGCAAAAAGGCCAAATGGTTGTCTGGGGAGGCCTTACAAATAGCTAAGAAAAGAAGAGAAGCGAAAGGCAAAGGAGAAAAGGAAAGATATACCCATTTGAATGCAGAGTTCCAAAGAATAGCAGGAAAGATAAGAAAGCCTTCCTCAGTGACTAATGCAAAGAAATAGAGGAAAACAGTAGAATGGGAAAGACTAGAGATCTCATCAAGAAAATTAGAGATACCAAGGAAACATTTCATGCAAAGATAGGCACAATAAAGGACAGAAATGGTATGAACCTAATAGAAGCAGAAGATATTAAGAAGAGGTGGCAAGAATACACAAGAGAACTATAAAAAAAGATCTTCATTACCCAGATAACCACGATGGTATGACCACTCACCTAGAGCCAGACATCCTGGAATGCGAAGTCAAGTGGGCCTTAGGAAGCATCACTATGAACAAAGCTGGTGGAGATGATAGAATTCCAGTTGAGCTATTTCAAATCCTGAAAGATGATGCTGTGAAAGTGCTGCACTCAGTATGTCAGTAAAATTGGAAAACTCAGCAGTGGCCACAGGACTGGAAAAAGTCAGTCTTCCTCCCAATCCCAAAGAAAGGTAATGCCAAAGAATGCTCAAACTACCATACAATTGCACTCACCTTACACATTAGCAAAGTAATGCTCAAAATTCTCCAATCTAGGCTTCAACAACACGTGAACCGTGAACTTCCATTAGTTCAAGCTGGATTTAGAAAAGGCAGAGGAACCAGAAATCAAATGACCAATTTCCACTGGATCATCAAAAAAGCCAGTTCCAGAAAAACATCTTCTTTTGCTTTATTGACTACACCAAAGCTTTTGACTGTGTGATCACAACAAACTGTGGGAAAATTCTTCAAGCGATGGGAATACCAGACCACCTGACCTATCTCTTGAGAAATCTGTATGCAGGTCAGGAAGCAACAGTTAGAACTGGACATGGAACAACAGACTGGTTCCGAATCAAGAAAAGAATACATCAAGGCTGTATATTGTCACCCTGCTTATTAAACTTGTATGCAGAGAACATCATGTGAAATACCAGGCTGAAAGAAGCACAAGCTGCAATCAAGATTGCCGGGAGAAATATAAATAACCTCAGATATGCAGATGACACCACCCTTATGGCGGAAAGTGAAGAAGAACTAAAGAGCCTCTTAATGAAAGTAAAAGAGGCGAGTGAAAAAGTTGACTTAATATTCAACATTCAGAAAACTAAGATCATGCCATCATTCCCATCACTTCATGGCAAATAAATGGGGAAACAATGGAAACAGTGAGAAACTTTTATTTTGGGGGCTCCAAAATCACTGCAGATGGTGACTGCAGCCATGAAATTAAAAGGCTCTTGCTCCTTGGAAGAAAAGCTATGACCAACCTAGACAGCATATTAAAAAGCAGAGACATTACTTTGCCACCAAAGGTCCAGCTAGTCAAAGCTATGGTTTTTCCAATAGTCATGTATGGATGTGAGAGTTGGACCATAAAGAAAGCTGAGCACCGTAGAATTCTTGAGAGTCCCTTGGACTGCACAGAGATCCAACCAGTCCATCCTAAAGGAGATCAGTTCTGAATATTCATTGGAAGGACTGATGCTGAAGCTGAAACTCCAATACTTTGGCCACCTGATGTGAAGAACTGACTCCTTAGAAAAGACCCTGATGCTGGGAAAGATTGAAGACAGGAGGAGAAGGGGATGACAGAGGATGAGATGGTTGGATGACATCACTGACTCAATGGACATGAGTTTGAGCAAGCTCCAGGAGTTGATGAAGGACAAGGAAGCCTGGCATGCTGCAGTCCATGGGGTCACAAACAGTCTAACGACTGAGTGACTGAACTGAACTGATAGATGGAAAAAAATGAGGCAAAAAGAGGTGAAGAAACTTGCACACGGTTACACACTGACAGGCAGCAATTGTACAACTGTGTACAGCCAAGCAGTCTAGCCCTAGAACCTACTACATTCTCAACCACCAGGCTCTGCTTCCTCATTTCAACTGCAAAAAGACCTTGTGATGGAGGCACTACTTTCCCATTTTACTGATGAGAAAGCCAAGTTTCAAGCAAGTTAGCCAGAATCCCAACCCACTTCTTGCCTCAAGCTCTGCTCCATCTTAGCTACTATCTTCCAGCTGTATCTGCCCTGAGACAGACCTGGTCCAGCCCTCACCAAGGCTGCCAAACACTTTTAATTGAACCCAGATATGGACAAATGAAAAAATCCATCTTCACTTTGAAATGTGATAAGACACAGAAAAGCTAATTGGATTCGCATGAGTATGAGAAGTCACTTCAGTCATGTCCAACGCTTTGGTACCCTATGGACTGTGGCCTGCCAGGCTCCTCTTTCCACGGGATTCTCCAGGCAAGAATACTGGAGTGGGCTGCCATGCCTTCCTCCAGAGGATCTTCCCAACATGGGGTTTGAGCCCATCTCTCTTACCTGTCCTGCATTTACAGGCATGTTCTTTACCACTAGGGCCATCTGAGAAGCAGTTGGGTGACCTTATGCCAGTAAGAGCAAGCATATATTAAGTCCCTGCACAGACCAGGCAGTGTTCTGGGCACCTTCCACCTGTCAGCTCCTTGAAGTCTTCTAACGCTGAATGAGGTGGGCACACTGCCCGTCCTCCCACCGGACAGTTGTCTCAGAGAGGCCGACAGGTGGGATGGAAGTGAGGCTGCTCCTTGGTAAGAGATGGGGACAGGGGACTCCCTCAGAGCTGCTGATGTGCTGGGATGTGTGGTGTTGGAGGAAAACTGAGGCCAAGTAGGCAGGTGGTCAGAGGAGAACAGCAGCGACCCAAGGATGCCCAGAGGTGAAAAAGCAGGGCGAAGGCTTCCTTCACTGTTTAGCAGGTGATCTGGGGCACAGTGTCAGAACCGCCTGTGGGCATCCTTCCCAAGGACCAGCAGGCTAACTCTGGGGCACCAGGCGGAGCAGCCTCTAGAGGAAGGGAGTGAGCAAATCCGGGGACTAGGAAGTGCGCGGCCCAGGGAGTCAGGGGTGGGATGTGGATCGCAGCGGCAAAGGGGACTGGGGTGGGACAAATGGCATAGTCAGGGGTTCCCTCGTGGGATCTTCACTCCCTTCTGCCTTCAGTGAGCACCCGTACCAGAATGGTCACAAGGGCTCCACGTGCAAGGGATTGGGGTTACACCTGCAGTGTGGCAACAGCTGGGGTTAAAGGTGGGCCATGGTAGGCTTCCCTGGTAGCTCAGCTGGTAAAAGAATCAGCCTGCAATGCAGGAGACCTAGGTTTGATCCCTGGGTCAGGAAGATCCCCTAGAGAAGGAAATGGCTACCCACTCCAATATTCTTGCCTGGAAAACTCCACAGACAAAGGAGCCTGGCAGGCTGTGGTCCATGGGGTCGCAGAGTTAGGCACTACCGAGTAACTATCACTCATTCATGGGCTTTGAGGAGGCCACAGTCCACATAAAGAAGTGTGAGAAAGGAGATTTACCAAATTGTTCTTGGCAGTTGTCTCTGGGGAGCAAAATATTTTATTTTTCTTTCAGTGTTGTTTAGCCTTTTTTTTTTTTTTTGGTAACAATTATGTGATTTTTTGCAAAAAAAAAAAAAAAAACAGGAAAGCTATATCAAAAGAAGAAATCGCCACACTTGACTCCTTCATTTCACAAATGAGCAAATGAGGCTTGGGTCAATGCTCGTGGACGGGGGCTCAGAAACACGTGTTCAGTGTGAGCACAGGACTTGGTATCGCCCAGCCCTGGGGATGTAATGGATGTCATCTACAGGCTGGACTCAGAGAAGGTGAGGGACACACCAGGCGAGGGAGGCCCCATGAGGGGCAACAAAGAGGAGGAGCCTGTTGTCCAGATCCATTGACTTAACTTCTATGTTTGAAAGAAGAAGGGTTTCTTTGGTTTTGAAATGAACAACTGCCAGTCTGAACACATGTTTTCTAAACATATCCAATCACTTCTCTTGAATCTATGCTTGGGAGTGAAATTGCTGGTATCCACATGTTTAGTTTCAATAGGAAAACTGCCCAATAGTTTACAGGAGTTATTAATTTTTAATAACCTGTGAACATGAGTTGATATCAGTCAATTTAGTGACAATTAAGTGAGCAGCTGTACAGTACTGTAGATGTTTTTATGTTAGGATGGTAAGAGTCCGTGTTTCCCTTGAAGGTAGTGACATCTGGGAGGCAGGGTCCTCCAGGAACAGGGCCTCCTATTGTGCTGGGACCTCTCCCTGGTTCACACAGAACATCTTCTTCAAGAAGACAGGGAGCAGAGCGACTCCCTGGTAGTCCAGTGGTTAAGACTCCAGACGTTCAATGTAGGAGTGTGGGTTTGATCCCTGGTCAGGGAACTACATATGATCCCGCATGCTGGGGAGTGCGGCCAAAAATAAATAAAACAAAACACTGTTTTATCAGCAATCAGAAATAGAAATTTTTAAAACTACAGATAAAGAAGTCAAAATTTTAAATTAAGAAAAAAACAAAAAGACAGAGACCAGAGGAAAGGCCACAGTTGGCAACCCAAATGGTGATTTTCTGTTGGCCAGGGTGGCTAGACTTAGAGCATCTTTGGGCAAATAAGAAAAGTCACGGCATGGGGAGATGACTGGGGTCCCTTCTGGGCGCCCCCATCAGCAAAAGGCCCCCTTCTCTGCTGCTTCAGCCTCCTGTCAATGCTCAGGGTTGGGAAACAGACCAGGCAGGCCCAGAACTCAGCTTCCACTGGCTCCTCTCCTGAGCGGGAGCCCTGTACCCCACAACACTCAGGGACCCCGCTGGACACTGTTCTGTTCAGACCAGGGTGTGTGTCAATGAAGGGCAAGAATCATCTTAAAATGGGACAGGACCTGGTAAACAACCCCCAGCAGTTGGGCAGCTGTAACAGACAAGGTTGCCTTTCCTGCCCACTGCTTCTCAGGCCTGCCCTTGACCTGTGGCCAGTGGTCCAGGCCACCTGCCTTAGTTTGCAGTCCCCCCCCCCCCCCCGCCCCGCCCCGCCCAGAGTCTGAAACAAGGACTTGAGTTCTGAATGTTTGTTTGGGAACTGATCAGCCCTGTGAGGAAGTGATGACAATCAGGCTCCAGGGAAGGTATCACCCAGGCCTCCATTGCCCCAAGGCCTTCAGTGGGGCCAAGACCCTGGAAGGTTTTTTCCCTAGTTCCTACCGCTCACTGGTCGAAGGTTGCTCCTGGTGTGTTAACTTGCTAGCACTGATGATCTGCCCATGGAAGGAAGTTTAGTGCATGCAGAAGCAGCCTGCAGGCTACCTCTAGGGTAGGCTGAGCAAGCGTGGGCAGGGTACCAACAGCATCTGAATTCTCACGGGTAACTTCCTTGGTGGTCCAGTGGTTAAGACTTCACCTTCCAATGCAGGGGGTGCGAGTTCAATCCCTGGTTGGGGAGCTAAGATCCCACATAACCCAAGGCCAAAAAAGCAAAACATAAACAACGGAAGCAATATTGTCACAACTTCAATAAAAACTTCAAAAATGGTCCTTATCAAAAAAAACTTCCTGAGTGTCAACAAGCTGAGCCAATTCAGTTTGGCTCAGAAAATCATGCAGAGATGCTGAGATCAACAGTCTTTCATCTGAGAGGTAGGAAAACTAGGAATGAGCTAATGGCCCCTGTTTTTTTGCATGAGGAAAGGAAACTAAGCCAAGTACCCATGTAGAAAAGGTGGAGGATGTTTTGCAGATCCTCTCAGAAACACACTTGAAGGTCCATTTAAAATCCTAAATCAATACCCTTAGAAACATACTCAAGTTTCTCAGTAGTTAACCATTTTCTCATGTCTGGGGATTGAATACATATCCTAAAGCTAAGATTTAATCTATCCAGGATGCCAGGCTGGTATTTCAGCTGGCATTCTGATCACCTATTTGGAAACTGCTACTGAACCTGCCTGCCACGCAGGAGACTCAGGTTCGATCCCTGGATCAAGAAGATCCACTGGAGAAGGGAACAGCAACCCAATCCAGTATTCTTGCCTGGGAAATCCCATGGATAGGGGAGCCAGGTAGGCTACAGTCCATATGGCTACAGAAGAGTCAGACACGACTTAGCAACTGAGCACACACATGTAGTGTACTAGCAGTTCATCTACCTTCTTATTTTATATTTCCTGTTTGGTCCATTTTCTTTTCTTTTTTCCCTTCTTTTCAATATACTAAATTCAGATCAGATCAGATCAGATCAGTCGCTCAGTCGTGTCTGACTCTTTGCGACCCCATGAATCGCAGCACGCCAGGCCTCTCTATCCATCACCAACTCCCAGAGGTCACTGAGACTCACATCCATCCAGTCAGTGATGCCATCCAGCCATCTCATCCTCTGTCGTCCCCTTCTCCTCCTGCCCCCGATCCCTCCTAGCATCAGAGTCTTCTCCAACGAGTCAACTCTTCGCATGAGGTGGCCAAAGTACTGGAGTTTCAGCTTTAGCATCATTCCTTCCAAAGAAATCCCAGGGCTGATCTCCTTCAGAATGGACTGGTTGGATCTCCTTGCAGTCCAAGGGACTCTCAAGAGTCTTCTCCAACACCACAGTTCAAAAGCATCAATTCTTCGGCGCTCAGCCTTCTTTACAGTCCAGCTCTCACATCCATACATGACCACAGGAAAAACCATAGCCTTGACTAGGCGAACATTTGTTGGCAAAGTAATGTCTCTGCTTTTGAATATGCTATCTAGGTTGGTCATAACTTTCCTTCCAAGGAGTAAGCATCTTTTAATTTCATGGCTGCAGTCACCATCTGCAGTGATTTTGGAGCCCAGAAAAATAAAATCTGACACTGTTTGCACTGTTTCCCCATCTATTTCCCATGAAGTGATGGGACCGGATATACTAAATTAACTCCTATTTAAAATGAAGTCCCTTCATTCTTTTTTATGGTTGCCTGTTATTCCATTGTATGAATTTTCTGTAATTTATTCAATTCATCCATTATCGATAGACATTCAAGTCTTTTCCAACTGTACTCCAATCATATTTTATTTTATATAATGAGAAACCTTGTTCATACTTCACAATTCAAATTTGTCTTGCAGGTTTACCTTTCTGGGTGATGTTGGCTTCAAGAACTGATAGATTCTTTCATAAGTTCTGTCTTGGCCTCTGTTCTCCAAATGTGGTCCCTGAGATGAGCATTCCTGTGAACGTGGCTTTCTAAGCCCTGAGCCCAGGAAAAACCAGTGTGGGAGCCAGACAGGAAAGGAGGCCAGGCCAGGTGCAGCATCTAGCAAATCACCTGGGAAAGGACCTTGCTGTGGTCCAACAGGGGAGCTGGTGGGGACAGTATAGAACCTCCTCTACATGTCCTGATAAGGGCAAGATGCTGCTCCCATCTAACACTGCATGGGCCACCCAAGGAGACATAAATCCATAATGTCTCTTCCCAAGGAGTCAGAAGTCCCAGCCACCTCTGCTGACCATCAGAGTAGAGGAACCCTGAGGGAGCGTTCTAACCTCTTTGATTTTCAGCCTGAAAACAAACGATGGGCTTTAAGCTAAGCAGGGCTTGCATGCACGTTAAGTCTCTTTAGTCAAGTTCAACTCTTTGCAGCCCCATGGACTATAGCCTGCCAGGTGTCTCTGTCCATGGGATTCTCCAGGCAAGAATATTGGAGAGGGTTGCTTTTCCCTCATCCAGGGGATCTTCCCAACCCAGGGATTGAACCTGCATCTCTTATGTCTCCTGCACTGGAAGGTGGGTTCTTTACCACAAGTACCACCTGGAAAACTCTAAGGTAAGGAGAGTCTATGCCAACTCTTGCCTGCACCATATATAAGTCATGTGGCTTTAGGCAAGACATCACTTAACATTTCTTTCTCTCTCTCTTTTTTTGTCATATGGAAACTTGCCTTCCTGACCAGGGATTGAACCCATGCCCTCTGCAGTGTAAGTGTGGATTCTTAACCCCTGGACTGCTAGGGAAGTACCCAGTTAATCTTCTTAAGTCACATTTTTCCTCACCTGTAACTGAAGATGATAATAGTAATAGTTCTTACAGCAGAAATCTTAGCACAGTGGCTGGCACATAGTAAGTGGCAGTCCAAGTTCCTGTCCTTATATATGGCTCAGCAGAACTTTTCTAAAACAAAATCTGAAAGACTTTGAGCTGCTTAAGCAACCACCAGAAAGCACCTTACAAAGCAAAGATGCCAGTGTATTTATTATTTTTATAAAACACCTAAATGGGAAAAAAGTCTCATAAATCATGAGTTGCTGTTTTCCTCGGCCTCTACAATAGCCATATTCTTTTATGAAACACTGGACCATATTAAACTGCTCAGGTCTCTGAAATTTGTAAATCTGTACAAATTTCACTTTGGAAACAGCCCTTTATGTGTACTGTCACTTAAATCACAAATTATGGTTGGTAAAAAAGATTTTAGTTCACATAAATTCACTGGTAAAATCTTCACACCAAGAAGATTTGCACACCTACAGTGAGGCCACTGGAAGTTATTCCAGTTGGTTACATCCTCTTAGGGTGATGAAGTATTAGGACTGAGTGGAAGGTGAGTGTTTGTTGCTCAGTTGTGTCTGAATCTTTGTGACCCCAAGGACTGTAGCCCATCAGGCTCCTCTGTCCATGGAATTCTGCAGGCAAGAATACTGGAGTGGGTTGCCATTCCCTTCTCCAGGGTGGAAGGTAAGAAGAGAAGAATAATTCAGTTCAGATCAGTTCAGTCACTCAGTCATGTCTGACTCTTTGCAACCCCATGGACTGCAGCACACCAAGCTCCTCTGTCTATCACCAATTCCTGGAGTTTACTCAAACTCATGTCCATTGAGTCAGTGATGTCATCCAACCATCTCAGCCTCTGTCATCCCCTTCTCCTCCCACCTTCAATCTTTCCCAGCATCAGGGGTCTTTTCAATTGAGTCAGTTCTTCACATCAGGTGGCCAAAGTACTGGAGTTTCAGCTTCAGCATCAGTCCTTCCAATGAATATTCAGGATTGATTTCCTCTAGGATGGACCGGTTTGATCTCCTTGCAGTCCAAGGGACTCTCAAGAGTCTTCTCCAATACCACAGTTCAAAAGCATCAATTCCTTGGTGCTCAGCTTTCTTTATTGTCCAGCTCTCATATCCAGACATGACTACTCGAAAAACCATAGCCTTGACTAGATGGACCTTTGTTGGCAAAGTAATATCTCTGCTTTTTAATACGCTGTCTAGGTTGGTCATAACTTTTCTTCCAAGGTGTAAGAGTCATTTAATTTAGTTTAGTTGGGTTTCTTCAAAAGCAGACCCTAGGGACTTCCTTGTGGTCCAGTGATTAGGAATCCACCTTGCAATACAGGGGACATGGGTTTGATCCCTAGTCAGAGAAATAAGATCCCACATGCCACAGAGCAACTAAACCCATGTGCCACAACTAGAGAGTCTCCAAGATGCAACTAAAGACCCCAAGTAACGCAACAAGGATCCCACAGGCCAGACCCAAGGCAGTCAAATAAATAAATAAATATTCAAACAAGCAAACAAAGCAGATCCTGGGCAAGGACTTGAGTGCATGTAGTTTATTTGGGAGATGGTTTACTCAAGGATCTCCGGAGAAATGTATCAATAGGAAATTACGTATAATGAGGAACTGGTTCCCACCATTGTGGAGTCTGAGAATTCTCATGATCCTGTCTCCATCTTGGAGACCAGGAAGGCCAGTGGTGTGATTCAGGAGACATAGGCAGGAGAGGATGAGACAGTGTCCAACCTCAACAGTGAGGCAGGAAAAAAAAAAAACGGGTGGCACATTTCTTCTGCATTTTGTTCTCTTCAGGCCCTCTCTGGATTGGATGATGCCCACCCATTCTAGGAAAGGCAGCCTACTGAGTCTATCTGTTTAAATGCTAATCCTCTCTGGGACCACCCTCACAGATCACCCAGAAGTAATGTTTAATCTAGGTACCACATGGCCAGTCAAGCTGACATATAAAATTAACCATCACGGGAGGTGACTGCAGGAAACACAAGGAAGGGAGTCATGAAGTGAGAAAGAGAAGGAGAACAGTATTAATGAGCAGGCTAAGGAAGACCCTCTAAGAAACCCTGGAGAACACATCCTCAGAGAGGGAAGCTGAGGTATTGATCCACCAGCTCCCAGCCTCCTTTTGTTGAGATTTACCCCAGAGTTGTTGAATCCTTGACACTCACAGTTTGCCATACAAGTGGGTTGACCAAGCTCATGGGGTGCTGAAGAAGGCCTCTGAGAAGAAAAGCAGGGAGATAAAGATGCCTGAGGTGGGAAGTTCACAGTATACACAGGAGCTGTCCAATTCAGCCACAGGTGAACTCATGGATTGAGGGAACATGGGGTCGGATACCTAGAGCTCCTGCTACAAATGCCTTGAAAACCTATCATGACTTCAGGACCCAGAGAAATATAATATCTCATGAACCCAACTTTTACTCATTACAGGAAGCAAAATATCACTCTAACGTTGTCACTTCTAAAATTTCATTCCATGAAACAAGGCTTCAGCAGTATGCTCTAAGAAGGTCATTATGAATAGCCATTTTTCCTCTTGCAAAAGAACAATTTCTTAATCCTGTTCTCTTTAGCCACATGACAAAAAATCCATTGTAACTTCAGCAGATAATACACCCTGAGTCAATATCAGATGTGTCATAAATTAATGCCAGCACCAGTACAACATTTCGGTCACCGTATCTGTTACAGAAAAATCTAAATGTGTTAACATCACCCAATAACTCTGCCCTCAAGTTTTCCAGGCCATTTAATTATTAAATTCCTCTTTGGAAAGGGATCTCTATTGTAGCAATTCAGACTTTGGTGGATAGCAGGGTTTTTTCTGAGGTCACCAGAGCTTTTAATCGCTGCCTAAAGTGCATCCCGTGTTGATTAAGATACCCCAGATTAACTAGATTTAGCCCAGGCAATCACACTCCATTCAGTAGGGCTCATCTCTGGTGAGTCGTGGACATTAATGACAGTTGCAAGAGCTCAAATATTATATAATCACTAATTACATTCTGTGCAATTAGTGGCAGCTCATCAGTGTGAATCACTAATGGCTGATCACCCTGTTCTCTGTGGGAAGGGAGAGATGGACTGCCTCGTTTCCTGATTGTATTAGCATAGACACAGACACTGTTAATGAACGTGGGTGACGGTGAAGAGGCACCGCGTCTGTGCTGTAATGGACAAAGGCAAGAGGAGGGCTTGATGGCCATGGACACTTCATGCTGAACCTCAAAGCTGCGTGTTTGTGGTTTGTCACTGTGACTCATTCACTCTCCACCTTCCAAATGGAAAAGACACACAACATTCTGGCCAAACAGCAGCTAAAATACTTGCAAACAAAGCCAGCTAAAGAAACACACACACATACACACACACTTGCGTGTTTCTTTTTCTCTTTTTTTAAAGACTCCTTTTACATGGACCACTTTCAAAGCCTCTTATTGAATTTGTCACAACACTGCTTCTGTTTTTGTGGCCACCTGCATGGCATGTGAGATCTCAGTTCCCCTACCATGGATCAAACCTGCACCCCTTGCCTTGAAAGGCAAAGTCTTAAGTCTAAACCACTGGACCTCCAGAGATGCAAGCTCTGAGGATCATTCAGGCATGAAGCCTGTGACACAGTGGGAAGAGCACCTCTGAAATGGTGATGCACTGCTCTGATTTTTTTTAACCCTGTCTATGTCGGGCCTTATTAGCTGCTCAGGCCCCCATAACAAAATAGCACAGCCCAGGTTGCTTCAACAGCAGAGTTTTCTTCTGAAATCTGGAAGTCCAAGATCAGTCTGTCTGTAGGGGTAGTTTTTCTGAAGCCCATCTCCTTTGTTAACAGAAAACATCTTCTCACTGAGTCCTCACACAGCCTTTCCTCCGTGTGCATGCTGATCTCAGGTCTCTCCTTGTGCCCACATTTATTCACTTATAAGGACAAGGGTCATGCTGGATTAGGACCCACTTTAGTGACCTCACTGTAACATCATTACCTCTTTAAAGGCCCTGCCTCCATGTACAATCACATTCTGAGTTGCTGTGGAGTAAGGGTTTCAACACAGGAATGCAGGGGCACACAATTCAGCCAATGAAGCCAGTATGTGCATGAACTAAGTCTATGCTAACCCAAGAAATTCTTGCTGGAAGATGGGCACCGGGCTTGGATTGCCTGAACCCTACATGGAAGGCATGTCTTAACAACTGGACCTCCAGAGATTCAAACTCTGAGGGTCTGTGGAACATTCAAGCATGAAGCCTGTGCCAAAGTAGGAAGGGCACCTCTGAAATGGTGATACACTTCTCTGATTTTTTAACCCTCTCTGTGTTGTCCTTAGGTGAGAGGTTAACCCTTAATGAGAGCTGTCCTGTCTAGAACAGCTGCCCATGGTCATGTGATTGCTGAGCACTTGAAACAGAGCTAATGTCACTGAGGAACTGAATTCTTCATTTCATTTTAAATCATTTGTCTTCAAACTGAAGTGTAAAACATGTTTTCCTGTGAAATGCAATTTTATAGTTTTGATAGACATCCATTTTACTTTAACTATTTTGGGGGAACACAGGAAAATAGGATTTATTGGTGGTCGTGAGGAGGCTGGCGCCAAGGCTCTTGTGAGCAAAAGACCGACCATCCATCCAGGCGAACATGATTAGGGATGTATTTGGCCCCACAGCCATCCAGGGTAAGCTGCTTTTCTGCCACCATGTCTTCAAATTCATCTGCTTTAAACGTAGCAAATACCCATTCCTTGGAGATGTGGGTTTTCTGGAGGCCAGGCCCCCCTGTTGAGGGCCTCAATCACAGGCTCTTTGTTCCGCAGCTTGGACATTATGACTTGGCCAATGTGGACCCTGGCCACTGTGCCCTGGGGCTTTCCAAAATGGCCACACATATCTGTCTGGAGCTAGACTCAGGGCAGCATGCCAGTCATGAATGTGCACTGGAAAGGGCAGTCTCCAAGCTCCCTTAGGGCAACCCATACAGGCAACAGGCTGAATACACTGTCAAGGAGGTTGCTGTCTGTAGCCATTGCGCACCAGGCTCCCACGGGGGAAAAGAGCATAGTCGGCTTAATTGCCTGCAAATTACTTAAACTATTAAAAATGGTGTGTCTCAATGATGATGCCCAATCAGTAAGGAAAATACACTGACATTCAAAAGTTAGAATGAAAAACACGTATACTATCTCATTAATAATTTTTATGTTGTTATGTTTGAAATGAACATTTGTAATATGTTGGATTAAGTGAAATACATGATTAAAATTAATTTACCTGTTTCAGAAACAGGTATAGATACAGAAAACAAACAGATCGTTGCCAGAGGGGAAAGGTTAGGAGAACAAAGAAATAGATGAGGGAGATTAAGAGCTACAAACTTCGAGCTGCAAAATAAATGAGTCGGGGGGTGACCTGTACAGTGTGGGGAATACAGTCAGTAAATAGGTAACATCTTTACATTGACATATTATAACTAGTTTTACCCTGGTGATCATTTTGAAATGTATAGAAATATCAAATCCCTGTCTTGTGTAATGGGAATTAACAGTGCTGTAGGTCAACTGTACTTCAGAAACGAACAGAATAAGAGATCAGATTTGTGGTCAGTGAAGGTGGGTATAGGGTGGCGAATCAGAAGAAAGGGGTCAAAAGGTACAAATTTCCAGTTATAAGATAAATGAGTTCTGGGGATATAATGTACAATATGACACATATAATTAACACTGCTCTATGCCATATATGCAAGTCGTTAAGAGAATAAATCCTGAGAGTTCTCATCACAAGGAAAAGTATTTTTTTTCTATTTCCTTAATTTTCTATGTATGTGAGATAATGGATGTTTATTAAACTCACTGCAATAATAATTGCATGATGTATGTAAGTCTAATCATTATGCTATACACCTCAAACTATTCAGATATATACATATGTATGTATTTACGTATATGTCAATTATACTTCAATAAAACTGGAAGAAAAAGTTTAAATTAAAACTTTAAAAATTAATTTTACCTGTTTCTTTTCTACTTTTTATAATGTGGGCACAAGAAAATCTTAAATTATGTGTCTGGTTTGCACTATATTTCTATCAGGCAGGTTAAAATTTTCATCCTCCAAAATCTCATTGCTCACCAAAGACAAGACACTGGGTAAACAAAAAGATTAATTCCTCTTCCAAAATTATTAAAGTTCCAGGTCCCTTGTGTCTTCTTTTACTAAGATTAAGATAAACAAAACCAATCATTTCTTCTTGTATAATATATTATTAAATCTCCCATTACTAGCCATATTTGTAAGTTCTTTCAATAGTATTTTTAACATTAAAATCCTATTAAATCATACCTACATTTAGGAATCAGGAATACTTTTCTTCATAATGAAAAGATGCTTCTCTGCGAGGTCCTCCTGCTCTCCTGGTGCCTCTGGCTTTTTCCCAGGACATCTTGACCTCATTTGTCCCCCGATTGCTCTCACTCTTTTTTTCTCTCCTCCTCCCTCAGTTAGCTGGAAATGCTTGCATAAGACATCTGATATTCTTTCTTTATTTCTGCCTAACATGAGCTGAAAACTTAGTCTCATTTCTTCATCTAAAATATGGGAGAAACACACTGCATCTCACAGTATTAAAAGTTAAAGAATTACAAGCTAAATATTCAAACAAAATAAATGTTTGATAAGAGGTCAACATACCTGGGTTGGTTGTCTCTAACCCATTTTAAGCAACATAATTACCAAACATTGTCAAAAACAACTAACAAGTTGTAGGCAGAACTTCTGGACATCTGACTCCATGGTTCAATTTCTCCTTACTCCAATCACTGCATGCCTCACACCCAATAAAAACTGGCTAAAATTTGCTAAATGATCGCAGAATCCATCCAATGTCACATCCTCATCCTGAAATACAAGACAGGGGGCAATAAAAGAGATGGGTTTTGCTTTATGTTTTTTTTCTTCCTGGAATCAATCTGCCTTTAGAAATAATGAAATCATTTGTTGGAAGGATGTCCACTTTGAAGATCACTTGCTACCTAACTGTTTTGGTCATTTACATAGATCTCAAGGAGGATTTAAAGAGTTTCTCACCTTTGTTACTCAGATAAAAGGAAGAATCAGGTGCTGAATTTGGTTGTGTGTGTGTGTGTGTGTGTGTGTGGTTTACTATTTGATGAAGCTTCCATTTCATGGACACAAGGGTTGCCATGTGAGTTTTAATTTTTGTCTTTTAATTGAAGTGATGCAGATTGAATAAAAGATAAAAATGCATTCAGATACAAAAGGGAGAAAATATTTGCACCCAGAAAATAACATACAAGTGTCTGGCCTCATGTACCTCAAGAAATATTTTTTCACATATGTAGGAAAAGCAATGCATAGCATAGTGGCTTAAATTAAAAAGCACAAGGGAAAGAAAAATTGGTAAAGACAATCAGCAGAAAAATACAAAAGATCAACCTACCAAAACTGAGGAGGGGAAGACAGGAAAGGATATACATGAATCAAATCCTTATATGACATAGCATAAGTTCAGTAGAAAATGTAGGAAGATTAAAAAATCAAGAACTCTAGGAGGTCAAGTTAATTAGAGTTATGAAGGCAATTACTCAGTTCAGTTCAGTTGCTCAGTTGTGTCCAACTCTTTGCGACCCCATGAACTGCAGCACATCAGGCCTCCCTTTTCATCACCAACTCCCAGAGTTCACTCAAATTCATGTCCATTGAGTCGGTGATGCCATCCAGCCATCTCATCCTCTGTTGTCCCCTTCTCCTCCTGCCCCCAATCCCTCCGAGCATCAGAGTCTTTTCCAATGAGTCAACTCTTCGCATGAGGTGGCCAAAGTATTGGAGTTTCAGCTTTAGCATCAGTCCTTCCAAAGAACACCCAGGACTGATCTCCTTCAGAATGGACTGGTTGGATCTCCTTGCAGTCCAAGGGACTCTCAAGAGTCTTCTCCAACACCACAGTTCAAAAGCTGAAGGCAATTACTAGAAGGCAGAAAATTGTTTTAAAATCTTTGACCTACTGGTTATTCAAGAGTACGTTGTTTAGTATCCACATATTTAAGAATTTTCCAGTTTTCCTCCTGTTATTGATCTCTAGTTTCATGCCATTGTGATCAGAAAAGATACTTGGTATCATTTTAATCTTAAACTTGCTGAAACTTCTTTTGTCATCTAACATATAATCTATCCTAGAGAATGTCCTGTGTGCACATAAAAAGAATATGGACAAAACTAACAGTCCGTGCTGTAGGATAGAAGTGTGTTACCTTTGGGAGAGTATTGACTGAAGGGAACAGCAAGAATACTCTATGAGTAACGTGTACAATATCATGGGCTTCCTAGGTGGCTCAGTGGTTAAGAACTGCCTGCTAATGCAGGAGATGTAGGTTCAATCCTTGGGTTGGGAAGATCCCCTGGAGAAGGGAATGGCAACCCACTCTAGTATTCTTGTCTGAAGAATTTCACGGACAGAGGAGCCTGTTGGGCCACAGTCCATGGGGTTGCAAAGAGTCCGACACGACTGAGTGATTAAACCACCGCCACCAGCACGTACATCATAGCCTAGGTCTCATTCTTCAACTTGCTGTTTTCACTTAAGAAATGTTTGATACATCTCCCCTTCTTTCTTTTTTAAAAATATGTATTTATTTGGCTGTGTCCCAGTCTTAGTTGGGGCACCCAGGATCTTCAGTCTCTGTTGAGGCACATGGGATCTTTTAGCTGTGGCATATGGGAACTAGTTCCCTGACCAAGGATCAATCCCTGGCTCTCTGCATTGGGAGTGCAGGATCTCAGCTGCTGGACTGCCAGGGAAGTCCCTCCCCTTCTTTCTTTTCAGTGCAGACATATGAATCTTCTTCCTTCTAATCTTCTGCATAGCCATCCATGGCACAGATGGACAACAGTTCAGTTAGACATTCTTCTTTTGACTGTTCAGTTTCTGTTGTATTTTATGTTTGAAGTTTTTTGGTTTGGGGTTTTCTTGGTATTGTTGTTTGGCTATTACAAATAGTGCTTCAGTGACCATCTTCAGACAGATCTCATTACGCGTGTGTGAGTGCTAAGGTACTTCAGCCGTGTCTGACTCTTTGCGACCCTGTGGACTTTAGCCTGCCAGGCTCCTCTGCCTACAGGATTCTCCAGGCAAGAACACTGGAGTGGGTTGCTGTGCCCTCCTCCAGGGGACCTTCTTGCCCCAGGTATTGAACCCACATCTCTCATATCTCCTGCTTGGGCAGGCAGGGTCTTTACCACTAGAGCCCCCTGGGAAGCCCAGGTTTGGACAGCAAGGAGATCAAACCAGTCAGTCTTAAGTTCTCTTTATACATTTGTGCAAGTATTTCTCTAGCATGCATTCCAAGAAGAAGGATTCTTATTGCCAGATTGCCCTCCAGAAACATGGTCCCAGTTACCTGCTTAGTAGTTTCTGAAGGTGCCAACGCCCTCCTGTTGTAGTATTCAGTTGTACTTCCCCAATCACTAGTAAGGTGAGCATGTTTTCACACCTTATTTCCTAGGTCATCATATCTCACATTTCTGTGCTGGGACAGCACTGTATGTGAACCATTTCATTTTAGTCTCATAACCCATTCATGGTGAGCTAATAAGAAAAGTTCACTATTTCTTCCCAAGTGACAAGATGAGGAAGCTGAGACTTAACAAAGTTCAGTAACTAGCTTGAATTCACATGTCTCCTAAGTGTTTGTGGCAGCAAACTCTTCCTTCAGTCATTACATGATCTCTGTTTACTTCTTCCCAAGTAAGAGGACTTCAGCTATGGAGGGAGCAGTGAAATGTCCAGCTTCAAAACTATACCATCCAACCTTCTTTGTAGGTAGAAATAGCCTGGTGAAAGTTCTTGCCAAAGAGCTACAAACAGAAGTCGGGGGTTGAACTGCCTCCTGTAAAGCTCCTTGGAAGGACATACTGATCTGGCTCTTTGCCTGGCTCTCTTCCTTTCCTCCTCCTTCAGATGAGAGGGCTGCAACTGTGCAGTCATAATGTGAGCATGAGGCATCCTTGAGAAGGAAATGACATTCTAAAATAGGTGATGTAGAAAGACAAAATGAACCTGGGACATTGATAGCATCACTGAGTCCATTTTCTTCCACCCTAGACTACCCACTTCTGCAGTTCCCATTCCATGAGCAAAAGATGTCCCATTGCTTTTCTGCAGTTACTGAGACCTTGATGGAGCCAGGATTTGAACCAAAGCCAAACCTATGTTCTTGATCTTCAAACAATGTTGAATCACTCCTTATCCACTTGTAAGGGATGCTCTTGCTGTAATAGCCACCACCAGTGACCAGGAAAGAGTGAAAAAACCTTGCCCTTGCTCTTCTTCCTTGGAGCAATCGGAGTTGCCCATCCTGCCTCCAAGTCACAATTTCAGTCTTATAGCACCAACTGAAGATGTGGCACTTGTGAGAATAGAAGCAGAGATAGCCTAACACTGCATCACCTTCTTTATTGAGAATACCTACACATGGGGAGCGCAGATTTCTAGAAAAGAATGAAGCAAATGTTTGAAACAGAAAGTTCCAATTCTGGCTTCACTAGTGGATTTGCTGTGTGACCTTAGAAAAATCACATCATTTCTCTCTTCCCTTTTCTTACATGTTAATAAAATGGACTTTAGTGCCATAGGCTTGTGTTAAGAGTCCAGTGAAGAAGTACACATAAAAGCTTTTCAAAAAACAATGCCGCTCTGGACACAGAAATAACTGTATAAATATTGGATTCCCAGCACATGTGTGCACCAAGCACAGAGAGCTTTGCAGTTATCATCATTGCATAGTAGTAACCCCAATTTTCTCCCTCTCTTTTAGCCATTATGTCAAGGGAGACCCCATGAGACACTGAAATAATGATAGAATGGTGGTGACATTGTCACAGTGAGGGGTGGGTGTGCCTGCATGCATGTGCACGTGTGTGTGTGTGTGTGTGTGTGTGTGTTGAAGATTTATCCTTTTTCTTGTTTCATACATTTCACGCAAAGGATTGCTGAATATTCATTGATCTATCCCGGATCCACAAGTACGCTATTAGAAATGCATTGCTTATCTATATTTTTGAAATGCTGAAGTAATTCAGTGTTGATCCTTTGCAAGATAGGTTTGCTACCTTTAAACTGAAGTGACAATAACACCCCAGCCGTCTTCAGTTTCTCTTGAGCTGTGCTGATATCCTTGATGCTGCTAACAAACCAGAGTCTGCTTGCAAGAATCCTGCACGTCACCATTAAATTGAAAAAGGCCAGAAATTGGGAACTCTCACTTCTGGTGGTGAAGAGAAACGAGAAAAGGGCAAAGCGATGGTTATTCATGAATCACTCAGGCCTGCCATGATAAATACCACTGGTCTTGTTCTCCTCTCCTGCAGGCTCGTAATTTTCTCCTGAAGGTGTTTCACCTGCACAGGAAGAACTGGGCTGCGGTGGCGGGCTTGGGGGGAGGCATGTCTAATAAACCCAGTTTTTAAAGCATCTTAAACCACATAAGTCTGTGTGAAGGTTACGAACCCTTCTTTTCGTAACAGCCACAACTACTCAGGGTCCAGATTATCTCAGCAGATTGGGGACGAGGACACCAGCACAGTACGTCATGTTTGGTCCAGGGCTCTGTGAAAATCTAGTAATGTTAAAAGAAGGTGAAACAAACACTTGACGAAAGAACTTCTTTTAAATATTACACATGAGCAGGTCCAGATTTGAGCTTCTGTTGCAACATTAAGTACACAGAATCACTCTCCAAGTAGAGATTCTGCCTTTCAGGTGGGGAATGTTCATGTCATTTTCCGCATAAAAGGCTAGCATAGTATATTATTTGGAAAGAAATACATCAGAGCAGAAATAACCAGGAAAAGTGTGGTTTCTGAGTGTTTTATGGCAGACTTCTGAGCGTCCTTTCATTGTTTGAACAGGGAGGTGCCGTTTCGCCAGCGTTGACAGGCGATGCGATGTGACATGTTGGCAAACAATTTGACTGTTTTCCTCTCTCTCCTTATGAATGATATTTATAGACTAAGGCTTGCATTTGGTTCCGCTTTCCGACACAGTTATCTTCCTGGGCGTGGATTAAATGTAGATCTGGGTGTTGAAAGACATTTACATAAGTGCTATTTGTGAACCGGGGAGGCCAGCTCTTCTATTATCGCCAGAACATTTAAATCTTAATGACTGGCATTGTTGTCTAAAAGACGGTGTTTTTCCTGCTGAGAAACTGCATTAGATTCAAGAAACGGAGCTCATTTCCATTCGCTCAGCAGTCTCTCTAGAAATGACATGCAGTGCTTGAAACTGTTTATTTCCAAATTCAGGCCTCCCTCGCATCACTCATCAGCTTCAATTACCAGTTTTCCGGAGCCGAGCCGTCAGGCAGTCTGACACCGGGGTCCGGCCTAATTCCCACCTTCTCCAGAGTCAAGAGCATAATGTGCGGATGAAAAGGTGCAAAATAGCCTGGACGTCATTAGCATGCAGGGCCCGGCTGTTCATTTGCTGGCTGCGAATGGAAGTTCTGACACTCGGAGCCGCTGCAAAATGAGAAAAGTCCTCTTCAGGGGAGCCGAGGTCCTCGGCGGTGAGGAAAGGTCATCAAAAAGACAGCCACTGCCCCTGCTCCCTGCTCTCCAGGACTGCTTATTGATTCCAGGGACACCTCATTACACGCCGGATCAACATATTATTGCCATGTTCTGGGACTGAATTGTTTACAAGTGTCTTTATCAGCGGCAAAGGCCGGCCTGGCGATGCGTGACTACACTCATTTGGCTGTGACCCGCCAATTATGTGTTATCCGATACGCTGGGGGTATCTTGATCTTTGCCCGGGTCTTCTCCCGGCATCAACACAGTCCCATTTACTACTTCTTTCTAACCACTCTTTGGGAAAGTAGCCATTAGCCTGTCAGTGTATAACAGTGAGTGTATGTGTGTGTGCATGCACGCGCACGTGTGTGTGTGTGTGTGCGCGCGCGCCCACATGCGTGCATGCGCGCTCTGCTATAGGAAACCTGAGCATCATTTCTCCAATGGTTGCTATGCATGAGGTTCATAATCAATTGGGAGAAATTCTCTCTCCCTCTCTCTTTCTAACAGACACACACACCACACACACCTTTTTCTTATGGAGTGGAGGATAACCCACACGATTTGCAAAGTGGAGGATAACCCACACGATTTGCAATCAGTATGCACGACAGAGAGCAAGATACGGTTTGCTACCAAGCTCCCTCTGCTTCCATCCAGGCCCTATGAGAGAGCTGTCATATTTTCTTTGGGCACAACCTCTGCACACCGCCATTGTCATCTTTCATTACAGACATTTCTATGGCTCCATAAACGAAAGAGGGGAATAGCAACTCAATTAAAAACTCAGTAAGAAGACCATGCAACCTCCCTCCTCTCCCCAAACTAGAGATGGATTCCTCATTTGGAACAGGGGGATGCAGTGATGCAAACTTAATTTCCATTTTCCTCGATGGCTTATCCCTAGGAACATTGCTTTGTTGTTGTTTAGTCGTTCAGTCGTGTCTGACTCTCTGTGACCCTGTGGACTGTAGCCCACCAGGCTCCTCCGTCCATGGGATTTCCCAGACAAGAAAACTGGAGTGGGTTGCCATTTCCTTCTCCAGAGGATTTTCCCAACCCAGGGATTGAACCCACATCTTCTAGGGTATTAGCAGGCAGATTCTTTACCACTGAGCCACCTGGGAAACCCGAATATTGCTTGGGGAAGATTTAATGACTGCCACAAACATTTGGACCATCTCAAGCAAATACTAATGTGAGCGGAGAGGCCATTTCGTTTCCATCTCCATCCATTCCATGAGGAATGGCTCCTTAATGAGATTTCCAGTCTGGGGAATATAGTGAAGCAAATGCCAAGAAATTTGCCTTCACATTTCCTGGAAGAAGATATGCTTGTCAAGGCACAGACGACAATAAGGGAAATGAAACTCAAGCATCCAAGTGCCTTCAGAAAGGTGACATCTCTAAATTCACTGCTTTCCAGCCTTTTCTCAGATGTGTGTGGTGTTTTTGCTGCTGTCGTTGTTTTATTTCCTTTAATACTTATTTGGTTGTGTTGGGTCTTGGATGAGGCATGCAGGATTTTCATTGAGTAATACAGGATCTTTCATTGCCGTGTCCAAGTTTAGTTGCTCTGCAGCATATGGGATCTTAGTTGCCTCACCAGGGATGGAACCCATGTCCCCTGCATTGCAAGGTGGATTCTTCATCACTGGACCACCAGGGAAGTCCAGGATATTTGTGTTTTTTTTTTAATTTATTTTCTACACACATGTCCCCCCTTCCCCTTTCAAATCTGTGGACAGGAGTTTGGTAAAGTTATCAAGTTCTCTTTATTCTTTCCGAAACCGCTGGGTCCAGGCTTCCTGACAAATGACTAACTGAAAAGGCTGAACAAAGCCCCTTGTTCAGAGTGCTTTAGTTCAGTTAAAGGGTCAATGGAGAGATGTTTGCTCCACCAAGTGTTTAAGGACACTGCAGACTATAGTGACATCAACCAACAGATAGCCTATGGAAGAGAAGATGATGGGAAAGATTACTCTGGATTTATTTTTGGAGACATGATTGTATGTGGAAGAATTTGGTCAAAGGATAAAGACAGAACAAGCAGGACTGTTTACCAAGGTTCCCATCTGAAGGGGCTTCCCTAGTGGCTCAGACGGTAAAGCATCTGCCTGGAAGGCAGGAGATCCGGGTTCGATCCCTGGGTCAGGAAGTTCCCCTGGAGAAGGAAATGGCAACCCACTCCAGTACTGTTGCCAGAAAAATCCCATGGACACGGGAGCCTCATAGGCTATAGTCCATGGGGTCGCAAAGAGTCAGACACTGCTGAGCAACTTCACTTTCACATTCCCATCTGAAGAGCAAATCTCAATGTGGCTTGGATTCAGAGAATGTCAGAAAAGGATGGCTCTTAGGGTTATCCACCAGGAAAGGGTTTCTTTGCTCACTTAGAAGAGGTTGTAACAGTGAAGCAGTGTAAATGACCAGTCAATGGGCGATTGGGAGGTGAATGTTCTAGACAGGTGGAACAGCTCCATCCAGGGGCTTCTACTAATTTTCATAACCAGATCATTTCTTATTTCCACCATAAAAATAATTCCTTTCTGTTATGGCTTTAACCCCTCCTCCTCTCTATGAATCCCCCAAATGGGCATCAAAATATTCCCTTCAATTAACAGGATGACCAGAAATCCTAGATCCTCTGAATTTCTCTCCCGTCTTTAGCAGTCACACATGCCTACACATTAACCATTTTCTGATGGTTAACAGAAAATGCAGACACAGGCTGCAAGCACAGTGGCATGGTGAAATGATGAGATGGTAAACAACACAAAAAAACCTTGCTTTAAAAGTCATTTATTAAATATAGCTTTGAGCCAGGGAAAGTTCTAGAAACTTAACATACATTTACTTATTACTCACAACAACCCTGTGACTTGGGTGTGGCTATTCCCATTTTCCCAGATTAGGATCACTTTTCCCACATTTCAAGTTTCCAAATGTCCCAAGATCACCAGGCTAGTGACAGAGGCAGAACTGAAATTTAGGTGTGAGCCAAGTCCATGCTGTACTGCTCTGCCTGTCCCAGAACTGGTGTCCATGACAAAGTCACCAGGCCCATGAAAGTACATTTTCTGCATGTCAGCCAACATCAACACACAAAAAACTGCTAGGCATAATAATGTACAGACACATCTGATATCCTTAGCCATGAGGTGGGCTGCAGCAAGCCTTCTTTAACTGACAGAACAGAGAAAGTTTTGATCCAAAAAGGCAATTCAGAGCATTTAATTAAAAAGTGACTTGGGGTTGCATATAGGAGCAACCATAAGAGTCTCATCAATTTTTAGCCCTGGTGCCCACCCATCCTGGTGGTCTGCTGATCTTCCATTAGTGGTTCTACTAAAGGCCCAAATAACACATAACAACATTTATTTCACTCACTGCAGACACTCTGAGTCAGTTTTCCCACAGGCTTCCCCTGCCTTTGGAAATCAAAGGCAGAATCCAGATTGGATCCCAGAAATGGAGGGGTTGTCCACACAGCCAGGTTCACAGGTTATGGGATCTTCCACTCACTCATATTCCCATTTTTCTCAGTTGTCCATGAGACCACTAGCCACTTTTGAATGCCCAGAAAGATGCATTATTCAGAGTGTCTCCTGCACACCTGGCCTGGCTAATGTGAGCAAGGCGACTTGTCTGCAGGAACCTCCCTCCCTCGGTTCTCCTTCTTTCAGCATCAGTGGCCTCCAATCTTTCAACACATTCATGCTGGTGCCCCAGCTTCTTCTGTAACAGAAAAAGAAACACTGATTTTATCAGATAATTTTCACTAAGACATCAGAGATTCAATTTTCATCCCACTTCCCATCATTTCCCATCCATCTTCAACAGGTCATACTTGTATTTTTACAAGAGGACAATGCTTCCCTGGTGGCTCAGTGGTAAAGCATCTGCCTGCAAAGCAGGAGATGCAGGCTCGATTCCTGGATCGAGAAGAACCCCTGGAGAAAGAAATGGCAACACACTCCAATATCTTGCCTGGGAAATCCCACGAACAGAAAAACCTGGTGGGTTACAATCCGTGAGGTAACAAAGAGTTGGACACAACTTAATGACTAAATGACAACTGCAATGCTTGGGGCTTCCCTGATGGTCCAGTGGCTCAGACTCCACATTCCCAATGCAGGAGGCCTGGGTTCCATCCCTGGTCAGGGAACTAGATCCCATGAGCCACAACTCGAAGATTCCTCATGCCTCAGTGGAGATCAAAGATCCTGCGTGCCCCAACTAAGACCCAATACAGCTCAATAAAGATAATTTTTTAAAAAAAGGAGGGGGGGATACTTGACACAGGAAATATTGCCTCCCAGGGAGGGAAGTCTTCTAGGCACCTTCCACGTGATCCCGTCCAGTTACAGACCTGGTGATTTCTGTCTGCAGGGGTCTATGTCACCAAAGCCTCATGTAAGCTGGGAGGAATTCAGAATGATTAGGTTTTCCGAATAAGCAGCTGAAGACTCTAGATTAATCAACTAGAAATGAGCTCTACTGATCAAGATCTTAGCCCGAGGGTACACATCACTGCCTTCATCCAGCCTCTACTTCTCCGTCCTCCCTTTGTCTTTGTACAAATGCACATTGAAAGCCCATCATGTGCTGCCAACAGTACAAAGTGTTCTCGGAACTCTAACCTGATTTCTCTGTCCTCAAAGAGCCCACGATAAGCAATGATAAAGTCTCACAAGACAGTAAACAATTAAGGACAAAATAACAAGTGTATCTAACAAGAAGTGCCCTTAGTTGTTCAGAGTGGGCTGGGAGACCCAGGTGGATAACGTGATGGGAAAGGCTTCCTCCATGAGACAGGACAGGAGTCTGACTTGGGCATCTGAGTAAGTAGAAGAGGGGGAGGGCAGGACAGACCATATCCAGTTGCAGCCAGGTCAGCTCCTCCCACTCCCTAGAGGAGAAGCCTATCTCCCACCTTCTTGAATCTGGACATACCATGTGAACTGCTTTAACCAACAGAATGAGACAGGAGTAACATCTGTAGACTTGCAGTGCACAGGTCTTACAAGGAGCAGCTTGCATCTCCTCCCCTGGGAGTCCAGCTGCCTGTTGTGGGCAAGTCCAGGCAGAGCTACTGAACAATTTGAGACCTTATGAAGAGAGTCCTGGAAGATGAGAGGACACCTGGGTCATTCCACGGGAATAAGCCCAGCTGGCATTTCATGGAGACGTGCCCAGCAAGCCCTGCCTGAATTCTTAACTCACAAAGTTGTGAAAAAGAATAAACTGCTGTTGTGTTAAGCCCCTAAGTTTGGGCTGGTAGGTTAAGTAGCAATAAATAATGGATACAGGGACTTCTGTATCCATTCTGTATTCACTACTGATGGTTCAGTGGTTAAGACTCCTTGCTTACTATGCAGGAGGCATGGGTTTGATTCCTGATCAGAGAATGAAGATTCTGCATGCCCGTGCAGTGCAGCCAAGAAAATTTTTTTAATAACTAACTAACAGATACAGTGTGGAAAAAGGGAAGGACACAGTGCTGAGCTGTTTTCCACATATGAAGACAGCACAAATAAAATGAGAATGAACGCACAGAGTGTTTGGGGGTGCCCTAAATTGAGTAAACCAATTTGGCTAAAGCAGCCACTTCAGATTAGTAATTAGGAGAATGTAGATCCAGAAACTGGGCCTGGGTAACTTTAACGTGGGAGGGGGATCTTCTAGGCCCTTCATCAATGCCCTCTGTAACAGATGCTGTCAATGCCCCATCAGCAGACCCCTGCCCTTATGCTTCATTGTGCAGCAGCTCAACATTCAGCCACCAGAACAGGCATTTCATTACTTGTGTGTCTTTTTGTTGTCTGGCCCCTGAAGCTCACCTGCCTGTGCAACAGGCCAGAAATGCTGGGGCAAAGAGACCCTGTGAGATGAATGACTGATGGGAATTGATACATAAACGTCTCAGCTCAGGTAGACTCACCATAAGGCAGGTATTCTACACTGGGTCCCAGAGTTCCCTTGGTAGAATTAAATCTCAGTTGTCCACAGTGGTAGCTTGGTTCATAATACACTCTAAGGGATGTCTTTCCTTCCCTGTCATTTAACCCTGCTCCCTACTAGTATTTCCTGAGATCATCTCCCAATAAACTGCTTGCCTTTGGAGAAACCCAAATGAAGATACTGTAATTTTACAGTTAGGAAAAATAAAGCCAGGATGCAGATTCCTCTGAGTGAGTGCTATAACAAAGTGAACCAAAACATGCATTTTTTTCAAACCAAATAGAAATTTATTTCTTTCCAAGTAACAGTCCAGGGTAAGAGAGCTCACACTGCTCTACAAAGTCATCTTACAAACCCAGGCCATTGGCGGAGCTTGGTCACCCTCGATATGTAGCTTCTATTAGCATCATTCCCAGCCAGCCGGACAGAACAGGAAGGTGCAAGTATGAGATGACGACTACGCCTATCACTTCCGCTTGCCTTCCATTGGTGAGAACTTAGTCACATGGGCCAAGTGCGGCTGCAAGGGAGGCTGGGAAATGTAGTCCAGATGAGCAGCCATATGCTCAGCAAGAAGAGAATAAATCGACGGTTTGTAGCACATAGCAATCTCTGACACAAGAATATTGGGTGATTGCCCAAGTGCCTGCAGCTAGTTAGTGGACAACTAGAACTACAAGCCTCTGCCCTCCATTTTTTTTTCCCTTCTGCCTCCACACTGATTCCAGCCCTTACTGTGGCTGGTCTCAAATGTTATGCTTAAGAGTCTGACATGCTGCAGGGTCCACCTCCCCATGTCACAGAGTCAGTAAAGCAGAATAAGTTTTTGGAACCCCTCTCAAGTTCAGTCCATACTAGGCTGCTAGATAGAACTTTCAGGACAAGTCAAATGGCATAGGGCCCACAGCCTCTACTGCCTGTGACCCTCCCTTCTAAGCAGAGACAACCAGCCTCACTGTTAGTACATGTTGGCCCTTAGTACAAGTTTTTTAAAATTAATTTTTATTGGAGTATAGTTGATTTATAATGTTGTGTTAGTTTCAGGTGTGCAGCAAAGTGAATCAGTTATGCATATGCAAATATCCACTCTTCTTTAGATTCTTTTCCCATAGAGGTCATTACAGAGCACTGAGTCAAGTTCCCTGTGCTATACAGTAGATTGCTCTTCATTATCTATTTTATATATAGTAGTGTGTATATGTCAATCTCCCAATTTACGCGCCCCAAATTTCTAAAAGTAATAACAATGGTCCTCCCTCTTCCTCAAGGAAATTGCCTGCCTGCCTGCCATTCAGCATAACAATGTCTTAAAAATCATATAAGTCTGCAATGGCAGTGATGTGAAGAGCACCCCTGGAGTTAGGTGAGGTTTTTCAAACTGTCAGTTGTATCACAAGTCCAGGCTAGGGAGAGAAAAGAAAGAACCGTGGGGCTGGCTGACATCTGTGATGATCAGGGACATTTTACAGTCATCACTGAAGAACTCAGACTTGTTCTTGGTTTGCCATTATCCACACACAAGCTAAGAGGTGAAACTCTTTCCTCTTGAGCATAGTATCAGCTCATTGCTGCCCACCCAGCATCAACACCGAGCACTGGTCAATGAAATATTAAAACAAGAAAAATGAGAGCAGACGGGACTAAGTGAATGCTGTTCACAATTTTTACATGCTAACCTGTATTTTTTGAAATTCAGTTTTTCACTAGATTTGGATCATATATGTAAAAATTGTCTCTTTTTTTAAGGGCAGTGGAAGTGAATGACTTGAAAGAATTTGTTTGATGGCTCCACACTGTTCTTATCCCTCAAATTTAAAAAGTAATCTTTTTATCCTTGATAGAGATAGCACTGAGTTTTTAAATCAGTAATCTGCCCCTTAGTCATTCTTTAACTTCTCTTAAGAACATATATATATATATATGTTCTTATATATATAATATATATATTACAGTTAGGTTGGAAATAACCAGGGTGCATGTTGTTTAAGTTATTGACCATCACCTGTTACTGTACATCCAATATTTTCAGTGCAAGAATACATGGGTGCAGTTACCTTTGAATTGAACTCTACAAAGTCAGGTGGTACTCTGGATTTTTTTTTCCCCCTAAATTTCCCATGATTCTCAGCAAAAGCCCCTCCAAATGCAAACCCGTCTCATTTGTGTTGAAAGTATGTGTCTAATCACCAAGAAGCCAAGCATTTATCAGGATAATCCTTCCAAACTCATCAACTTTAATGGTATACAGACAGCTTTTCTGGAGAGGGCTCATTAGTTTAAAAAAAAATTCTCAAAATGTCAGTGTTCTGTGGCTTTACTTAGAGAGTTTAAAACATGAGCAGAGTTCCCTGCCTTCTTCTTTAATAGCCAGTTTCTGCCCCTATACTGCTTTGAAAAATAGTCAAACAAATGTAAAGAAGATAAATATCATGCATAAACGAACTACTGCCAAAGGGGATAGGTTGGATGCATAAAAATGAGTAACATCAGAGCTACAGATTAAGAAACTGAATATGTTGGTGTTTAAAATTAGAATGGTTCCCCAAAGAATTGATAATGTTCCATTTAAGAAAAGAAATGTTTTCAAATCACTCCACTGACTAGAGAAGTCTGAATCAAAGTCAGAAATTAATAAAAAAGATGCAGACAGAGACCCCCCCCCCCCCCAGTCATAAATAACAGAGCCGATTTGTATGCTTATAAAAAGCCTGCAAGGCCCAGCAGTGTCTATAGTTCTAAGGGGGAAAAAATTAATGAAATGCAAGAAGAAAACGGTAAAAGAAGAAATGAAGGTACTTGGTAGTAATGCTATTGTATTCTTGTGACACAATGACTTGTTTTCTTGGAAAGTAATTCCTTCATTGAGCCCAGGCAAGCACTGTATTCATTGTAAAGTTGTATATTTAGATCTATAATCTGGAGGGTTTGCCTGTATTTAAAGCTCAGTGCTACCCTAGGTCATTAGAGTATAAGGACAAAGCTCTATCATATTACTGCTTTGACACCACTCAGAACTTCAGGGTAGTTTTCAGTGGCTTCAAGTACTTACATGGTTAGCAATGCAGGAAATAGAAAGTAGAATACTGAACAGGTGCGGTGTATACATCAAACGTGTAGGAATGTATAGACAGAGATAAGGATCCTGGCCGAACACCCTGTTACAGTGAAGTCAGCGCAGAACAATTCCAGGATATAGACAGACATGGAGTAAATTGAGCTGCAATGCACAGCTTGCAAAAATTAGAGTTGTCTGGGTCCCATTCAAGATCAAAGGGTTCCTTTCCAGACCCTATATCAGGAACAGGGCTCTGTGATGGGTGGCAGAAAGATAAAGGGACGTAATCACAGCCATGAAATCTTTAGTGTAGAGACAGGGGAAGCGGAGGCAATGTGTCAGTTCAGGTCTGTTTCAACAAGATGGCATCATTCTGCAAGTGTTCTTTTTGTTGTCGTTTGTTTTTTAATTATGGGCTAACTCAGTGTTTTGGCTGACATGCTTGTGCTTTGTGGAAAACTGGTTGGGGGGTGAGGTGGGATTGGATGTGGATGAAGGTAGGAAGAAGACAGTGTGGTCAGGAGGAAAAATGGAAAGAAGTCAGATAAGGACTTTGTCCAGTCAAATCAACTCACTCCTGCTGTGATAACTCAATTTGTGGCTTATGCATTTTATTTTTGGAATAAATAATATGCACAGATAGGAGACAATTGAAAGGTACAAGAAGCAATATGGTGAAAACTTGTCCCCTTCCCATCCACCTTACTGGTTCCCCACCATGACTCTTCCCTGCCTTGTAAATATTTCCATGTATAAATCCAATTGCTCAGTTTCAATCCCAATATTAAAGGAAAACAGTCTCCACCACCAGCCTCCTCATCCCCCAGTACAACACTCACATCCTCCCTTCACTCTATCCGCCTTCCCAGGACATCTATCCATCTGAGGGTCTTTAATACACGACCTACTGGCACCCTGACAACCCAGGCGTTTTTATTTTTTATTTTTTTTAAGGGGCAGGGTTATTACTTAATGATAATGACTTATTTTACACATTGTCCTCCGCTGATGTTTGAAAGATAAGAAGACATTTGTCTGGGCAGACGCCTGAAGCCCTCGGAGAACGCAGGGAGACCCTGCCAAAACGTTTCCAAACAATAGTCATTGGACTGCCAGATAATTCAGAAACTATTTGTATGAGCTGTTTATCAAATTATTAACCGCACAGATGTTGTTTGGCTGAAGACCAGCTGAATCCCCTCTCTGGCAGCCGCGGAGACAAAGGTCTCCAGGAATAATTGGAGATGTGCATGGAATATTAAATTAATTTACTGCTCTTAATTCTTATGCAAATTCTGACCTCCGATGGCGCCTATCAATTACCCTGCGCGCAGTGAAAGCGAAGGCGACAGTTTCTTTTCTTCTCTTTGCTTTTTTTTTTTTAAGAACTCGAAAAAAGGAAATATTTGCAATAAGCAGGCGGTAGGAGCACCGCGTAACTGGAATTATTTAATTGAATCTCCAAGTTTTCAGGGTTGTCCGTAGAGGATAAAATCTCAGGACTCGGAGGAGAGGGACGGGAGGGATGCGAAGGGCGCAGGAATTTGTGGGTTTGGCTGCACACCTGCGAATGGCGGGAAACACGGCCATGAGTAGAGACGGGTGCTGGCAGATGAAACACGCGCCTGCAGGCGGACGCGGGCCTTAGCGGTTCTGCGGGTTCAGCGCTGGTGCGCGATTCCGCGTGAGCCCCACGCACTTGGCAAACCCGGGTCAGACATGGAAGCGCCTTTACATAGATGGGCCGGTGGCTGCAAGGTCTCCATCTGAGCTCTGGCTTCCTTTTACTTATCTTGTAAAGGTTTTAACCCGTGTCTAACCCCCAACCAAAAAATAAACAGACAAGCAAAACCAACCAACCAACCAAAAGCAAACAAAATCAGATTTTATTCTTTGCTTGAAAAACCAAACCACCACGCGAAGCGCGCCCGTCCAACTCCCACTGAAATCCCGGGTGGGCCGAAACGCATTTAATTGTCTCCTGCGTGGAGAAGTGAGCTTACTTTTCTCTCTGAACTAAGCAAACGCCCAGGCTTTGTTTGCGCTTGTGGCTTCAGCTCTGTGCGGCTTCTCCGCCCCAGTAGTGGGTTGTAAACCTGGGGTCTCTGAGTCTTTCATCATCTTTCTAATAAGGAAAAACAAATCGTGCGCATAATGTCATCGGCCCCGGCTCGACCTCGCCGGGACCTCGGCGGCCCGACGATGTTGCCAGCGGCTCCCCGGCGCAGTCAAGACGCGCCGCCTTTCAGCTCCTCGCGGCCCCCACAAAAGCCAGACAACAATATCAATTAATCATGCAGCCGGCAAACAAGGAGATTTATCCCGCGACAAACAGCCCCACCGAGAGCTGCTGAATGGGCGTGATTAGCATGTGAAAAGACGAGCAAAACTCCGCGGTTCAACAGCTAAAGAGCAATTTGATGGGGCTGGGATGGGGAAATTACTTGATTAGCGTCCGTCGGAGGAGAGCACGGTGACAGCCCCTCGGCCCGGAATCCGAAGGGGAACAAAACGCGCTGGTAAACTCGGCGACGTGGAGGGACAGCACGCGAGGGAGGGGAGCGCGGGGCTCCGCACTGCGGCCGTGAACCGGGCCGGGGCGAGTAGGGATAGCGAGGGGATGACCCACAAGCCGCGGCCAGCGCCCGAGGCCGGAGCCGAAGCGAGCCACGCGACGACGGGGGTCTCATCGCCCTCACCCCGGGCCCCCAAGCCGGCACAGGGCGGACTCCAGTAATCCCCACCCGGGGCTGGATGTAAACCGCGCTGCCTTGCTCGGGTCGGAAAGAGGTGCGCGAGGAGGGAAAGGCCCACCCACGCGGTCCCGGGGTCCCCTGGTCCTGGGAGTCCCCTGCGGGGGCCTCAGGGACACAGCCCACCGGGCAGCAGCCTTCGCCAGCTATAGGGCTCCGGCCCCGGGTCCGAGTGGCGCAGACCGTCCTGCGACCATTCCCCGCGAGTCTCTGAGGTTCCATTCCCGCCGACAGCGAAGATGGGAGCCAGCCAAGACCTGTTTCCCGGCTGTTATGAATTTCATCACCTTGTTCCTCTCTACTCGAAAAGCTGTCTCGTTTGAGCAATTCCGCCCCCACCCCCACCCCCCCGCCCCGAGAAAAGGGTTCCTTGGCTGCATTCCTTCGGGGAGGCTGTGGGCAGCTGGGGCAGTGTGCCGCCCGCAGTGAGGACGCGAGGGCCTCGGGGGAGGGACCTGAATGCAGCAGATCCGGAGGCTCTTCCTGGGCTCGGGTGGACAGCCCCGGGCCTGCCTTGGATCCGCACATGCAGGGCCAGAGCCGGCGGCGGGGGAAGCAGCTTCTGCGCGGCCTCCTCCCAGGCCCCGAGTGCTGGTTGGGAGGCCCACGGCCCAATCGCGGCCCGGGATCTGGGCTGGGTACACTCGGGCCTTTGGGGAGGCGCTTTTATTTTCTGGGGAGATGGGTGGCTGGGTGACGCGCTAAGGAGCAGGGAGACTCGGGGTTCGCAGGACGAGGACCAGTGCCCGGTGCCGGCACACTCGGGCGCCCACACTTTCCCCTCAACCCCCTAGTCGGTTCCGGAGCTAAAGTCTGCACCAATTGCAGCGTTTCCACTTACTTTCCACTCTCTGGGCGCCCATAGCCTTCCCTCTAGACGCACGCCCACAACCCACTGCTCCTGGCTCCTCCCTGCGCCAGGGAAGGGAAGGAGTCCGACACCCTACCCCGGTCACCAGTCCCCAAAAGCCCAGACTAACTCCGTCTCCATCTCAGGACACCTTGAAAGGGTCCTTCCAGCTCACGGCCCAGATCTCAGTGTACCGCTGTCTCTGGGCAATCCTATGATGCGGCCTCCAATTTACCTGGGTGCGGGAAAATCTAATTCGGCCTTCGGTGAAGTACATTAACACAAAGGTATTAAAGACTTCAATAGACAGATTCTGCAAGGCTCCGGCCGTATTAAATTCACCCTGCCCCTTAGCACAAATGAACCGAGCAACTAGGAGTCAAATCTTGTTGTATATAAAGGGGTGGGGGCAGATCGCCCCCAACAAGCTGGACAATTGCCACCCTGTTGAACAGAGTGTCAATTAAACCGCAGCTCGTGGCCAACTTCAGAAAGCTCAATTCTTAATGAAATGTCTCCGGCGGCGGTGCGTGGGCAGCCAACTGGATCTCGCCCCCTTCTCCCATTTCCCTTCGTCCTCGCTCGCTCCCTCTCCACGCTGCGCTGAAGCCAAGTGAGGCCCCTTCTTCTTTCTGTTCCCAGTCGGACCCCGAAAATCAAGGCTCCTAACTGAGGACAGAGAGAGGCGTCGCGGCCCGCAGGGCGCCCTAGGGGCCAGGGCTTGGCGGCAGTGACAAGGACCCCTAGACCCGCGAAGCTAAGGGCGCACATCAGCCGCGGAGCCCCACATCCCCGGCGTTCTCCAAGCACGTCGGGCAGGGCGGGCAGAGATTTGGGCGGTGCGCCTTTGCCCACCTTTCTCCGCTCGACACTAATGTGCCGCGTGGCCCGAAGCGCTTTCTGTGCGCCGCTAGGGCAGCTATTTTAATTCCAAAGCCAAGAGGTTGAACCATCTCTAAGTTGGCGGGTGGAGGGGGCGGCAGCCGGAGACCGTTGGCTATTGAATGCCTTTGCCTGCGAGGTGGCAGAGCTGTTGCCACCAATAGCGATGGCTCTGGGCTGGCTCTATAGTTCTTTTTACGGGTTCTGCCCAGCGCCCAACATACTGCCCTGAAAAGCAAAAAGAGGCCGCCTCAATTTATTCCAATGGGCGGCTTTTAAGAAGCTGGCAATTTGAACCGGCTGGGTGTTATTTAGTGCAATATGAAATCAAACGATCCTATTTCTCAAATAACAGTGTCTGTGTGGAGAAGCGAATCCTCTGAAAGGGTAATTGTCTGCTGATAGTGTGTCCCATTATACCCGATCTTGGCCTAAATGGTGTTCGGCAGCGGGGCCGAGAGCCAGGGGTGAAATGAATGCGCAAACTCGCCCTGGAGAGGCCGCGAAGAGGCCGCTGGACTCCCGTCCTGGCACGCTGGACCGACAACGGCCACCCGGTGCGCCACTAATGTAGACGTCATTTTGCAGGTGGCCGACATCACTAGACACGAGTGGTCTTGTGGATGAAAAGTAACTTCCTCCTCTCGAACCTTGGGGAGTCGTTTGAAATTGGAGATTGCCCTCACCCTCACAGTGTCGTGGCGGCCTTTAGTCAGACAACAGATTGACCATAATCTGCGAAGGAGAACCTAGCTTGGTTCTCCTCACCACTACCACCAACCCCCCGCCCAGGTTAATATTAATATTGGGGATGCAGAGTCCTTCTTTCCAAGGACACACTTGTGTCTAGGATCTTCTGAGTATGGTTTCTAGAATTCAAATTTAATACCTGGGGAAGATGTGGGTGTCCGGGAAGTGCAGGTTATTCACTCGGCATGTGGCCTCTTTTGGAGGAAAAAGTTGGCCTCTAGTTTTTAAACTGTTCTCTGTGGGCCCAGTCACTGTGTTTGATGGTAGCCAGATGCAGAGGTTCAGAATGTGTCTGAGAGAAGCACGGATGAGGAATAGATTTAAGGAGTGATTTTATGAAAAGAGACAAGGGGCAGCCCACAACCTCCACGTCTGACCTTGGAGCAGGTGGGTGCCCAGGGTGGAGCGCCAGTGCTCACACTGATGGTACCTGAGGTCACCTCTCTGCGGAATGACTCCCGTTTTCAGAGGCGGGCGCCTTTTTTTACTCATTAAACCAGCTCTACGAAGGCAGCAGCCTCCTCTGTAGAGCCTGGGGGTCTGAAGAGAGAAAGTGCAAGTCTGGACCAGTCCCACCCCAGAGAAAGGCACCTCCAGTGCCATGCCCTCGACCAAGGAGGAGATAAAGCTTCTGGTCTATTCCTCCACCCCCACCCCACCCCACCCTTTGAACTTTTTTTCTTAAGGAAAAAAATTTTTTTATTTTGGTGTGTCCCGGATAACCAGGAATTGTAGGTACCCTGTGCTAATAGAGGCGTTTCAGGCTGAGCCTACCAGAACCAATTTGTGGATTGTTTCTGCTCTGTGCTGAGCTTAGTCCCACAGTCCTGCCAGACTCTTTGCAACCCCAAGGACTGTAGCCCGCCAGGCTCCTCTGTCCATGGGATTCTCCAGGCAGGCAAGAACACTGGAGCGGGTTGTCACGCCCTCCTCCAGGGGATCTTCCCAATCCAGGGATCGAACCCAGGTCTCCCGTATTGCAGGCGGATTCTTTACTGTCTGAGCCATTAGGGAAACCCAAGAACGCTGGAGTGGGTAGACTACCGCTTCTCCAGGGGAACTTCCCGATCCAGGAACGGAGCCGGGGTCTCCTGCCTTGCAGGCGATTCTTTACTAGCTGAGCTACCCTGGAAGTTTTGTTCTTCTGTTTTTGTTTTTGAATATTCTTTTGGGGTGTTTTGAGACCAAATATGTATTTCCGTTCACCCACCCCGTCTGTGATCTCTGTTAACAAGTCCATTTGGTTGTTCATCATTCCCTCCTTTCTTGGCGCTGTCTCTGAGTATCCGAGAAGCTGAGGCCGGATGGGAATTCCCCAAGTCGGAGCAGTCACGCCGAGGAAGCTCCCCCGCCTTTCTGGGAGGCGGTTCTGCCACCTCACCTGGAGCCCAGGCCACCGGACACCAGGCGGTCGCTTCTGGCTCAGTCTCGGGGCTCTCCGGCAGAAGGAAAGCGGGAGCCTGGGTTCAGCCCGCGGCGACCCCTTCAGGATTCGTCGTCAAGCTGAAAATACTGCCAGTACCGGTCCACCGGCCAGGCCCCGGGCACGACCTGGACGCCCGGGCCCTTCGGAGCCGGAGCCGGCGCTTCCTCCTAGCTCTCCCGCTCAGCGTCTGTACCGCCCGGGGTGGAGTTTCCGAGGGGCTCCTGGGGACACACATCCAGCCTCTCGAGGGCCTCTCCCGGCTAAGCGTGAAGCCCCCACGACGCAATCGTGAAGTGAAAGGCCACGCTTCCAATGCCTCCCAGTGGCCTCTCGGGTCCCACTCCGAGACCGCGATCCTCGCGCAGCCCCCGGGCTCTCTGCCCGCCTGCAGCACTAGCAGCGCCTGCCTGGCTCGGGGCAGGACCCCACCTGGGCGCCGGCGACAGCCCGAGGACAGCGGGCCCCTTCCCCGCGCAGGTCAACGTGGGCCAGTCGCCTCCAAACCTGCGCTCCCACTTCCCCCGCAGGAAGGGATGTCCACGCCCGAGCCTGGCCACGGGCCTTTAAGATGAAGGGAGTGACAGCAAGGAGTCCCCCCGCCCCCCACCGCCCCCAGTAACCTCGAAGGGGCTTAGATCGCATTTCCTTGCCTCCTCTCTAGTACATGAAGCCAGGGACCCCAAGATGCGCCCTGCGTTTTTTGGTCAGCCTGGAGGGGGTCTCCTGCAGCTGAGGGCTCCTGCGCAGCGTGAAAGCCCGTCTGTCCTCCTGGACGCGCCTGGACCCAGGGGTGCGTACCCCGCCACGACCGCGCGGGACGGCGCTGGGGGCCTCGGCTGGGGAAAGAGGAGGCTTGGATGGCTCAACCCGTCGTCCGTCACTGCCCCGCCGGCAGGGAAACCCTCCCCAAACCCAAGAGCTACGGGCAGGGGGCGGGGGGTGGGGTGGCAGGAAGAGACCCCGCGGCGTCAGTCCCCACCCCACCCCCTTTCCCCAGTGGTCGCGGAGTCCCAGGGACTCCCCAGGCCCCTAGAGCCAAGGAGGCCAGGAGGTAAGAAACATCTCCGCTTGCCTGGGGCCATTTTCCGGCCCCTCAGCGCCTTTGCCGGGGGAAAAGCCGGCCGCTCTTCTAGCTCTCCGGCTCAGACCCGGGCAGCCCGGGGCGCACGCTCCCCCTCCCCTCTACGAGCCACCCTCCCCCGAACCCCGCCCCGCAGCGCTCCCCTCCTGAGACCCACTGACCTTGGGAAGACGCAGACCAGCCTCTCGCCGAGCCTCGCCGCGCGCAGAGCCGAGGATGAGCGCGGCTTTACGCGCAGCGGAGACCCGCTCGCTCGGCGGCGTCGGCCCAGACTCCCCTCCCCCACGCCTTATAATTTAATCACACGCGATATTAAATGATCAAGTCTCTCATTAATCATCCTGCAAGTTATTGGGACCCAACATGCCGCCGCGGGTTTTGCCAGCCTAGAGATCCTTTCGCGGGGTCGGGGTGTGTCTACGTTTGGGGGACGGGGGAGGGTGTTGAACCACTCGAAAAACACTGCGAGCCCCACGCAGGCTGGTGGGGTCTCTTGCCTGGAAAAAGGTTTGGAAAAGCACCGGCTGGGCTTCTGAGTTTGGTCGAGGGTTTGTTTAGAGCCCAAACGCAACCCTCCCGGGCCCCTTTCCTGACTATTTGGATTTTGATCACGACGATTAAGACAGCCGATGGCGTTATCAATCAACAGCATCTTAATTTGCAGTTTTTCCGGAGGGTGAATTTGACCTGAATCTATGCATCTTCATTACCTACTGTGGACGGTCTGAAATTAATGCGTTTGAAATACAGATGAAATCATATCCCTGAAGTCATTTCAAAGAATAACTTTCTCCCCAACTCAAAGGGGGCTCTCTCTTGCCTTTTGCATGATTATAGTTGCCAAGAAAAGAAAATAAAGGATTTTTTTTTCAATTAAATCCTTAATTTGAGGTTTCCTTTTTAAAAATAATCCATGTGTTTAACGCTAAAGTTTTTAGAAACTGGTTTTATTTTCTAGTTTACCTCCTTCTATTAGATGGATTTTTTTCAAAAAAAATAAACCAATTAAATGAGTTCATATGATTCGGTTCCATACAATGAAAAAAAAGGCTCATAAGAAGTTGGCCTAGTGGCACAAAGGAGTGTAATTAGTTCTCAGCATTCAGGATCAAAAACACCCAAAGAATAGGAAACAAAATAGCGCCCCCCCCGCCTCTAGAGGGGGTGGTGTAGGTAGGAATCTGTCAACCAGCATTAAAAAATTTTCAGTTTGAAACTAGTCTTTGAAAGAAAGGAAATTCCCAAATGAAGTCCTTCCCACTGTGTTAGCATCAGCTAAGGCAAGTGTGTATCAAGAGAAGGCCAGCTTCTGTAGGAAATGGCTGTGAATATAGTTTGGTTGGTAGTTTTCTAAACAAATCTTAGATACATGAAATTATTTCCCTTTTAAAAATAGAAAAACAAATATCAAGCCCAGGGCATGTTCAAAATCCTCAGCAGGTAAATTGCTTTTCACCTTTTCTACCAGAAATTGTAATCAATTTAGTAAGCAAATATGTACATACGTCTTGACCTTGCAGTTATGCTTTACCATAGAATATTATTGATATTATTAAATGTATCCAAGACCTTTCTTGAAATATTTTCTTTCCTGTTAATACATTGTCAGCACATTTCTACCCTATCAACACAAAGAGATAGGTATCAAAAACTCAACACACACAAACACACACACACACACTGCTGGTTGAAATTATAAATCTTAAAAAAACGAGTAAAGAGAAAAATGCACCATAATATGGTGTGAGTTTTTTTAAAAAATAAGCCAACAGAGGAAAAAAATTGTCTCGAATATCTTTATCCAGAGAGTTCATGCCTACCTATATATTCTGCTATTGAGACAATTATTGTCCAGACTGAGAGATGACCTTCTGTTCCAGGAGCTCTTTCTAGCTAGAGTGGGCCATTGGCACCTGCCTGCTGAAAATAAAATCTGAAGACTTGGTTTTAAAACTGGAGACTTCAGTATAACCTGAAATGATCCTGACAGTATGAACGGGTGGACTGGGCAATTGACTTACTTTTGAAACACAGCAGGAGGACAAAGAGTACATGGAAACCTGAGGAAAAAAACCTGAAACACAAGTATTTTCTTGAATAGATCCACTGGAAATGAGAAAAATGAATTCCTTCCATTCATTTGAGTATTTTTATTCACGAAAGCTAGTAGCTCAGTCTGTAAGGAATCTGCCTGCGATACAGGAGACTTGGGTTTGATTCCTGGGTCAGAAAGATCCCCTGGAGAAGGAAATGGCAACCCACTCCAGTATTCTTGCCTGGAGAATCCCATGGACAGAGGAGCCTGGAGGCTTCAGTTCGTGGGGTCACAAGAGTTGGACACAACTTAAGAACAAAACCACCATTCACAAAACTGTTCTTGCAGACATGATCTCATTTGAATCCCATGGG
Source organism: Tragelaphus eurycerus (assembly GCA_935064755.1). NCBI lineage: Eukaryota > Metazoa > Chordata > Mammalia > Artiodactyla > Bovidae > Tragelaphus > Tragelaphus eurycerus. The sequence goes on from CAKXYN010000324.1 coordinate 185,647, forward strand.
AATGCACAGATGAGACTGGATTCCTGCCCAGTCCCACTCACTCTCCAACCTCTGTGCATCCACCAAGTTTTTTCACCCAGACCATGGAAGGGCAGTTGAACAGTTTCCTTCTGAGCAGAGTCATGGATGATAAGCCCTGTGATAAGTCTTGAAATCAGCCCTACTTCAACTTTCTTCTTTTTAAAGTTATTCTGGCTATTCTAGGTCCTTTGCACTTCCATATGAATTTTAGAATCAGTTTGTCAATTTCTATTTTTTTAAAAAAAGCCCACTGAAATTTTGATTGGGATTCCACTGAATCTATAAATCAATTTGGGGAGAGTTAACATCTTAAAATTGTTGAGCCTCCTGACACATATTTCTCTTCATTTCTTTAGATCTTCTTTAATGTCTCCTGGAAAAACATTCAGTCTTCAGTCTACGGAAATTTCACATCAATTGTCAGATTTATCTTTAAGTATTTTATATTTTTATGCTGTTATAAAATATTTTTTCAATTTTTATTTCCTATTATTTGTTGCTGGCATATAAAAATGCAATCATTTTTTGTTTATTGATCTTTTATTCAACAACTTTAATAAAGCTCACTGGTTAGTTGAGAGGCAGTAGAAACCAGAGATCAGACACAACCTTAGTCTGATAAGAGGGTATTTGTCATGTCAATGACCATGGGTGGACCTCTATTTCTCTATCAGCTGCAGGACAAGAGGATCAATCTCTCTGAGCTTCAGGATAATAATGCTTACCTTGCTATACTATCTTAGGGTCCACGGATCATGTGTGTTAAAGAGCAAATACTCAGCGCCTGCTGCATATTCTAAGCTCTCTATGGAAACTTGCTTTGTGCCTCCAAGTGCTAAGCACTCTTTAGGCCCTAGGTAAGTGCTTGAAAAGTCCTTATTTATTTACCGATCAAGAAGTACTCTCCATTAAGAGCCAAAGGCTAAGTTCTTAGTTAATGTATATGCTGTTTTTAAACATAGAAGAGTCTGTCAGAGTCCATTTCCCCTTGGTCCACCCTGGAATTTACTTTTATGGCTTCTCTCCAGCCAAAGGCATCCGGCATCTCTTTACCCGAGGACGTTCTCTGGTTCGGGGGCTGCTTGGAAGAGCTCATGGAAGATTGGAACTAATAGGCAGCTAACATCCCACTGGCAACTCCATATCCCTCCATCAGCATGATTTCGTTCTATTCTACACAGTCCCTTAGGAGTCCCTGCTGAATTGTGCCCACAGTGGTCACTGGCTGATAAAAGCACATAGACCTGGCTTCTTCTCTCCTCTGTGTCACATCCTCTCTTTCTCAATCACTTTGAGGAATCACCTCCTCAATTAGCTATTTGTGCCCTAAAACATCACATGAGATCTGCTTTGGGGAATGAAACCAAGGCAGGTCATTTGACAAATGATGAAGCAAGTTAGAAGCAGAGCTAGAGTTAGAACCCAGGTCTTCTGAATCTAGACTATATCCTCTAGTCCTAGTGGGTATGGAGTGATACACTTGACACAATGATAACATGATGTCAAGAAGCATTTACCTGGACACAGACAGAGCAGCACTGACTCCATCTGCCTGCCCCCTAAGCCTGGTTTTACCAAGTATAAGCCTGACTGCATGTGGTTTCAAGCAGCAACATAAACAGCTAACAATTGAAGGAGAGGCTCAGGTTCTGGTCACTAAAGCCAGGGAGGGAAATTTCTCTAAGGTAATGGAATAGTTATGGTAAGGGGTATTTTTAAAAACTCTGCTAAAGCTGAAACTCCAATATTTTGGCCACCTCATGTGAAGAGTTGACTCACTGGAAAAGACCCTGATGCTGGGAGGGATTGGGGACAGGAGGAGAAGGGGACGACAGAGGATGAGATGGCTGGGTGGCATCACCAACTCGATGGACATGAGTTTGAGTAAACTCCGGAGTTGGTGATGGACAAGGAAGCCTGGCATGCTTCGATTCATGGAGTTGCAAAGAGTCAGACACGACTGAGTGACTGAACTGAACTGAACTGAATGAAAACTGAGAGAGAGGGCTTAAGGCAGTAGAGCACATCTGGACATATGTCTTAATAATGCAAGTTTTTAAAATCCCAGAAGTAGGTATCAGTAGCATCTCCTGGAGCACATGTTTCCATAAGCAGGGCACGTGTACCCATCTGACCCATTGGTAATGGTGGGTGTGGAGTTTGATGGTATTCTGGGGTTCCAGAAAGATGCCTATCCCCATAACATTACTAAGTCAATTTTTAGAAAGTAAACAGAAGGTGCTACATTAAATATCACCACTGTCAATGTCATAGTATATTAAAAAAAGCAAGAAAGAAGTGATGGATTTGCTTCTTATGCAGTACCATATGGCTGCATATAGAATGAGGTAGAACTATGGTCCTATGGATACTGACACAGAAAGATCTCTAAGACATATATATTAAGCATAAAAAGAAGATGCAGAAATGTGAAAAGAATATTACCATTTATATATTAAGTGATACAGTAGCTATAGATATAGAAATGAAGGTGGAGAATAGTATGAAAATTCCTTAAAAATATAAACATAGTTACCATATGATCCAGCAGTTCAACTCCTGGACATATACCCAGAAAAGAAAACTCAAATTTGAAAAGTTTCAGCCCCAATGTTCATAGCAGCACTGTTTACAATATCCAGGACATGGAGGTAATCTAAAGGTCCATGGACAGGTGAATATATAAAGAAGATTGTACACACACACACACACACACACACACACACACACAACATATATACAATGGAATATTACTCAGCCACTAAAAAGAACGAAATACTGCCATTTGCAGCAACATGAATGGACCTAGAGATTATCATACTAAGTGAAGTAAGTCAGACAAAGAGAAATATCACGTGATATCACTTATATGTGAAATCTATAAATATATAAATGAATTTAATTATAAAATAGAAATAGACTCATATACATAGGAAAACTTATAGTTACCAAAGAGGAAAAAAGGAGACAAGGGGATAAAATAGGAGTTTGGGATTAACAGATACACACAACCATATATAACACACATAATCAACAAGGACCTAGCACAGGGGACTCTACTCAATATTCTGCAATAACCCACATGGTAAAAGAATCTAATAAACAATGGATATAGGTATAACTGAATCACTTAGCTGTATACCTGAAACTAACATGGAATTATACAGGGAGGCCTGGCATGCTGCAGTTCATGGGGTGGCAAAGAGTCGGACACGACTGAGCGACTGATCTGATCTGATCTGATCTGATACTTCAATTTAGAGAAAGAAATACAGAAACATACATGAGTTCCTGATGGAAAGGAACATGGAGACTGTTATGGGCTGAACTGTGTCTTCTAAAATTCACATGTCAAAGCCCTAAGCCCTTGTACCTCAGAATGTGGCTGTATTTGGGGACAGAGTCTTTAAAGAGGTGATTGAGGGGCTTCCCTGGTGGCTCAGTGGTAAAGAATTGACCTGCCAATGCAGTAGAACCGGGTTTGACCCCTGGCCTGGGAAGATCCGAAGGCTGTGGGGCAACTAAGCCTATACTCGAGAGTCCAGGAACCACAACTTATGAGCCCATGTGCAGCAACTGCTGAAGCCTGAGTGCCCTAGAGCTCTGCTTGGGAAGCCACCTCGATGGGAAGCCCATACATACAACTGGAGAGTAGCCCCCCCCCAAAGAGAAAAGCCCGAGCAGCAATGGAGACCTAGTTCAGCCAAAAATAAATAAATAAAATTTTTTAAAAAAATTGATTTATATTAAAAAAAAAAAAAACTTGTTTGAGGTAAAACGAGGTCACTAGGGTGGGTGGGGTTAATCCAAAATATCAGGTGTCCTTATAAGAAAGGAGACTGGAATACACATGTGCATAGATGGAAAATCACGTGAAGACACAGGGAGTCTATGGCATGTCTGAGCCAAGGAAACAGGTCTCAGAAGAAACCTGCCCAAACCTTGATCTTGGACTTCTGGGCTCCAGAACTGTGGGAAAAGAAAGTTCTGTTCTTTAAGCCATCCAGTCTATGGTACTTTGTTATGGGAGCTAGAGCAATTAATAAGGGCCACCAGAGAAGCCAGCTTCCACACTGACCATCTAGTCACACGGAGAAAATAATATCTTCTTCAGACAAAAGGCTAAATTCAGTTCAGTCGTTCAGTCATGTTTGACTCTTTACGACCCCATGGACTGCAGCACACCAGGAATCCCTGTCCATCACCAACTCCTGGAGCTTACCCAAACTCATGTCCATCAAGTCAGTAATGCCATTCAACCATCTCATCCTCTATTGTCCCTTTCACCTCCCACCTTTAATCTTTCCCAGCATCAGGGTTTTTTCCAAGGAGTCAGTTCTTCTCATCAGGTGGCCAAAGTATTGGAGTTTCAGCTTCAGTATTAGTCTTTCCAGTGAATATTCAGGGATGATTTCCTTTAGGATTGACTGGTTGGATCCTTTTGCAGTTCAAGGGACTCTCAAGAGTCTTCTCCAACACAACAGTAAGCATAAATTCTTTGGCACCCAGCTTTCTTTATAGTCCAACTCTAACATCCATACATGACTACTGGAAAAACCATAGCTTTGAGTAGATGGACCTTTGTTGGCAAAGTAATGTCTATGCTTTTTAATATGCTGTCTAGGTTGGTCATAGCATTTCTTCCAAGGAGCAAGCATCTTTTAATTTCATGGCTGCAGTCACCATCTGCAGTGATTTTAGAGTCCCCCAAAATAAAGTCTCTCACAGTTTTCATTGTTTCCCCATCTATTTGCCATGAGGTGATGGGACCAGATGCCATGATCTTAATTTTCTGAATATTGAGCTTTAAGCCAACTTTTTCACTCTCCTCTTTCACTTTCATCAAGAGGCTCTTCAGTTCCTCTTTGCTTTCTGCCATAAAAGAGGTAACATCTGTGTATCTAAGGTTACTGATATTGTTTCCAGCAATCTTGATTCCAGCCTGTGCTTCATCCAGCCCAGCATTTGGCATGATGTACTCTGCATAGAAGTTAAATAAGCAGGGTGACAATATACAGCCTTGATGTACTCCTTTCCCAATTTGGAACCAGTCCGTTGTTCCATGTCCAGTTCTAACTGTTGCTTCCTGATATGCATACAGATTTCTCAGGAGGCAGGTCAGGTGATCTGATATTCCTATCTCTCAAAGAATTTTCCAGTTTATTGTGATCCACACAGTGAAAGGCTTTGGTGTAGTCAATAAAGCAGAAATAGATGTTTTTCTGGAACTCTCTTGCTTTTTGATGATGCAACAGATGTTAGCAATTTGATCTCTGGTTCCTCTGCCTTTTTAAAATCCATCTTGAACATCTGGAAGTTCACGGTTCACATACTATTGAAGCTTGGCTTGGAGAATTTTGAGCATTACTTTGCTAGAGTGTGAGATGAGTGCAATTATGCAGTAGTTTGAGGATTCTTTAGCACTACCTTTCTTTGGGATTGGGATGAAAACTGACCTTTTCCAGTCCTGCGGCCACTGCTGAGTTTTCCAATTTTGCTGGGATATGGAGTGCAGCACTTTCACAGCATCATCTTTTAGATTTGAAGTAGCTCAACTGGAATTCCATACGTCCACTAGATTTGTTCTTAGTGATGCTTCCACAAGGCTACAGTTTGTGTAATTGTATTTACAGGAAATTTTCCACAATAAGCAAATCCATAGAGGCAAAAAGTAGGTGAGGGATAACCAGGGACTGGGGGGCCCAGAGGAGGCAAGAGTAACTGCTGCTAATGGATAGAGTTTCTTTGTTGTTATTCAGTCGCTCAGTTGTGTCTGACTCTTTGTGACACCATGGACTACAGGACCCCAGGCTTCCCTGTCCTTCACCATCTCCCGGAGTTTGCTCAAACTCATGTCCATTGAGTTGGTGATGCCATCCAACCAACTCATCCTCTGTCGAACTCTTCTCCTCCCACCTTTAATCTTTCCTAGAATCAGGGTATTTTCCAATGAGACAATTCTTCACATTAGGTAGCCAAAGTATTGGAGCTTCAACTTCAGCATCAGTCCTTCCAATGAACATACAGGACTGATTTCCTTTAGAGTTGACTGGTTTGATCTCCTTGCTGTCCAAGAGACTCTCAAGAATCTTCTCCAACACGACAGTTCAAAAGCATCAATCTTTGATGCTCAACCTTCTTTATGGCTCAATCCACACATGACTATTGGAAAAACCATAGCTTTGACTAGATTGACCTTTGTTGGCAAAGTAACATCTTTGCTTTTTAGTATGCTGTCTAGGTTTGTCATAGCTTTTCTTCCAAGAGGCAAGTGACTTGTCCCCACTAAACCAGAGTTTCTTTCAGTTCAGTTCAGTTCAGTCACTCAGTCGTGTCCTACTCTTTGTGACCCCATGGACCGCAGCACACCAGGCCTCCCTGTCCATCACCAACTCCCAGAGTTTACCCAAACTCATGTCTATTGAGTCAGTGATGCCATCCAAACATCTCATCCTCTGTCATCCCCTTCTCCTCCTGCCCTCAATCTTTCCCAGCATCAGATCAGATCAGATCAGTCACTCAGTCGTGTCTGACTCTTTGTGACCCCATGAATCGCAGCACACCAGGCCTCCCTGTCCATCACCAACTCCCGGAGGTCACTCAGACTCACATCCATCGAGTCAGTGATGCCATCCAGCCATCTCATCCTCTGTCGTCCCCTTCTCCTCTTGCCCTCAATCCCTCCCAGCATCAGAGTCTTTTCAAATGAGTCAGTTCTTCACATCAGGTGGCCAAAGTACTGGAGTTTCAGCTTCAGCATCAGTCCTTCCAATGAACACCCAGGACTGATCTCCTTTAGGATGGACTGGTTGGATCTCCTTGCAGTCCAAGGGACTCTCACGAGTCTTCTCCAACACCATAGTTTAAAAGCATCAATTCTTTGGTGCTCAGCTTTCTTTATAGTCCAACTCTCACATCCATACATGACTACTGGAAAAACCATAGCCTTGACTAGACAAGCCTTTGTTGGCAAAGTAATGTCTCTGCTTTTTAATATGCTGTCTAGGTTGGTCATAACTTTCCTTCCAAGGAGTAAGCATCTTTAGGGGGTGATAAATGTTCTAGAATTAGATAGGTGTGATGGTTGCACAACTTGATGGATATGCTAAACACCACTGAACTGTACACTTTCAAACAGTGAATTTTATATTCTGTAAACAATACCTCAATTTTGGGGAGGTTTTTATTTTTATTTTAAACTATTTTTCTTATTGAAGTAGAGTTGATTTGCTAGTACAATGTTGTGTCAATCTCTGCTGTACAGCAAGGTGACTCAGTTATACACCTGTGCATTCTTTTTTAAAATATTCTTTTCCATTATGGTTTATCACAGGATACTGAATATAGTTCCCTGTGCTAATATACCTTAGTTTTTTTAATGGCTACATTGTCCCATCAGCCAGTATTTGGGGATGGTTCTCTGGGCTGGGTTCTGGTCCCAAAGCTGGGCAGAAGAATTCTAAAGAAATAGATGCCAATCTCTCTCTCTGCAGAAGACTTAAAGTTGATTTATGGTAGTGAACCATTGCTTTAAAGTACTTACTGTGCATTATTTAACTAGCTAAAGGATTTCCCTGGTGTTTGAGTGGTTAAGAATGTATCTTCCAATGGAGGGTACTCAGCTTCGATCCCTGGTTGAGGAACTAAGATCCCACGTGGCACTGGGCAACTAAACCCACATGCTACAGCTAGAGAATCGGCATGCCTCCATGAAGACCTAGCCCAGCCAAAAAAAACAAGATTCCAGTTGAGTCCAACCCCCAAAAGTCCATTCCAGGAAGAAGCAATGCCTCTGTCACACCTCCACACACCCGTGCCAACTTCTGCTCCAGGGGCAGCGGCCCATTCCCTCCTATTTCCCTGCACCCACAGCCACTTGCCATTGTGAGAAGCCGGGGAAGATGGAGGCTGAAAGCTTGGGCTCTGTGCTGTCTGGTGCGGGTTGCAGCACCACACCTCCGCTCTTGAGCTGTGTGGCCTTGGCTGGATGGCTTACCCTTGCTGTGCCCCAGACTCCTACTCTGGAAAATGGGGATGATGTATGTAAACAGCTAGGAAGAGCCTCTGTTCATTTGAACTGTATGATGCTATTTACCAGTGCGCGTGCGCGCGCGCGCGCACACACACACACACACACACACACACACACACACACACACACACAAAATGAAGCAGTCGCCATTCCACTTTGGTGACAAGGGAAAGTCCTAGGAAAGTAGGAATGCTCTTTGTCCTCCAAGAGATGTGGGAACCATTGCTTAATGAATGTTTTTTATGGGCCAAGCCTGTTCTAAGAGTTTCTCAAATGTTACTACCCTCTCGCCACACAAATAAATAAAAGAAATCAATAAAAACTATTTAAGGGAAGCCCTAATAAAAAAACTATGTATTAATTTATTATTTATTAAGCAGAATCTTCTGATAAACAATTTATTACTTATCAAGCACATATTTATTAATAACATTATTTATTAAGTAAAACTGTTTAATACATAATATATTATTTAATCAATAAAAGTTAAAGTAGAATTTAATTTTTAGTTGTCTATTTCTAGGCTATTTTTACATTATAAATTAGCTTATTACTTATTAAATTATAAAATTTATTAAATAAAAATTCAGTACTCTCACTTTAAATCAGCAAAGTGAAGTATTTAAGATGTTAAGAAATGTCACAGAGCTGCATAGCTGGTAGGAGGCAGTTGCTGTTGTTTAGTTGCTAAGCCATATCTTTGCATCAGGTGGCCAAAGTATTGGAGTTTCAGCCTCAGTATCAGTCTTTCCAATGAATATTCAGGGTTGATTTCCTTTAGTATTGACTGGTTTGATGTTCTTGCAGTCCAAGGGACTCTCATGAGTCTGTCACTATCACCATTTTGCAAATGACGAATTTGAAGTACAGTAGGGTTAAGTAAGCTGCCTAAGGTCACACAGCTTGTAAGAGGAGGTGATAGTATACCGCACAGAGGGGAGCCCAAATCCTCAGCTTCTGTATTCTGTGTCTTTTCTAGGACACAATAGCAAGTGTTTATTGCCTCAAGGAGGGTGTTCTGGGTGCCGGTCACCATCCAGGTACCCCAGGAATGAATAAAGCCGACATTTCTACAAAGACACAAGCCATGGATAATTGCAGATGATGTGAAAAGTAGAGCATTCTACACCCAGTGCCCCGTCACCTGGTAAACATGATCACATAGTCATCAAACTCAGTGGTATTTATTATGGAGAATCCTTTGCTTTCAACCTGTCTTTGAGTTTTAAGAGCAGCGCATCCCTTTGTTTCCAATCCTTGTAGTTAGGAGTATTGTTGAACCTTGGCAAGAAGTGAATCCAAGTGGCATACAATTATGAAATCCACCAAATGAATTTTAAGGAGATTCTCAGGATTCAAAGATAGTTCACATGCACAACCAGGGATCCGGATAATCCTCAGCCAGGTGGAACCAAGCCACCATCCAGTCCAATGGTGCAGGATTTGTCATTCCAAATCTATCGCCTCTGATGACTGCTTTGTCAACAATGGGAGGATCCTGGAAACCTCATGGAAGCACAAATTCAGGGATTTCAGGGAAAACCTAGGTTCACAAGGGCTATGGGGCAGAGGGAGCCCAGGTCCTTTAAGTCCAAGTCTCTAGTACAGCCATTCAGTGATTGTTATTCTATTTTTCAGTTGTTATTTAGCTTCCATAGAATTTACATAATTTAGAGACTTACACACTAGTTGTTGATTGACATGATAGGAAGTCAAATGAGGAAATCTATGTTTTCACTTTACTGGAATTTGAACACAATTCTTATTGTTTTCAAATTAGCTAGTATGAATGCCTTAGAACCAAATGCTCTTACTGACTTCATATATTGCTGTGTTAATTAGTCAGGCTTTTCCAGAGAGACAGACACAGTATGATAGATAGATAGATACACAGACATACCTCATTGTTTTGTGCTTCACTTTATTGCACTTTGCAGATACTGGGTTTTTTACAAATCGAAGGTTTGTGGCACCCGGCACCAAGCAAGTCTATGGATGCTATTTTTCGTAGTACTTGCTTATTTCATGTCTCTGTGTTAAATTTCAGTAATTTTCTCAATATTTCAAAATTTTAAACTATTATATTTGTGATGGTGATCTGCAGTCAGTGTTCTTTCATGTTACTATTGAAAAAAATGATGACTCAGTGAAGGCTCAGGTGATGGCAAGCATTTTTTTTAGCAATAAGATTATTTTTAATTAACGTATGTACATTGTTTTTTTTTAAAATATAATACTGCTGCACACTTAATAGACCCCAGTAAAGTGTAAACATATGTACTGGGAAACCAAAACACTTGTTTGACTTGCTTTATTGCAATACTTGCTTTATTGAGGTTGTCTGGAACTGAACTTGCAATGTCTCCAAGGTGCACTTAAATCTGTACCTAGACAGAGTGAGAGAGAGATGAATATATTTTAAAGAATTGGCCTATGCAGTTATTGGGATCAGAAAGAGCTAAGTCCATTGGGCAGGCCTGCAGACTGGACATAACAACAGAAGATGATGTTGCAGTCTTGAGTCTGAACACAAGCAGTCTGGAAGCAGAATTCCTTTTTATTCTGGGGACTTCAGTCTTTTCTCTGAAGACCTTCAACTGATTTAGATGAGGCCCACCCACATTATTGGAGAAGGAAATGGCAACCCACTCTAGTATTCTTGCCTGGAAAACTCCATGGACAGCGGAGCCTGGCAGGCTACAGTGCATGGGGTCGCAAAGAATCAGGCACGACTGAGTGACCAACACTTTCACCTGCATTATGAAGAGCAATCTGTTTTACTCAAAATCTACAGATTGAAATCTAAAAAATACGTGCACAGCAACATCTAGACTGGTATGTGACCAAACAAGGAGCACTATGGCCTAACCATATGCAGATATGCAGATGACACCACCCTTATGGCAGAAAGTGAAGAGGAACTAAAAAGCCTCTTGATGAAAGTTAAGGAGGAGAGTGAAAAAGTTGGCTTAAAGCTCAACATTCAGAAAACTAAGATCATGCCATCTGGTCCCATCACCTCATGGCAAATATGGGGGAACAGTGGAAACAGTGTCAGACTTTATTTTGGGGGGCTCCAAAATCACTGCAGATGGTGACTGCAGCCATGAAATTAAAAGACGCTTATTCCTTGGAAAGAAAGTTATGACCACCCTAGCTCACATATTAAAAAGCAGAGACATTATTTTGCCAACAAAGGTCCGTCTAGTTGCCAACAAAGGTCCATCTAGTCAAGGCTATGGTTTTTCCACTGGTCATGCATGGATGTGAGAGTTGGACTGTGAAGAAAGCTGAGTGCCGAAGAATTGATGCTTTTGAACTGTGGTGTTGGAGAAGACTCTTGAGAGTCCCTTGGACTGAAAGGACATCCAACCAGTCCATCCTAAAGGAGATCAGTCCTGGGTGTTCATTGGAAGGACTGATGCTGAAGCTGAAACTCCAATACTTTGGCTACCTCATTCGAAGAGTTGACTCATTGGAAAAGACTCTGATGCTGGGAGGGATTGGGGGCAGAAGGAGAAGGGGACGACAGAGGATGAGATGGCTGGATGGCATCACCAACTCAATGGACATGAGTTTGGGTAAACTCTGGGAGTTGGTGATGGACAGGGAGGCCTGGCGTGCTGCAGTTCACGGGGTTGCAAAGAGTAGGACATGACTGAGTAACTGAACTGAACTGATGGCCTAACCAAGTTGATGCATAAAATTAATGACCACACTTCCCCTCTTTGATCACTAATACCTTCCACCAAGGATAGCATCTCTCCTTCTACTTTTTACTTTCTGAAGAGTTATGACCTCCACCTCTCCCCCACCATGCTTGACCATGTTTCTACTTTATTTCTAGATCTTCACTGTTCTGTGTAGAAGGCATCAGATACATGATCCTAAAATATTAATTTTAACAAATTAAAATAAAATGAAGTTCAAATTTCAGTCCCAGGCTTGCACTAGCTACATTCAAGTGCTCAATAGTCACATGTGGCTGGTGGCTACCATACTGGACAGTATAGAGTAGAATATTTCCATCATTGTCAAAGGTCCCAATAGGCAGAGCTGCTCTAGATGTTTCTTCACTCTAGCTTTGCCTTTGCTATCTAAGCCTCTCTCCTCAGACATTGAATCTCAGAGTTCTACTTTTGCCATCTCCTTTTCCATCTGGAGAGTTCTTTGAGTGCCCTGCAAGTTTAAGCAACTGGCCTAACATCACACTGCCACTTCAATTCCCAAGTCTATTCCTTCTTAGCCTCCATTCTATATGGTCTTGAAACTCACCTTAGTTACTGATCTTTTTTTATTTTTTGACACTACCAACAACTGGTCAAGAACATGGTGGCAGTGTGATGTTAGGCCAGTTGCTTAAACTTGTAGAGCACTCAAAGGACTCTCAATAAATTCTCATTGAGGATGTTGCAGAAAGATAGTTTGATGCATCTGTGTAATTCTTGCTTATGGAATGTTTGTGTATGGGTCAGGATGAGTAATGCTAGCTGTTGAAACAAACAACCCCAAAAGATCAGGAACTCAACACAATAAAGGTTTACTTCTTGCCTAAGTTACAGTCCTATGCTCTTTATAGCCATTCACTCTTCTTTCAGGGCCTCTGATCTCTTGTTTTGCATCTGACTGGTCACCTAGTGAAAAGTGGGGAAGATAGTACAAGATCTTCAGGTCTGGAAGTGGCTGTATCTCTTTTGCTCAGTATTATTGCCCAGATTGGGTCAATTAGACCCAACTCACTGCTAGAAAGAATGAGAAATGTAGTCTTTCTGAAGGCTAAGGAGGAAAATTAACACAATGGCAACCACACAGTGATCTATCACAGTACGTAGAAGAAAGCATTCTATGTCAAGGAATACTGCTTTCCCGAACAATAAACTATGTATATATAAAAATTCTTCTGGGTCACATAGTATATTCTTTACACATCTCTTTCAAGAAAAATAAAAAAAAGATCAGTAACTAAGGTGAGTTTCAAGGCCATATAGAATGGAGGCTAAGAAAGGATAGACTTGGGAATTGAAAAAGTCTGTGTTTGAATTTCAACACTACCACTAACTGGCCAAGAACATGGTGGCAGTGTGATATTAGGCCAGTTGCTTAAACTTGCAGGGCACTCAAAGGACTCTGATGGGGTTTAAATGAGGACTCTCATAGGTTTGCACTGGTGTAGGCACTCAGTGGCAGGAGTGGCTAAAGACATAAATATATATATAGTGACTAAAAACATATATATATGCATATATATGTACTATATATATATATATATATATATGTGATGCTGCGGACTTTCTCCCACTTTCTATTTTTTGAGTTATCTCTACTTACAAACTGTGCAGTGATTGCAAAATGATACTTTCCTGTGTTCATGTATGTTATGGGTTGAATCATTTACTGTCTAACCATGCCCCCAATTTATATGTTGAAGTCACAACTCCCAGTATCTAAGAATGTGACTTTCTTTCAAAGTAGAGTCATTGCAGGTACAATTAGTGAAGATGAGGCTATACTGGAGGAAGGTGAGCCCCTAATCCAACATGACTGGTATCCTTATAAAAGGGGAAATTTGGAAACACACATACACACAGGGGGAATGCCATGTGAAAATAAAGGCAGGGATTCAGTGATGCATTCACAAGCTAAGGAATGCAGAAGATGGACAGCAAGTCACAGGAGCTAGAGGAATGGCATGGGATAGATTCTCACTCAGTGCTCTCAGAAGGAATCATTCCTGCCAACACCCTGATCTCAGATTTCTGACTTCCAGAACTATGACACAATGAATTTCTGCTATTTAAGCCACCCAGTGTGTGGTACTCTATCATGGTAGCCCTGGGAAACTAATATAATGTCCAAGAAGTTATTGACTCAAATGCAGAGAATTTAATTTTAAAATGTTCGCATGGTGTTCACATTTTAAACTGTATAATGTTAATTTCAGCATATTTCTGAAATCAATTTTCCATCCATTGATTCAACTGTTTCAGAGCTACAAAAATGCCAACTTCCTAAGACTCACTTTAAGATCCATATGACTAGCAGGATTAGAGAGTGGCTTTTTTTGCTGTTTGCTTAATGGGACTATTAGGGAACCATCTTTGGAACTAGCTCATTAATATTACATAAGTGACTGATTGCATCACCTTTGCCAAGTCCCTTATCTGACCCATACCTTTCTCCTCCTCTGAAAAACAAGAACCTGAGGCTACATTCCTCAACTAATTTCCAACTAAGAAATTCTGTGGCTTTCCAACAAGCTGTTCTGTGGCTTGTAAGACACCTTGCCCATCAAGGAAGACATGATGGCCTGTGGTCCACATAAGCTAAGAGCAGAGCTTCTTATAGAAATCAGCTCTCCTAATATAAATGGACTTAATAGCAATAGTAAAGGAGAGTGCTTCAGAAAATTAAATATTCAAAGTGAAGAACGGTATATTAAAAGTCTGTCACCATTGAGAATGCATAATTTTAGCATAAATACTCTAAAAATATTCATTTAGTTTGCTAGGTGTTATTGTTAATAAACAGATCCCGCACCTAGGTTTGTCATATGTCATTAATAAATCAGCCCAAGAATGCAAATTACAATGATTTTGAATTATCTATTTACTGTTTAATTATATTTAATTTTAGACTCTCCTAAATTGGCCTAATAAAAATCTGGGATGCTAAAAGACTGCTTAATCTGCTTACTCTGTGTATTTGCTGAAAATAATTAATTATATTGTTTGGGGATTTTTTTCCTTAAAAAACTAATATTGGTAGGGATGGACGTACATAGAGTATTGTCAAACATGCATTTGTTTTTTTGCCAGGGTTGTAGTAGAATATTGTTTGCAGTAAAATTTGTAAAGTAAACCTTTAATCACTACCATGGGATCCACTTTGTATAATGATTTGCTCTAACAACTAAATAAAAGTAACTTCAGTACTACCCTTAGATTCAGGCAGAAGGCCCCTGATCTGGCTTCTATATGTTACAGAGCCTGCTCTGGCCTTTGTCTGTTCATGCCACTCCATTCAAGGTGAGGAGGCCCCAGGGCAAGGGGACATGCTTCCCTGGAGGTCTCATCAACACATACACACACCCTTCTAGGACATATTCCAGGTGCCCACCATCTCCAAAGGTGCCCTTTGACATCTCCTGGTCAAAGGGGCCTAAGCTCCTTTCTAAGGACTTAAAAGACCCTGCAGGAATTCTCCCTTTTATGAAGCCACCTTGGACAAGGTAGGAGAACATATCTTATCTACAGTTTGTCATCTTGATTTATAATTGGTTAATATTTGGACAGATGGCATGAAAGTCTCCATTCATCCTCTTGTTCTGGACCTAACATATGTGAAAAGGAGGCTGAGTAACATCATCATTTTATTTATTTTTAAAATTTTATTGGAGTATAATTGCTTTACAATGTTGTGCTAGTTTCTACTGTACAGAAAAGTGAATCAGCTATACGTATACATATATCCCCTCTTTTATGGGTTTCCTTGCAGACCTTTGAATGGTCCATCTCTTCTGCTGATGATTTATTTCCTAGTTTAAGTCACACCAGGCACACAAGTAAGTGAAATTAATGGCTGAGGAAAAAAAAAAAAGAAGTGAAGAATAGGAGACTAAAGAAATTCTACAGCTTCTTTTTTCCTGTGGGTTTTAGAGAACAGTTATTGTTCTTCAGGAAGTTTTTCCCCCAAATGAGTGATGATGATAATGATAAAAATGGATTCTTCTTCCTATGTCCTGGGCCCCCTTCTAAACACTCCATACACACTAATGAATCTTATCATTATAGAAACAACACCGGCAGATCCTGCAGTAACGGCCTCCCAGTTTTACATGAGGAACCCTGAGCATGAAGAGGTGATTTGTACGTGGTCACACAACTGGACAGTGGAAGAAACATCAGGCTCCAGAGTCCCAGATGAAGTATTGTCCACCCAGCTCTGTGCAGAAATGTCAACTTTGCAAGCAACTTGCTAGCAAGTTCCCCCTCTTTACCAAACAGTAATATAACTTGCAGCCTTAGCCACAGCCTGAGGGGCAGCACAGACTTTCAAGTAACAGGGTTCTACTGTCAGGGTTGAACATGGTTGCTGAGGACTGAGCATTTTGTCTTTTTCATATTTTGTTCTGCATTTAAGTGCTGGTATGGGAACAAACCCTTTCATGGATCACAGCCGTGTCATGGCAAAGGGTCTTGTGTAACTCAGTGAAGCCATGAGCCATGCCATGCAGGGCCACTCAAGACAGAGGGGTCATAGTGAAAAGTTCTGACAAAACATGGTCCACTGGAGGAGGAAATCACAACCCACTCCAGTATTCTTGCTGCAAGAACCACGTAAACAGTATAAAAAGGCAAAAAGCTATGACAATTACTAATAGCCCCAGGAAGAATGAAGTGACTAGGCCAAGGCAGAAATGACGCTCAGTTATGGATGTGTCTGGTGGTGATAAGCAAAGCCCAGTGCTGTAAAGAACAATATTGCATAGGAACCTAGAATGTTAGGTTCATGAATCAAGGTAAATTGGGTGTGGTCAGCAGGAGATGGCAAGAGTGAACATTGACATCTTAGCAATCAGCACAGTAAAAAGGACAGGAATGGACAAATTTATTTCAGATGACCATTATATCTACTACTGTGGGCAATAATTCCTTAGAAGACATGGAGTAGTCAACAAGTCCATAGTCAACAAGAGTTGACCCTTGTAGTCAACAACCGTTGGAAATGCAGTACTTGGATGCAACTTCAAAAATAACAGAATGGTCTCAGTTCATTTCCAAGGTAAACCATTCAACAACACAGTAATCCAAGTCTATGCCCCAACCACTGATGCCAAAGAAGCTAAAGTCGACCACTTCTATGAAGACCTACAACACCTTCCAGAACCAACACCAAAAAAAGATTTCCTTTTCATCACAGAATATTGGAATGCAAAAGTAGGAAGTCAAGAGATATCTAGAATAACAGGCAAGTTTGGCTTTGGGGTGCAAAATGAAGCAGGCAAAGGCTTACAGGGTTTTGTCAAAAGAACATTCTGATCATAGCAAACACCCTTTTCCGACAATACAAGAGATGACTCTACACATGGATATCACCCACCAGATGGTCAATAAAAAAATTAGATTATGTTTGCAGCTGACAATGGCACCCCACTTCAATACTTTTGCCTAGAAAAATCCCATTGACGGAGGAGCCTGGTAGGCTGCAGTCCATGGGGTCGCTAGAGTCAGACACGACTGAGTGACTTCACTTTCACTTTTCACTTTAATGCACTGGAGAAGGAAATGGCAACCCACTCCAGTGTTCTTGCCTGAAGAATCCCAGGGACGAGGGAGCCTGGTGGGCTACCGTCTATGGGGTCGCACAGAGTTGGGCACGACTGCAGCGACTCAGCAGCAGCAGCAGCAGTGGCTCAGAAAATGAGCTCTTTACTGCAAAATTCAGGCTTGAATGGAAAAAAGTAGGGAAAACCACTAGGCCATTCAGTGAAAAAAGAGTGTTAGTTACTCAGTCCCATCTGACCCTTTGCTATCCAATGGACTATACAGCCTGCTAGGCTCCTCTGTTCATGCGATTTCCCAGGAAAGGAAAGTGGGAGGGGGTAGCCATTTCCTTCCCCACGGGATTTTCCTTACCCAGGGATTGAATCTGGATCCTTGTAAGGCTGGCGGATTCTTTACCCGCTGCACCCTTAGGGAGGCCAACACTCAGCAAATTCTGGGAAGAAGGGAGGGAAGGAGTGTATGCACCTAGTCAAATTAAAGCAGTTTGATGCCCACCCCCGCAAAATACACCCATCACGGGATTACTCTAGCCCAGCCTCCATCCTCCCTACCCGTGGAGGGGCGAGGATCAGGGGTCATCTTCAGACCTGGCCTTCAGAGAAGGGCCCCGCCCGAAGGAGGGCCAGGGTCTCTCCCACAAGAACTCCGAACGGTTAGAGGAGAGGAAAGCCCCAGTCTCGGGGCAGGGGTTGGGTGGGGGTGGTACAGTGAGGCCTTGGACACCAAGTTACAAGCCCGCCTCTCCACCACCCGTAGGCAGACTCCGCCCGCCCTTTTCCGGGGCGCCCCGCCCCTCTTGGCCATCAGCTGCGCCCCTGCAGGGCGTCTTGACACCGAGGCGTGTGCCCCGCCCTCCACAGCTCCTCGCCCCGGCCCTCTTGGCCGTCTGCCCCGCCTCTGCACGGCGTCCCGCCCCCGAGGCCGTCTGCCCCGCCCCTCCACGGAGCCTAGCCCCGCCCCCGCGCGGGGTCGGGGCGCAGTGTCGGCTCGCGGTGCATGTTGGGGCCGTCGCCTGGGACAACCAGGATCTCAACCGTCCGATGACTGAGCGAAGCGGCCACGGCGGCGGGACGCGCGGGGCTTCCGCACTTCCGAGCCCCGACTACTATGAGCAGGTGGCCCACCTCCAGCAAGGGCTGCGGGACAGGTACGGCCTAGCTGGGGCGGGAGCGGGGAGTCGGCCGGCCCGAGGGTCCACGGGAGCCCCGCCCCAGACCACGGTTTCCCTGGGCCAGAGTCCAGACCAGCCCTGTCCCCCAAACTCCTGGAGGACGGAGTTTACCGAAGACACCACCACCCACCCCACCGTGGGAGGTCCCCCGCGGGAATGTCCCTGAATGCGCCCAGAAGTGAGAGCCGGCCTGTCACTCTCAATCAAAGCATGTGAGTTTCTCTGGTCCTCTTCCACACTCCCCGCTCCCCGGCCCTTCAGGTTGTCATCCCGCCCTGACAGCTGCGCTCCCTCGGTGATGACAGGCCCAGGAACGCAGGCGGGAGAGTATGTGTGTGTGTGCGCGTATGTTTGTCAAACATGCGCCCTGTTTAAATGCACGAGACTTTTACAGGGCCAGATTTCCAGCGGGAGAAGTCCCAACTTTAAGATGGTTCGTGATACGTTGCTTAAGACATGAAAAGATGTGAATCACTGAAAACCGCTTGATCGCTGTAAAGAGAGAAAATTACAAAGCAATTTACTACAAATATCTACATAAAAGATTGGTTGTTGAAGCTATTATTTAGCTGCTAAGTTAATTGGAGTTGGAAATCTCATTAGTCGACAAGAAAGGAAATAGAATTTTGGATCTCTTGATAAATAGCACCTTTAATGAGTGTTTAAAAGTTACAGAGTCATTTTACTGAAGAGGGGTGCTGCATGCTGTGATGATTCTGAAATGACAATAGTTACACGTAAGGTAAAGGCAGAAGTTACTGGTTTTGAAAAGGAATTGTATTCATCCTATCAGATCAGATCAGATCAGTCGCTCAGTCGTGTCCGACTCTTTGCGACCCCATGAACTGCAGCACGCCAGGCCTCCCTGTCCATCACCTGCTCTCAGAGGTCACTCAGACCTGCATCCATCGAGTCAGTGATGCCATCCAGCCATCTCATCCTCTTTCGTCCCCTTCTCCTCCTGCCTTCAATCCCTCCCAGCATCAGAGTCTTCTCCAATGAGTCAACTCTTCGCATGAGGTGGCCAAAATATTGGAGTTTCAGCTTTAGCATCATTCCTTCCAAAGAAATCCCAGGGCTGATCTCCTTCAGAATGGACTGGTTGGATCTTCTTGCAGTCCAAGGGACTCTCAAGAGTCTTCTCCAACACCACAGTTCAAAAGCATCAATTCTTCGGTGCTCAGCCTTCTTCACAGTCCAGCTCTCACATCCATACATGACCACAGGAAAGACCATAGCCTTGACTAGGCGAACCTTTGTTGGCAAAGTAATGTCTCTGCCTTTGAATATGCTATCTAGGTTGGTCATAACTTTCTTTCCAAGGAGTAAGCGTCTTTTAATTTCATGGCTGCAGTCACCATCTGCAGTGATTTTGGAGCCCAGAAAAATAAATTCTGACACTGTTTCCACTGTTTCTCCATCTATTTCCCATGTAGTGATGGGACCAGATGCCATGATCTTCGTTTTCTGAATGTTGAGCTTTAAGCCAACCTTTTCAGTCTCCACCTTCACTCTCATCAAGAGGCTTTTAAGCTCTTCTTCACTTTCTGCCATAAGGGTGGTGTCATCTGCATATCTGAGGTTATTGATATTTCTCCCAGCAATCTTGATTCCAACTTGTGTTTCTTCCAGTCCAGCATTTCTCATGATGTACTCTGCATATAAGTTAAATAAACATGGTGACAATATATAGCCTTGACGCACCCCTTTTCCTATTTGGAACCAGTCTGTTGTTCCATGACCAGTTCTAACTGTTGCTTCCTGACCTGCATACAGATTTCTCAAGAGACAGATCAGGTGGTCTGGTATTCCCATTTCCTTCAGAATTTTCCACAGTTTATTGTGATCTAAACAGTCAAAGGCTTTGGCATAGTCAATAAAGCAGAAATAGATGTTTTTCTGGAACTCTCTTGCTTTTTCCATGATCCAGCGGATGTTGGCAATTTGATCTCTGGTTCCTCTGCCTTTTCTAAAACCAGCTTGAACATCAGGAAGTTCACAGTTCACATATTGCTGAAGCCTAGCTTGGAGAATTTTGAGCATTACTTTACTAGCGTGTGAGATGAGTGCAATTGTGCGGTAGTTTGAGCATTCTTTGGCATTGCCTTTCTTTGGGATTGGGATGAAAACTGACCTTTTCCAATCTTGGGGCCACTGCTGAGTTTTCCAAATTTGCTGGCATGTTGAGTGCAGCACTTTCACAGCATCATCTTGCAGGATTTGGAATAGCTCCACTGGAATTCCATCACCTCCACTAGCTTTGTTCGTAGTGATGCTTTCTAAGGCCCACTTGACTTCACATTCCAGGATGTCTGGCTCTAGGTCAGTGATCACACCATCATGATTATCTGGGTCGTGAAGCTCTTTTTTGTACAGTTCTTCTGTGTATTCTTGCCACCTCTTCTTAATATCTTCTGCTTCTGTTAGGTCCATACCATTTCTGTCCTTTATCAAGCCCATCTTTGCATGAAATATTCCTTTGGTATCTCTGATTTTCTTGAAGAGATCCCTAGTCTTTCCCATTCTGTTGTTTTCCTCTATTTCTTTGCATTGATCGTTGAAGAAGGCTTTCTTATCTCTTCTTGCTATTCTTTGGAACTCTGCATTCAGATGTTTATGTCTTTCCTTTTCTCCTTTGCTTTTCACTTCTCTTTTTTCACAGCTATTTTTAAGGCCTCCCCAGACAGCCATTTTGCTTTTTTGCATTTCTTTTCCATGGGGATGGTCTTGATACCTGTCTCCTGTACAGTATCACGAACCTCAGTCCATAGTTCATCAGGCACTCTATCTATCAGATCTAGGCCCTTAAATCTATTTCTCACTTCCACTGTATAATCATAAGGGATTTGATTTAGGTCATACCTGAATGGTCTAGTGGTTTTCCCTACTTTCTTCAATTTCAGTCTGAATTTGGCAATAAGGAGTTCATGATCTGAGCCACAGTCAGCTCCTGGTCTTGTTTTTGCTGACTGTATAGAGCTTCTCCATCTTTGGCTGCAAAGAATATAATCGATCTGATTTCGGTGTTGACCATCTGGTGATGTCCATGTATAGAATCTTCTCTTGTGTTGTTGGAAGAGGGTATTTGCTGTGACCAGTGCATTTTCTTGGCAAAACTCTGTTAGTCTTTGCCCTGCTTCATTCCGTGTTCCAAGGCCAAATTTGCCTGTTACTCCAGGTGTTTCTTGACTTCCTACTCTTGCATTCCAGTCCCCTATAATGAAAAGGACATCCTTTTTGGGTGTTAGTTCTAAAAGGTCTTGTAGGTCTTCATAGAACCTTTCAACTTCAGCTTCTTCGGCGTTACTGGTTGGGGCATAGACTTGGATTACTGTGACATTGAATGGTTTGCCTTGGAAAGGAACAGAGATCATTCTGTCATTTTTGAGATTGCATCCAAGTACTGCATTTCGGACCCTTTTGTTGACCATGATGGCCACTCCATTTCTTCTGAGGGATTCCTGCCCACAGTAGTAGATATAATGGTCATCTGAGTTAAATTCACCCATTCCAGTCCATTTTAGTTCGCTAATTCCTAGAATATCGACATTCACTCTTGCCATCTCTTGTTTGACCACTTCCAATTTGCCTTGATTCATGGACCTGACATTCCAGGTTCCAATGCAATATTGCTCTTTACAGCATCGGACTTTGATTCTATCACCAGACACATCCACAGCTGGGTATTCTTTTTGCTTTGGCTCCATCCCTTCATTCTTTCTGGAGTGGTGGGAATGGCAAACCACTTCAGTATTCTTGCCTTGAGAACCCCATGAACAGTATGAAAAGGCAAAATGATAGGATACTGAAAGAGAAACTCCCCAGGTCAGTAGGGGCCCAATATGCTACTGGAGATCAGTGGAGAAATAACTCCAGAAAGAATGAAGGGATGGAGCCAAAGCAAAAAGAATACCCAGCTGTGGATGTGTCTGGTGATAGAAGCAAAGTCCGATTCATCCTATGCTAAATTTAATTCCTGTCAGATTATTTATAGAGCATCTGCAACAGGCTTCCTTAATCTTCCTCACCTTTTAATTTATTATTATTTATTTTGTTTAACTCTTTATCTTTCTACGTCTTGTTTTCTTTCTGACATACCACTGCGCACCCACCCACCCACTCACCTCTCCTCCAACTTAAAAAAAAAAAATTCAATTCACTTCTTGTAGTGCCTTCCCTGTGCCAAGTGTGAATCAACCAATTCCTGACTTACGCGCATTCTTCAAGACTTCTAGGTAATGCATCAAGTGACTCGTATCCTGCCTACACTGAGGATTCCAAGAGGACAGGAGCCATATAGAGCTGGACCTTCAGCTCATGTTAGAGTACCTGAAATGGCAGAGGGACTGGATACATGTTTACTGAATGAGTAGAAGTGTCAACCAGCTAGTGTCCCCCAGCTAGTGTCCAAAGTCAACCAGCTAGTGTCCAGGAGTTGTGAATGTGTTATGTAGAACTGAGTAGCCACTCATTTACCACTAAATAGTGACCATTTTCTGGTCAATCAGGAAAACTCTCATCATGATATTTCAAAAATGGTATTAAATGCACACTTGATAATTAAGGGACAAAACATTGCTCTGTGCATCATACACTTACAGGGCTCATTGACTCTATTCTGTTAAAAGAGTGGCTTCCTTACCCCAGGCCTTGAGTTATTTGTATTTCTTAACCCATGTTCTAATTTTATTTTTATTTTATTTTAATTTTTTGGTCTTACCATGTGGCATGTGGGATCTTAGTTCCCGGACCAGGGATCAAACCCGCAACCCCTGCATTAGAAGTGCAGAGTCTTAACCATTGGACCACCAGGGAAGTCCCCCTTAACCCAGGTTCTAATTTTAAAATGTTACTACTTTGATCGATAGCATTAAAAAAAAAAACACAGTTAATTGTGAGTTATGTTTGTTTCCTGTGCTCAGAACACCTGGCCATTTATAGTCCTTATGGTATGATAACTGTGTAATGATTATTACTCACTTTATGTTTAATACTTAATGGTTGCGCTGTTAAGCAAGGTGAGGCTGTTGAAATTATATAAGGAATCTGAGTCATACTTTATAGCCTGTTCATGGTTCTGCCTTGGGAGGTTTTTTTTTCATTTTTGAGTCAGTACAAATCTGTTACTGTGTGTATTCATTTTTCATTTTAAAAGTCCCTAACTAACTCTAATGCATAGATAATAAACACAGAGGCAAATAACTTTGGATGCAGAGAAAACTGCAGGAGAAATGTAGAAATCAAGCTTTTAGTCCATGAACAGTTATGTGACCTTGAGCTGGTCATTCAGCTTCTCTGACATATTCATCACCAGAGATTGGGGCTTTGAGGTAAAGTAAGGCCAGAGCTTTTTTTTTGTCTAGTAGAGCAGTGAAATTCTGCTTTGTCTAACAGAAGCAAAAGATATTAAGAGGTGGCAAGAATACACACAAGAACTATACAAAAAAGATCTTCATGACCCAGATAACCACAGTGGTGTAATCACCAGCCTATAGCCAGACATCCTGGAATGCGAAGTCAAGTGGGCCTTAGAAAGTATCACTACGAACAAAGTGAGTAGAGGTGATAGAATTCCAGTTGAGCTATTTAAATCCTAAAAGATGATGCTGTGAAAGTGCTGCACTCAATATGCCAGCAAATTTGGGAAACTCAGCAGTGGACACAGGACTGGAAAAGGTCGGTTTTCATTCCAGTCCCAAATAAAGGCAATACCAAAGAATGCTCAAACTACCACACAATTGCACTCATCTCACACGCTAGTAAAGTAATGCTCAAAATTCTCCCAGCCAGGTTTCAGCAATATGTGAACTATGAACTTCCAGATGTTCAAGCTGGATTTAGAAAAGGCAGAGGAACCAGAGATCAAATTGCCAACATCCATTGGATCATCGAAAAAGCGAGTTCCAGAAAAACATCTGCTTTATTGACTATGCCAAAGCCTTTGACTGTGTGGACCACAATAAACTGTGGAAAATTCTTCAAAAGATGGGAATACCAAACCACCTGACCTGCCTCTTGAGAAATCTGTATGCACATCAGGAAGCAACAGTTAGAACTGGACATGGAACAACAGACTGATACCAAACTGGTAAAGGAGTACGTCAAGGCTGTATATTGTCACCCTGCTTATTTAACTTATATGCAGAGTACATTATGAGAAATGTTGGGCTGGAAGAAACACAAGCTGGAATCAAGATTGCCAGGAGAAATATCAATAACTCACATATGCAGATGACACCACCCTTATGGCAGAAAGTGAAGAAGAACTAAAAAGCCTCTTGATGAAAGTGAAAGGAGAGTGAAAAAGTTGGCTTAAAGCTCAACATTAAGAAAACTAAGATCCTGGCATCCGGTCCCATCACTTCATGGGAAGTAGATGGGGAAACTGGAAACAGTGTCAGACTTTTTTTTTTGGGCTCTAAAATCACTGCAGATGATGACTGCAGCCATGAAATTAAAAGACGCTTACTCCTTGGAAGAAAAGTTATGACCAACCTAGACAGTATATTAAAAAGCAGAGACATTACTTTGCCAACAAAGGTCTGTCTAGTCAAAGCTATGGTTTTTCCAGTAGTCATGTATGGATATGAGAGTTGGACCAAGAAAGCTGAGCACCGAAGAATTGATGCTTTTGAACTGTGGTGTTGGAGAAGACTCTTGAGAGTCCATTGGACTGCAAGGAGATCCAACCAGTCCATCCTAAAGGAGATCAGTCCTGGGTGTTCATTGGAAGGACTCATGCTAAAGCTGGAACTCCAATACTTTGGCCACCAGACGTGAAGAACTGACTCATTTGAAAAGACCTGACGCTGGGAGGGATTGGGGGCAGAAGGAGAAGGGGACGACAGAGGATGAGATATTTGGATGGCATCACCGACTCAATGGACATGAGTTTGGGTAAACTCTGGGAGTTGGTGATGGACAGGGAGGCCTGGCGTGTTGCAGTCCATGGGGTTGCAAAGAGTGAGACATGACTGAGCAGCTGTGAACTGAGAGCAGTGAGCCTTAAAGTAAAAGAAAGTTGAAAGCTGTTAGTTTTGCAAAGCAATGAGCAATGAATATTATCATCTATATCCTATTTCAGTGTTTGAATGTACCTGTTTGTTTGATCAATCCCGGTGACCGTAAGGACCTTTGTCTCCTAAAACTGGAATTGTTTTGATGTCTGCAACCCCAGGTAGTCACACAGCTGGTTTATCAGTTTGGAAATGTCCTGTGAATGAAAGAGAAAAACAACTTGCCTTTTCTCAGTTCTCAAGAGGTGGGCCATCGCAGTGTTTAGTTCAGGTCAGTCAATTAGTCGTGTCCAACTCTTTGCTACCCCATGGACTGTAGCACGCCAGGCCTCCCTGTCCATCACCAACTCCTGGCAGTCCACTTCGTAAGTGGTGTATTTTTAACCCACGTTGTCTTAGCTGTTGTCACATATGGGTGTAATTTAATATTCTGAATTTTTTCCTTTTTGTATAAGGTGTTTTCTCCGCATTGTGAAGAACGCCAGTCACTGAATCTAAAAGAGCCTGCTGCAGTGATTTGTTACAATGTATCCAGTGCCACAAGCATGGTAGCAACATGAATGTGGAATCGACTCTTAAAATCATATAAAAACATCCCTTTGAAAGGCTATTAACCAACCCCAGTTTTTTCAGTGCTGGTATTGATTCAGAGTGAGATACCATAATAGTCCAGAAATTGATGCTCAGATATTTGTTGAGTAAAGCCGAAGATGGTATTGAGACAAAAACAGAATAACAAGTGGCTTATAAGGAGAAAACTAAAGCTCGTGGCTATGCTTTGAGGACCACCCAGGTGTGTAAAACTTCAAAAGGTCCAGGTCTAGGATGAGGTGATGGAAACTGGGACCTGTGAATATACATCCCAGGGCTGGGTATTTAAAGATTTTGAAATAGAGATTTAAGGTGCAGAAATTGCAAGATGATCCTCCCAATAAGCCTTTCTCTGGCTTTTTTGTTGGGGTAAATATCTTAAGTCTTAGATTGAGAAGAACAGATAGGAAAGTCAGCGTCAGAGTGCTACCGTGTGGATGTGTTTAGAAAAATGAGCCTGTGAGGAAGAGTTAATGAGATCAGCATCATTTTGTCTGGAATTAGAAGGCCAAGAGGTGTTTGACTGTGATTTTTCAGTTTTTGAAGTGTTAGAGTAGAGAAGTGTGACCAGTGGATGTCTGTATGTAGTGAAGATAGAGTAGGAATGAGGAAGTTCTACATTCTTTATTGAAAAGAACTGTTGTTTGAGAGGTGATGGATTTCCATAAAGACTGTGGTCCTTTTCCGTGTGAGGTCATAGGTGAATTTTTAAAATTATTTTAAAACAAGGCCAAGCTTACAGAAAAGTTGCAGGTAAATAGGACAAAGACCTCTAATATTCCCCTCACCCAGATCTCTCAACTCTTAATATTTTATTTCATTGTCTTTCCCCGTTTCTATTTGTCTGCCTGTCTAAAAGCACAAGACTTGTCCAAACCATTTGAAAAGTGCAGGTATGTGATGCCCCTGACACGATTACCATATAACCCTTCTTGTCAGGAAACTAACATCACTATGCCAATCCACAAACCCCAATCAGATTTCAGCAGCTGTCTTAACACCTTTTTTTCCTGGTCCAGAATTCCATTTGTGAACCTGTGTTAACGTGTCTCTCCAGTCTCTCCCAGTCTGGACACATTCCCCTGTCTTGACCTGTCTTTCGTGTTCCTCGCAGTTTCATAGGCTACACCTCTCATCCCAGAGGATAACCCTCCAGCTGGGTCTGTCTGATGGTTCCTGGCAGACAGACAGTGATCACACTTTCCTGGCAGGAGCACCATAGGCCTGAAGCAAAACATCAGGGACAAAGTCATAGCCATGTTTAAGGACCTTCTGCCCTCGTCATTTAGTGTTAAATTGCTTACACTGTCCAGTCAGCCACTCCTTGTTATCATACTGATTGTGAAATCCTAGACGGGGAATAAAAATCTCTAACATGGAAGCCGTTATGCCACATTTACTTCAAGTTCACTCTTAGTAATGAGAAAGTAAAGATCTGTTTGAAACTACTAGTTTAAAATTGGTGATTCTACAGTTTTTTTTCTTTTTTAAACATAGGCACTTCCCAGCTAAGGAATGGGTTGTGTTCCACAAACAGAGATTAGGTGTTTGGGTTTTGGACACCATTTTCCCTTTAAAAGAATTTTGGCTAAATAGTGGTTTTCATTCTGTATTACACTGAGTAGAGAAATTTACTTATAATAAAGCTAACAGTATAACCTTTGGGGCTTTTAAGGGAAAAAAATAACTGAAGGAAAATATAAACTATCAAGGGCTCCCAAGTGACCATGCCTCAGCCCTTTCCCACAGGAAGCCACTGAGCCCTTCCTTTGCCGGAATCCTTGTCTTTGATTCATAGTCTTTTTTTTTTTTTTTTTAAAGACATTATATGATTTCCTTTTCACCCTTAGTTAATGTTAGCTTAAATTAGCAGCAAGGCTTCAGTTGAAGCTGTTACTCGGGTGGTCATGGAGCAGAGTCTGTGGTTGAACCTCCCCAGGGCTCTTTTTGAGGCTGGAATGGCTTCCTGTCCAGCGGGTTTCCCCTCCAGCCCCTGGGTTTTGGCCACTGCCACCGTTTCTGCTGCACAGTTTCCCCTGCTTCTCACCAGACCATGTGTGCAGGTGGGCATGCCCGCTCTGTCCTCCAGCTTCCTGCCAGCACTCATCAGAAGCTCAGAAGCCTGCGTGGCGTAGCTCCTGGGAATGGCAGTCAGTGACCAATCATGATGGTGTTTCCAGGTTATACAAGGAAATGCCCCCAGATCACAGTCGTGGTGTCAGGGACCTGGTCTCCCCTAAACGTGAGTGAGGCCAGGTCTGCTTCTCAGAGACCCCTTCCTAACTCAGCCATGAGGGCCTCCCCAGGCTCATCTGGTGGAAAACAGAATGAGGCCCCAACCTGCAGTCCAGGATGGATTTAGGGTAGCCAGAGTCAGACACGACTGAGCGACTTCACTTTCACTTTTCACTTTCATGCATTGGAGAAGGAAATGGCAACCCACTCCAGTGTTCTTGCCTGGAGAATCCCAGGGACAGGGGAGCCTGGTGAGCTTCCGTCTGTGGGGTCGCACAGAGTCGGACACGACTGAAGCGACTTAGCAGCAGCAGCAGCATGTCTAGACCTGGCAGAATCCTCGTAGCTCTCAGAGATGCTGGTCATGTTATATTTTACATGTTTATCTTGTGTATTGTCTGTCCTTACCTCTTGAATGTCACTGCTTTAGGGTAGGAGCCTTAGTTGGCTCATTCATCAAGTCAATCTCCAGGACTAGAGCAGAGCCTGGGTCATGAAGGCACTCAAGAAATAATACTTGCAGAGTGAATGAACCTGCTTTCCAGGCTTTTCTCACTGCATTTCAGCATTTACTTCGAAAAGCTTGTTCTTTTTGCTTCATACTGGTGTCCTTTCTGCTTTTTGATTTCCCTAGTGACTGGTAAGTTCTTTTGTGTCTTGAGTTTCACATACACCTGGCATTTTCTGCTTCTTAAACCAGAGAGGGTTTCCCTAGTAGTTCAGCTGGTCAGGAAGATCCCCTGGAGGGGATAGGCTCCAGTATTCTTGGGCTTCCTTGGTGGCTCAAACAATAAAGAATCCACCTGCAATGCGGGATACCTGGGTTCGACCCCTGGGTTGGGAGGATCCCCTGGAGAAGGGAATGGCTATCCATTCGAATATTCTTGCCTGGAGAATTCCATAGACAGAGGCACCTGGGAGGCTACAGTCCATGGGGTCGCAAAGAGTCAGACACGACTGAGCGACTTTTACTTTCTTTTCACTTCAGAGAAGCATTTTCAAAAAGGAGATCATGTTCTAAATTTGACTGCCTGTTACTGACCAGTGTAGTTTATTCATGAAATATTTCTTTATTATAGCGAAAAGAAGAGATTGGACCTGGAAAGGAAACTTTATGAATATCATCAGTCTGATGTATGCAGGTAAGATATGACAGCAGAAAATTTTAAGACCAGTTTTCCTGGCTCAGATGGTAAAGAATCTGCCTGCAATGCAGGAGACCTGCGTTTGGTCCCTGGATCGGGAAGATACCATGGAGAAAGAAATGGCAACCCACTCCAGGATTCTTGACTGGAAAATCCTATGGACAGAGGAGCTTGGCAGACTACAGTCCATGGGGTCGCAAAGAGTCAGACATGACTTAGTGACTAAACAACAATCAAAATTTAACCCTAATATATGTCGCAAATACCATAGTTGTAGTCCTGTTACTATTCCTTATTTTAGATGTGTAAATGTTTCAAGTAAACACTACAATTTCATATAATCACTGTCAAGTATGAGAATAAATTTTATTAAAATAGATTTTAAAAATTACTGTATTTTCATTATTTGATATCTGTATAATTTCAGGAATCTATTTTGCTTAAATACCTTAAAAATAAGACACATTATAGTCTTATCTTTTGGGTCACAATTTAAACATAGTGAATCTGTGAATGATTAAGGCATAATTATTATAGCTAACCTTTCAACAAAATATTAGGCAGGGTTATGTGTTTGGAACCCCACTCCAGTACTCTTGCCTGGAAAATCCCATGGATGGAGGAGCCTGGTAGGCTGCAGTCCATGGGGTCGCTAAGAGTCGGACACAACTGAGCGACTTCACTTTCACTTCCCACTTTGATGCATTGGAGAAGGAAATGGCAACCCACTCCAGTGTTCTTGCCTGGAGAATCCCAGGGACAGGGGAGCCTGGCGGGCTGCCGTCTCTGGGGTCGCAGAGAGTCGGACACGACTGAAGTGACTTAGCAGCATGTGTTATCTCATTTTGGAGTTTCCAAACATTTCTTTATTTTGAGGAGCTCCAAAATCACTGCAGATGGTGACTGCAGCTATGAAATTAAAAGACACTTGCTCCTTGGAAGATAAGCAGTGACCACCCTAGACAGTATATTAAAAAGCAGAAACACTACTTTGCCAACAAAGGTCCATCTAGTCAAAGCTATGGTTTTTCCAATAGTCATAGGCATGGATGTGAGAGTTGGACTGTTAAGAAAGTTGAATGCTGAAGAATTGATGCTTTTGAATTGTGGTGTTGGAGAAGACTCTTGAGAGTCCCTTGGACTGCATGGAGATCCAACCAGTCCATCGTAAAAGAAATCAGTCCTGAATATTTACTGGAAGGACTGATTCTGAAGCTGAAACTCCAATACTTTGGCCACCTGATGCGAAGAACTGACTCATTGGAAAAGACCCTGATGCTGAGAAAGATCGAAGGCAGGAAGAGAAGAGGACAACAGAGGATGAGATGGTTGGGTGGATTTGATGAACATGAGTTTGAGTAGGCTCCGGGAGTTGGTGATGGACAGGGAGGCCTGGCGTGCTGCAGTCCATGGGGTCGCAAAGAGTTGGACACAACTAAGTAACTGAACTGAACTGAAACGTTTCTTCATAATTTGAGCAGAGTTACAATCCATATGCTATTATAAAATATTTTCATAACACAGTGCATTATTGCAGTTTCTAACAAAAATTTAAAATACCTAAATGAGACCTTTTGGAGCACTTTGAATTTCTAGATTTTTAAAAATGTTTATGGGTTATAGAGTATAGTTTGATTCCGTTTCTATATGAGCAGGTAGGAGAAGGCAATGGCAACCCACTCCGGTACTCTTCCCTGGACAATCCCATGGGCGGAGGAGCCTGGTGGGCTGCAGTCCATGGGGTCTCTAAGAGTCAGACACGACTGAGCCACTTCACTTTCCCTTTTCACTTTCATGCATTGGAGAAGGAAATGGCAACCCACTCCAGTATTCTTGCCTGGAGAACCCCAGGGACGGGGGAGCCTGGTGGGCTGCCGTCTGTGGGATCACACAGAGTCGGACACAACTGAAGCAACTTAGCAGCAGCAGCATAAACAGGTAGTTTTTTTTAAAGCTGTCTGTCACATAAAAGAATGCTGATGGGCTGTTCACCTGCACAGGGCCACATAGACCCTGCTCTTGACACCACACTTAATTTTGAGAAAGAAATCCATGTAAATCTTCATGTGTGAATGGTGTAATGTGGTCTTGTATCCATTTCTCAGGAGAGTTATGCCTAGAGGTGATACCTCAGTGATGTTGCATTAATTTCCTCTCTAAAGATACCTATACATTCTGTCCTTTAGGTGCAGCATTTGGGTAAAATATCTTAGAATACACTGTCTCATTAACAGTTTTGTTAAAGCAGATCCTTAGATTTGTCCAACTCCATTGTTTAAAAATCTGCTTTTACTCTTCTAGAGCTAAGCTGAAGTATATAAAACTAAAGAAGTACCTGAAGGAAATATGTGAATCAGAAAAGAATGCTCGTATTCGAAACCAAGAATATTTAAAGCAGTTCGAGCGGATCCAAGCTAACATTACTGCAAGTTTAGAGAAGCTGCAAGAACTGAAGGTGGTGTTTTGTACTGTTTTTTGTTTATGTTTTTGTTTTCTTGTCCTTTTTTGCTAAGATTGGGAATGGCAAGAATAAGTTTCAGATCTGTGACAGTCACTAACATTAGGGTGTTTATCCAGAAGATTAACTGTCCGTTTTTTCCGGGAATTAATTACCATATGGCCACATTTTGATCAGACAAGTTGAAATTGCATGTTCTCAGATTTCTGCTGTAGTTGAGTTACTGGAATGTCTGTGCTTTGTTATACTATACAAGTGGTTAACTTAAACAGGCATGGCCACTAGCCATACCTGGCCCCTCACCTGGTACCTGGTATCTCTTGGCATCATAAGGATATCTTGCAGAAACTGGCTCCTTCTTCATAGGGTTCTTTTTCTCTGGCATTGGCCCCTCTGTTCTGGGCAGGCCAGGTTTCAGGAGTAAACTGAGGGGGAGAACTGGTCCAAGGAGTTGCTCCTCATGCCCATCGACTCTCAGAGTCAGAATAGTTTCCCCTTCCCTGCCATCTCTCACCCTGGCTCCCCACTTCCTTAGGCTGCTTGACAAACTGTGCCAAGCATGGAAGGTGAGGCCTCATTTCTCACTATTTGTGCTGCTCAGGGGTTTTACCTGACTTAACCCACCTGCTCACCGGTTACAGGAGAAGTTGGCTTCAGCATTCCTTTTTTTCCCTCTTGAACTTTCCCCCTAGCCTTGTATTATAGAAGTTTTAAGTATACAGGAAAAGAATTATTAAAATAAACATTCGTGCTATGGTCTGAACCTAGCAGACCTAGCAGGATTTGTAATCCTGCTCAAATGCATATGTTGAAATCCTAACCCCACAAAAGTGTATTATTAGTGGGTGAGGCCTTTGAGAGGTGCTTAAGTCACAAGGGTGGGGCTCTCATGACTGAGATGAGTGCCTCATAACAGAGGCTCCAGGGCACTCCTGGCCCCTTCCACCTGAGGACACAGTGAGAAGATGGTAGCTCTGAACTGGGATGGGGGCTCTCTCCAGAAGGCCATCTTGATCTTGGCTTCCAGCCTCCACAACTCATCAACAATTCCAATTGTTTATGAGCTGCCCAACCAGCACTGTTTTATTATAGCAACCTAAATGGACTGACATCTTGTGATCTATCCAGATATAAATATAAATATTTATGTTATAAATATTTTGCTATATTTGCTTGACCTGTGTCTGTGTATGTGTATTTATTCCTGAGCTATTGAAAGTAAGCTGCAGAAACCATGACATTTCTCCCCTAAATACTTAAGTATAGATTCTCCAAAAACAAGGACAGTCTCCTCCATAATCATACCATTATCACATCTAAGAAGATTACTAATGATTCCGTAATATTTAATATTCAGTTGATGTTTTAGTTTCTGCCGTTCTCTTCAAAAATCTGTTTTTCCAGACCAAGAGCCAACCAGGGTTCACATGTTATATTTGTTATTGTGTTCTTTTTTAATCTGTTAATCTGATTTGGTCTCCTACCACTCTTCCTTTTTTTTTTCCCCAAATGATACTGACTTTTTGAAGAAGGCAGGCCAGTTGTTTGTAGGATGACTTACATTCTGAATTTGACTAGTTATTTCTTTGTGGTGTCATTTAACTTGTGTAGTGTTCCCTGTATTTCTTGTGAACTAAAAATTCAGCCTAGACTAGCACCTCCCAGTAGAGCTTTGTGGCAATGGGAACCTTCTTCCTATAGATGCTGTCTGATACAGTTGCCACTAGCCATACGCGGTTGTTGAGCACTTAAAATGTAGCTTGGGACACTGAGGACTGAGTTTTGTTGTTAGTTAAATTTAAATAGTCATGGATGAAGTTATATACACCCTGATGTATCCGGTCAGGAGGTATATGAGCTATGATGTCAGATGGTCCTGCTTGAGTGAGGCTGAGTTTGATGTCTTGGTTAATATGACAGTCTCTAGGTCTCTCTATCATAAGGTACCTTTCTCTGCTTTGAAAATTAGTAAATAATCTGCGGAGTGGTGGCTTGGCATCTTGGGAATACCGTGTTTCTCAGCAGCCTTTTGCCTAGTGGTTTTAGGATCCATTGATGATGCCTGAATCAGTTATAGTAGAAGTTGGGAAATGTTTCTAATTTGATCTTATCTTCTATCAATACCTTTGTTAGCTGGCATTTCATGAAGAAGACCTTCCTTTCCTCCTCCTCCTCCCTCCCACAATTCACTATGGGCTTGTGAATTTTTATTTCATTATTACATTATCAGTTACTATAATTATTCTTTTACTCTTCACATTTTCCTGTCCTTTTGACAGAATGTTCCAGGTTTACCTTCTGCTTCCCTGCCTCAGACCTGGAATTAGGCTCTTATGTGAGGAGCTGTGAGTACAGCTCACAGTGCAGCTCTGTACCCCTTTGAGTGCAGAGGGGTACTTAGAAACCAAGATTTGGAGGCTGGCTGTGCTCAACTAATAGTCTTAACTATATAGCTCTTCAGGTTTTCCCCTCTCAGTATTCAGGTAGAGTGCTTAAGACTCAGTTCATGAATGTAAACCAGAGAATCAGTGGTGCTGTGAAGACATGCCCCTCCTCCCCTTCCTGCCCCTTCATCCTCCCCCCCAGCCCCCACTCCCCACCTTGGCATCTTGTCATTAGCGTTTTTCCTCAGGTGTCCTTTGGTCTTATCTGTTTGGCTTTTCTCTGAAGCTGATCCTGAGACAGGGTCTGGCTATAAGTGGCTTGCATGGGAAGTGCAAGGATGCTGCAGGTGGGTAGCTGAGACAAGGAATAACAGGTGACTGAAACAGGGTGTTAAATCAGCTTCAGTTGGCACATGGAGATTAATCCCACAGGGATGCTCCACTGAGTGGTTCAGAGCATTTGGGAGATGCATCTCCCAGCTGCTAAGCATCACTGGTTGAGGGCTGATGGAGGAGGGGTACAGAGGGTGAGGTTTCGTTACCCATGTGCTCCTATGGGCAGAGCAGCCTCCCCAGGGGCTGAGGAGCCTTCAGCACAGAGACAGGGGTGCTGGAACCTAGGAGAACCCAGAAAGCTTCCAGGGTCGAATGAGGAGCATTGCCAGCCTCCACTTTAGCCTCCTTCATTCAAGTGCCAGGCACGGGGCTGGCATGATAGGGCTCAGGGAAGGTCCCCAGGGTTGGGGAGTGAGTCCCCATCTGGTCCTGTGTCTCCTCCCCCTGAAATCCTTGAGCATAAGAAAACATTTGTAAGCCATAGGAAGAAAGAGTTTTTGCTTAAGACTTATTATTTAATAAACCTCTTTATTTTTGGTGTTTATTTTGTAAACCACCCCTCATCTCTTTTTAAAGATATTTTCTCTTGGCATTTGTAGAGGATGCCTGCTTAAAGCTCTTGGGCTTAAAAATTAAATATGTGTTGAGTTCAAAAGAGTAGATATAGAACAGAAAGAAGTAAATTGGATTTTCTTAATTGCCTCATTTCTTTATCTTTTCTTGGCTTATTTTGTCTTTTTTACTGGCCTTATGAAACTTTGATTTAATTAGGTATCTCTTTATATCATTACTGCCATCTATTGTGTTAATAGCACTGTGATAGAGAAAAAAGAAGTCCCTGCTTAACTGTTACTAAAAATGGGGCATCATATAATATGTTTTAAGATATTTTGAGGGAGACAAGTCAATTTTGGTTATTATTGTCTGTTCACTCTTTGAGTGTCAAAACAAAAACTTGGGCCCATTTTGTATTTAGACTGAGAACTGAGAAAACAGTTTTCTAATTTTATTATCTCATAGGTGTGTTTCTAATTGCAGAGCATCACTGCCTCATTTGGAAAATGTTCTGTGATGGAAAATTATTTGTGGTGACCACAGTCAAGGGCTTTTTAAGGCTTTAATTACTAACATACGAATCAAAGTTTCATTATGCTTTGAACAAAGCTTTTTATGCCTTGCTTTTAAGAAAAAGTCACTTCATAATGGAGTCATTTTCATCAGTTAGAACGTGATAGTTACACTGACATCTTTAAGTTATTAGGGCCAGAACAAACCTGATGCCTGCAGTGCTGATCACAGATGTCCACAGTGCATGTGTATCCCTAAGAAATGGCATGTATTTCCAGTTGATGGTCTAGCAAATAATACACTCAGTGGCTGTGATGAATAGGACCAGGATACTATGTAGATATCATTCAGATAAGAAATCAGTAGGATTGCTTTCTTTTCCCTTTTTAAGGACAGAACTTTTCAGAGAATGTCATCTAATGTGTTACTTTCAAGATAAAGTAACTGGATTTTCATGGAGCTTATTATCATCAAGATTTTATTTCCTAATGATGAAAGGCTAAGTAAAACTTCCATCAATGTTGTTTTATTTAAAATATATAACATTTTACAGAATTCAGCTCTTGATATGTGTTGTTTGTGAAATTGTGTGGTTTCTAAGATAAGCTAAATTTCTCAGCTGTATCAGCTTCTACTGTCTCTTCACTGTTCATTTTATGTTGTAAAGACTGAAAAATATAGACAGGTGTTGGTTGTAATAATATCCTCCACAGAATCAAACTTTGTTTATTTTTAGATTGAATTTCAGACTCAAATTAAGAAGATGCAGCTACTCTCAAAAGATAGCCTGGGGGAAAAAGGTGAACTGAAAGATGAAGACAAAGAAAAGGTAGTAAGTTAAAATGATAAACTTTCTGTTAACAGAGGATTTTTGGAGTGTTCATCTTTTAAGATATTGTTTTAAATAAGATCATCTTGTTACAAAGATCTTTTTGATTATACTCGAAGTGATTATTTAAAGACATTTGCTTGTAGAATATTGCTTTAGTGTATAATTCAATTAAACTTGCTGAAAGGCAGTCACTGTGGCTGCAAAAGAGATAGATCCCAAAGAAAACCTCAGTGTTGTTAGCAGATGAAATTGTGTTTTTATAATGCTTTGTAGCTGCTTTTTTCTTCATTCCAGAAATGTTTTAAATGAGCAGTAAATAAAATGGGCATTTTGCTGCTTTTCTTTGTATACATAATTTTGTACATTTTAACCTTTTCATAGATAAAGTGGAAAGAAAGGATTGCATATCTCAGCAGCAGACAAAAAAGAACGGCAAGGAATACTTAAATAAATTCTGCTATGTATCTGCCGTAATGCAGGCTTCTAATCCTCCTCCCTATCTCCATATAAATGATTCTGTTCAAGACCATAGATGTTTTCTTCACTAAAAGCAGTAAAGCTCTTTTAGATGAAATGTCTAAAAACATCTTGTAATAACTTGGAGCATGCTGGCAAGAGTAGTCACTTGTGACTATGTGTGAAACCCCCTCAGCAAGTCGATATTGTAATAAGCAAACCCGGGAGCATCACTCCATTATTCAGAGAAGCCAACAGCGTGCTTGCTCCTTAGGCTGCAGCATTCATTAAGAAAAGCTTCCTGGGCTGAAAGCTGGAAACAGATGATAACGGGATATGATTTTCATATTTAATGCTTTCCTTGGAAGAGTATGTGTGCTACAGATTGATAGAAGAATCAACTGCTACTTTACTAAAAGACTTTCAGGTTTGCCCTATAGCTACCGATGGAATCATTCAGCCAAGAAATTAACTTTTTCTCCTTTTACCTGCTTTATATATCTGCTAAGCAGGCTGCCTGGCTGCCAGTAAATGTTATTATGCAGTTAACTGTTTGGTATTTAAGACTCTTATCAGAAAAGAAACAGAGGCCACACTATTTTGTTTTTATAGTAGGAGCAAGGTTTTCTTTTTTCTTTTTTTTTCCGTGCATTAGCAGGCATTAATCTGAGCTTATAGAAAGTTTTAGTTTTCTTTCCCAAAGATTAAAAAGTTAAAAAACCTAGAATTTAGAGCATTTTTTAAACTGTAGGATACAAAACACCAAGCCCCAGCAACCTTGACCTGTATGAAAAGGGCTTTAATGATAAATGACTTCTCTGCCATTAGATGTACACCAAATGTGGTGTGATGTGATAGACTTCTGAGCCATTCAGGCAGTCTTTCTGTTTGACATTTGGTTGTGAAATAATTGACATGTTTTTAAATCTATAATCCAGTTTGTTCTTTCTGTGCTGTTCCTGATAGTCACATTGTTAGTATGGCAATGTCAATGGTACTTAAGTAAAACGGGAGATTTTTTTTTTTTCTATTGGTACTACTGATTCCTTACCTTACATATAGTTATACAGTTTCCTTTTCAGTCATATTTAACATTAGGGCAAGAGACATATAGCAGCCAACCTCCTAACATGTTGCATAGAATAATTAGAAGTGCTTCCTTTTTATTGAAAAGTGTTACCTCCTTAAAAGCTTTGACTGTTTGCGGTATGTAAGAATCAATTAGGTTAACACTTTGAGACATTTATAAGTTTCCTTTTTCAATTCCCCATTGATGTTCCATCAATCAAAAGGTAAAGACATTACAGCAAAATCCCAAAGTAGTTCAGTCAGTTCAGTTCAGTTCAGTCGCTCAGTCATATCTGACTCTTTGTGATGCCATGGACTACAGCATGCCAGGCTTCCCTGTCCATCACCAACTCCTGGAGCCTACTCAAACTCATGTCCATTGAGTTGGTGACGCCATCCAAACATCTCATCCTCTGTTGTCCCCTTCTCCTCCTGCCGTGAGTCTTTACCACCATCAGGGTCTTTTCCAATGAGTCAGTTCTTCGCATCAGGTAGCCAAAGTATTAGAATTTCAGCTTCAGCTTTAGTTCTTCATATGAACATTCAGGGATGATTTCCTTTAGGATTGACTGGTTGGACCTCCTTGCAGTCCAAGGGACTCTCAAGAGTCTTCTCCAACACCACAGTTCAAAAGCATCAATTCTTCAGTGTTCTGCTTTCTTTATAGTCCAACTCTCACATCCATACATGACTACTGGAAAAACCATATCTTTGACTAGACAGACTTTTGTTGGCAAAGTAATATCTCTGCTTTTTAATATGTTGTCTAGGTTGGTCATAACTTTTCTTCCAAGGAGCAAGCATCTTTTAATTTCATGGCTGCAGTCACCATCTGCAGTGATTTTGGAGTCCAAAAAAATAAAGTCTGTCATTGTTTCCAAAGTAGTTAGTACTCACTAAATACTAAACTAGAACAATTCCTTATCATTTGGGGGTGTGTTTTATCTTTCATTGGAAACCTGTGCACCTCTTCTTTCAGCATCATATGAGTTAGTCTCTGTGCCTGGAGCACTGATCTCTAGGGACTGGCCTGAGCCCCGTGGTTGAATTCAGTGGATCATTGTTGAGTGAGTGCTCTGTTTGAGAAGCCACAGCAGCTCCCTCTAGGAATGCCACGATGTTTGCCCTCCAGGCGTTTCCCACAAAGTGCCGTTCTTTCCCAGGCCCGGGATAGTGTGTGCTGAGGGCCAGTTCCATGGAGAAAGAGGGTTCATTTCCTCTGCAGTGCATCCTCTGTGGCCTGGGGAGGAGGTGCTGTGTGAGCTGACATGAAGGGTGGGGTAGGTGCCAGTCCCCAGGGATGTGATAGACATTCTCCAGTTTGGAAATGTTGTGAATGAGGGAGTGGAAGCTGAAAGCCTGGTGGGTAGCCGTCAGCCTGGCTAAGGGCCAGTGTTTTTACAGGAAGTGGGAGAAGATGAGCTTGGAAAGGACCATCATGGAACTCTGTCCCAGGCTCAGTGACTGACATTCCCCCCCGCCCCAAATCAGCGTGCGTGCACGTGCGCAGTGGGGCAGGTGGAGGAAGCACTGAGGTGCAGAGCAGTTCCATCAGAGGTGGGGAAAGGCAGGGTTGGCAGTGCGGTGTGGGGTGCCCTGGGGGAAGGAGCTCATGGAGCAAGGAAACCAGACTTTGTTCAGATACAAGGGATCAACCAGAGACCCTGAGTTGGGGTGGCCATTGAGATGGAAAACACCAATGAAGGGGAGAGGAGCTTTCAAATTTGTGATAATTCTGAGTTACAGAAGGATATCTTTAAAAAGTGATTGTGCACCTTTCAACCAAAAGCAGTAACTTGGATGCTCCACTAAGAAGAATGATCAGATAGTAGTTGTCTATTTTTTCAGGGTAGAACTTTGGCTCGGTTTTATAATAGGGCACCCAGTGTGTCCATGCATCCAGTGGCTGCTCTTCAGAGTCATGTGTTCTCTTCAGTAATCATTGGTCTGTTCATCCCCCATGCTTGTTTCTAGTATTAATCCACTTAGTAAACTCTCATTGTTGTTAGTTAGCAGGAAAGACAAAGTTCAGGTCCCAGTTTGACGCCTCACAAATTTTACTATCATATAGTCATCCTGCTCTATTATACATTGTCATTTTTTACTTTGGGGTAGACTCTAATACCATTGGTCTCTAGGCATGTTCTTCTCCTTGCCCAGTTTTATTATGTATCAGCAGTGACTAGGACATGTAACCCAAAAACACATCAAAACATATGTACCCAGGAGAGGTGGAGATGGCATTTGTGAATGAGAGCATAAACGTTGGGGTGGGGTTCCTGAAGTTTCTAAACTGTTACACTGTAAAATATATGCCCCTAAAAGCAGAAGTGAACTGGGTACTTCACAGAAAAATTATACCCTACCAGGGCTAAAGAATGTAAAGGATGAGAGAATTTCATCCCAGGGCTACAGGCTGGTTGAGGAGTTCCACTCTCAGTGTTGGAAACTTCCCTGCCAGGGTCACATGGGAAATGGCTGTGCAGGTTGTTACTTCTGCTTCTAATCCTAATAGTAAGAACAAGGAACAGTCACTGCACATCTACTTTGTCAAAGCCTTCAGTAAGCACTTTATATTCATCAACTCATTTAATCCTGTCAACAGTTCTGAAAGTAGTTGCTGTTGTTACCCTCCTTAAAGAGGAAGGCTCAGAGAAGTTGGTTGACTTGCCAAAGACTGCACTGCTTGCAGGAGCCCAAGTTCAAACTCAGACCATGTCCATCTTATTAGCTATTTTGCTGCCACTGCCTTCTAAGGTAGTCTGGGTGAAATGCTCTTCAAAAGTTAGGAGAAATAAAAGCAGCCTTGTCTTATGGTGCAAAATAGTTCAGTTATCCATTTAGATACATTTTCACCTAAGCATAGGAGAGACTGAGATGGTCTCCCTTGCTGTTGGTCTCGTCCAGGTGGATCAGGTGAGATGGGATTCTGTACTGGTTGAAGTGGGGTGAGAAATTAGATATACACTTCAGATTTCATTATGAGGAATTCTTGTGTTATTGTGTAACCCAGTTTGAGTTTAACTCAGTTTTGAGTGTTGTGGCATAACGGATGGGCAGTGGAGTCCTTGTATCTGGGTTTGAATCCTGTGACCAAGAGCAAATTGTTTGCCCTTGCTAAGTCTTCCTGGAGTGGGTATAACAAAAATGGTTGTTTCAAGGGTTTAATAAGTAACCAATAGAAATTGGCTTGACACCTGGTAAGTGCTTGGCACATGTCCACTGATCCTTCTGTCGCTGTAGTCAGCCATCTTCCTGCTCCCCTGGGTGGCCGTGCTGAGGAGTCCCCTGACATCACACCACTTAC
Source organism: Tragelaphus eurycerus (assembly GCA_935064755.1). Taxonomy (NCBI): domain Eukaryota; kingdom Metazoa; phylum Chordata; class Mammalia; order Artiodactyla; family Bovidae; genus Tragelaphus; species Tragelaphus eurycerus. The sequence goes on from CAKXYN010000324.1 coordinate 227,051, forward strand.
CTTGGTAGTGAGACCAGAGGTACCTACCAATTAGGAAATGGAAAGGAAAGCCACCTGGTGGTAACAACACATAGTAGATGATTTTAGCTTGATGTCAGTACCAAAAAAACTTACAAGATGTACCTTTGAAGCCTGAATTTAATGGACCCATTTTGAAATTTTGGTAGTTCCAACTTCTGTTGGATTTAGTGGCCAGAAATGTCTCCTTTTGGCTACAGTTGTGAAAATTTGGTTGAGTCTCTCATCTACCCCAGTGGCAAAATGAAAAGTTAAATATCACATTGTCTAGGAGTCTCAGTCTGCCTGGACTGCCATAACAAAACAGCCCAGACTGGGCAGCTAGAATAACAAATCTATTTTGTCACAGGCTGGACGTCTGAGATCTAGGTGCCAGCTGGGGTGGTTTCTGGTGCGAGCTCTGAGTTGCAGACTGTCCTTTCTCTCTGTTCTTGTGTGTCCTTTTCTCTGTGCATGTGTGTAGAGAGAGAGAGAGATCTCTGGTCTGTTCCTCTTCTAAGCACAACAGTCTAGATTGATAGACCTCATTTAACCTTTATTACCTCCTTCTAAATCCTATCTCTACATACAGTCACATTGGAGGTTAGGACTTGAACATAAGAATTTAGGGAAGGACACAATGCAGTCTGACACATAATAAAGTGAAAGAATTCCTTCAGGATTGTTATATGTAAATTTTTATTAAGGGATTTGGGGAAGTCTCACTGTGACTTAAGGACTTGTTTACATAGAAACTATGAGCAGTAATAGTACTGTGTGAAAAGATGGAAATTAGGTATGGCAGCTCCATTTTTCTATTCTGCATTCATCATGGTACTAATGTCCTTATCTGTGAGGAAAAATAATAAGAAAAATAAAGATTACTGCCACATTCTGTAAAACATGCAGAATAACATAAATATATTTTTCAAAGTGCAATAACGGTCAAGGTCCACCTGCTTTGAAAACTGTAGTTGGTGATTATTAGCTGAGACATTGTTAATAGTAGTTCTAAATTTGCTGCTGTCTCCAGCAAATTTGTTGCCTTTCCCCCTTCCCTCAGTAAAGATGAACCCCTGGTTTTAAAAGTTACCTTCTGTTCACTAATAAGTCTTTTCAATTATATTCATTTGCTTTGCTATAACTTTCTCCATATGCTTTCAGTTTATTTAAACTAAAAAAAAAAAAAAAAATTCACCCATTTCTTCTATTCCCCACTCTTCCACCTCTGGCAACCATCAGTCTGTTCTCTGTATCTGTGAACTTGGTTTGTATTTGTTTTTGTTTTTTTAATCCAAATGTAAGAGAGATTGGGCTTCCTAGGTGGCTCAGTGGTAAAAAAAAAAAAAAAATTAAAATCCTCCTGTCATGCAGGAGATGCAAGTTTGATCCCTGGGTCAGGAAGATCCCCTGGAAGAAGGCATGGCAACCCACTCTAGTATTCTTGTCTGGAGAATCCCACTGACAGAGGAGCCTGTTGGGCTACAGTCCATAGGGTTGCAAAGAGCATGCACACATGTAAGAGAGATTATACAGTATTTGTATGACTTATTTCACTTAGCATAATGCCTCAAAGTTTATTCACATTGTTGCAAATGGCAGGATTTCCTTCTTTTTTATAGCTCAATAATATGCCATTGTATATTTGTACCACTTCTTTACCCATTCAGCCATTATTGGACTCTTAGATTGCTTCTGTATCTTGGCTATTGTGAATAATGTTGTGGTGTACGTGGGGGTGCAGATATCTTTTCAAGATAGTGCTTTGTTTTATTGGAATTGCTAGATGATATGGTAGTTCTAGTTTTAACTTTTGAGGTATTTCCATACTGTTTTCATAGTAGCTGCACCAGTTACATTCCCACCAAGAGTACACAGGGGTTTCCTTTTCTCCACATCCTCACCAATACTTGCTATTTCTTGTTTTTAGTAATAGCCATTTTAACATGTGTGAGGTGATATCTAACTGTGGTTTTCATTTCCTTTTCCCTGATTATTAGTGAAGTTGAACATGTTTTGCTATGCTTTTGGCCATTTATATGTCTTCTTTGGAAAAATTGGAAAAATTCAGACTTTTCTGCCCATTTTTTTTGCTCTTGAGTTGTATGAGTTCTTTATACATTTTGGATATTGGCCCTTTATCAATATATCAAGACTTCGTGTTGGTTTAGCTGGTAAAAAATCCAGCTGCAATGCAGGAGACCTGGGTTCTATCCCTGGGTTAGGAAAATCCTCTAGAGAAGGTAATGGCTACCCACTCCAGTATTCTGGCCTGGAGAATTCCATGGACTGTATAGTCCAAGGGGTCACAAAGCATCAGACACAACTGAGTGACTTTCACTTTCATCAATATATCATTTGCAAATATTCCCTCCCATTCGATAGTTTTCCTTTTTGGTGATGGTTTTCCTTGCTGTTCAGAAGCTTTTTAGTTTGAAGTAGTCTCTCTTGTTTGTTTCTGCTTTTGTTACATTTGCTTTTGGTGTCAGAGTCAAAAATCATTGCCATGGACTTACATTAAAGAGCTTACCATCTGTGTTTTCTTCTGAGACTTTTATGGTTTTGTAAAACATTCAAGTCTTTAATTCATTTTGAGTTAATTTTTGTGTATGGTATTAGCTAATGATCTAGGTTCATTTTTTTTCATGTGGCTGTCTAGTTTTCTCAACACCATTTGTTGACAAGACTGTCCTCTTTCCATTGTATATTCTTGGCTCCTTTGTTGTAAATTAATGACCTCATGTATGGGTTTATTTCTGTGGTCTCTGTTCTGTTCCACTGATCTATGTGTCTGTTTTGGTTTTTTTTTTTTTTTTTTGGCAGTACCGTACTGTTTTAATTACTGTAGCTTTGTAACATATTTCAAAATAAAACCACATGATGCCGCTAGCTTTGCTCTTCTTTCTCAAGATTGCTTTGGCTATTTGGGTCTTTTGTGTTTTCACAGAAATTTTAAGATTGCTCTGATTCTGTGAAAAATTCTGCTGGAGTTTTGATAAGGATCACATTGAATCTGTAGATTGCTTTGGCGATTATGGCCCTTTTAACAATATTAATTCTTCCAATCCATGAGCACAGACGATCTTTCCACTTATTTGTGTCTTTTCCAGTGTTTTTCATTAATGTTTTATAGTTTTCAACATGAAACCTTTCACTTCCTTGGTTATATTTATTCCTAGGTATTTTTATGTAGTTATGAATGAGACAGTTAATTTCCTTTTCTGATATTTCATTATTAATGTATAGAAACCTTCTTTACGGTCCAACTCTCACATCCATATATAACTACTGGGAGAACCATAGCTTTGACTATAGTGACTGAACAACTACAAAACACAATGAGTTTTAAAAAACATGGTAGGTGTTGATTTCATTGGTCATGCTAATGAGGTAAGGAATGCCTCATTTTGTTCCTGAAAACAACCTAAATAACCTTATTGTTCACAGACAGCATATTTAACTCTTATTCATGTCGTTTGGGGCTGCAGGTTGTAATGCCAGCAGAAGTTAACTCAGGGACAGCCATGTCAAGAGGATTGTATCAACCAGCAACCATCTTTATGGGCCGCCAAATGTCAGCTGTCTCAGGCATTGGAGATTTCACTACAGAGTGGAAATCTCCCCAACCCACAAAGAACTTTTCAATTCTTGACCCACATTCACGCGGGCAGACAGCCCAGAGCAGTGATGTGACAGGCAGCCGTGTAGTACAAACTCCTGGTGACACACAGTGCTTAAATAAGTCTGACAAAATAGATGGAAAGACATCTCTTCAGATTGGTGAGAAAACGCCAGTCACAGCCAGCGCATTGTCTGAGGAGGAACAAACTCATTGCTTCAAGATAGGAAGCAACGCACGTCAGGGCAAGAGTAATTTATCTGAAGGCAAAAAGTCGACCGAACTCCATTCCCCGTTATGGGAGAGATTAAGTCCAGAGAACAGAACCACTGATTTAAAGTGTGACAGTTCCAGGAGATCAGAGGGATCAGAGGGAGAAATACTGACACGGGAGCATATTGAAGTCGAGGAAGAAAGAGCCAGACCGCCAGTCTCTCCGCTGTCAGGCTCAGAATCCTGTGCATCTGAAAACAAGGGTCCTCAAGAGAAGCCCCCTGCCAGGGAAGCTTCCTCAGGTGGGGTGAGAGGCTAAGATGGTTTGCTGATTTTTGTCAGTATTTAGTTTTTCTGGGTGGTAATGTGTGTTAAAAATACAAAATACCGTCTTGTTGTATCTGTCCCCAAACAAAGTAGTGACTGTGCCAATGAATTCCATTCTAATGCATTCTTAAATATGTCCATAGAAGTACCTTTGCAAACAAATTCTCTGATTTTTAAACCCACTGTGATATTTTAAAAATATTTTTAATGGGCTTTAAAAAAACACCACAGTTACTTGTGGATTGTTTCTGCATGTTCCTAGCTGATGAGTAGTTCTGCTCTGAGAGGTAGAGCATCTTACCTCTCCCAGCTCCCTAAAGTCAGTGATCGGCCATCTGTTCATGTTCCCTGTTACAGATCACCTTCCTTGTGAGGACTCACAGTCACGGGAGCCCTTCAGAAAAAAGCAGGAAGAGCAAGAGGAGGAGAGTTTGAGCAGCAGCAGTGACCTCACAGTTTCTGTAAGTGAAGACGATCTGATTTTAAAGAGTCCAAAACTACAGCCAAATCTGGGAGACACAATGGAGCAAGAAGATGGAACAGAGACCTTAAATGTAATCTATTCTGAGCAAGAAAGAGGTGCCCCATCCACCAGAAAACCTAACTGTATTTTACAAGCCCAAAGCACTCCTGATTCACCAAATGAGTCCTTCACTAACTTGCCAGCAAAGGAGTAAGTCATCCATTTTTTTTCAGTTCAGTTTTAATTATAGATATTTTTAGAGACCGTTCCACTGGGAGTATATTATTGAACACTCAGCTATAAGTGTGTAAGTTCCTTAATTCTCATAGTCTTTTAGATAAGGACTAGTTTCTTTTTTTTTTTTTAATGAAATAGCTTTAAATGTCTGAGTATCATTGAAATCATGGTGACTGGCAGTTTATAATGATATCTAAAGAATCCCTGGTTAATTCATAAGTAATTCCCTTCACTTCTTACCCACCGTTCTTTTAGAAAACCAGTCATTTTGGACTTGTAGTAACACAGGTGACAAACACTTAAACTTTTGGGAATTTAATTTTTGAGACTGAGAACTTTGTATCTAATTAATTAATTTGCTTAATCCTTCTATCCCTTTCCCTTGTGTCATTTTTGGATACAATTAAATATGCATTAATAAGTTTTAATAAGTGTATATGTAAGGCAGCTTTCCTTTTCTGAGTGTAAATGTGAGGGCATTGGAGACTTTTAGGTTCAAGAGGAGTGTCAATGTTATATATTTTGAGCACTTATAAAATCCAAGTCATAAAAATTCACATGTGATTTTTTTTTTCCATGAGCTCCCCTGGTGGCTCAGATGGTAAAGAAATCCACCTGCAATGCAAGAAACCCAGGTTTGCTGTTGATTGGAGGTAGTGGAGTTGTAGGAAACACGGAAACAACATGTTGAGAATCAGTTCTGCAGTAAGGGTAGCACTAATAGCATCAAATACCTTAGGGGTGCAAGGAACCTAAGTAAACAATGCAGAGTAGAGCTCATCATCCAAGATGGGACACCAGGGCTTCCCTGACAATGCAGTGGCCAAGACTCCATGCTCCCAAGGCAGGGGGCTTGAGTTCCCAGGGCTTGAGCTCAGTTGCTGGTCAGGGAACCAAGATCCCCATGCCACACAGAGCGGCCTAAAAAGTAAAATGAGGACACCAAGGCCAGGGGTGTAGGATTAACACCTAGGCTGGGGGCCAACCCTCCATACAGCCTCCCTGCCCCCATCCCACCTTGGAACATGTGACACTGTGATGACACTGTGATGCCATCGCTCACTCTCCAGCATTCCCAGCAACAGTGAAAAGCCAAGTGGATTTCTTGCACATGAGGGTGTATGTTTTCTTTAAACTACCGTTGTAGCTTTTAATATATTGCCTCTTACCACTCATTACCGATTTAGAATGAAAAGTTTATAGTCTAATGGACTTCAAACTGATGTTTAAGAAATATTTATTAAGAGCACTTAAGTATAAAGTACTTGTGCTATAGATGGAAGAACCATTATGGTGCCCATCCTTGGGAGATTGGCTTTATAGCAGAGGCAAGCCCAATGGGTTTTTTCTAGTAATGGTACTTGCCTCTCATTGAGAAGGTATGGGTTATTATGTACTACATCATTAGAAACTTTATTACTAAGAAAAGAATGTTTCTATTTCAGGTGGTATTTGCCTTCTTTTTATAGCACTTCTTGCACAAGTTGGTATTTTGGTCGGAGGAATAGTGGACTTACTCAGGACTCGGTCCTTTTTTGAAATGAATAGGTTGAGTATGAGTATAGAATTAAAGATGTTCTATCCCCTGTTCTATATGAATGTTTCTTGTGACCCTAAAACCAATCTTCTTGAAATTTGGGGGTATATTATACCAAAAATTGTTGGAAACTAAGCATTTGAGGTGGAGAAGGCAATGGCAACCCACTCTAGTACTCTTGCTTGGAAAATCCCATGGACAGAGTGAGCCTGGTAGGCTGCAGTCCATGGGGTTGCTAAGAGTCGGACATGACTGAGCAACTTCCCTTTCACTTTTCACTTTCATGCATTGGAGAAGGAAATGGCAACCCACTCCAGTGTTCTTGCACAGAGTTGGACATGACTGAAGCGACTTAGCAGAAGCAGCAGCAAGCATTTAAGGAATTTTTGAAGGTTTATCTTAATAGAATGCCCCCAGAATGAAAGATCAGTTGGTGATGCTGGTTTTCTGTGTCCATGTTACTAAATGAGTCTGTTAATCTTCTGTGGTGAAAGTCCTCCTCAAGCATAGATTGACAGTGATTTTCCTTAGATTGACATAGATTTTCCTTACAGTGGTTTTAAGTAGTTATGGTTAACTCGCAGACTTAACACATCTCTCGAGACCCTGCATTCTCTTCCTTTTTCTCCAGCCTTTGCTCTTCTCCTTTGCTCAGAGGTTTATTTATTATCTGAGCCTGTGGCTTCATATTTACAGACTACTGCCCTAATGTCAGAGCTTCTCAGTTTACTTTAGTATCTGTTGGGGGCCTGAGAAAAGTTACTAGAATGAATTTTAGTTAACAAAGGTGAAGAGGTGGGACAAAGGAAGACAGCAGGAGTTGAACAGGAAACTGGACCCTCCGATTTGCTGAGATTGATGATGATGACTTCAGGCATGCCTTGGAGATACTGTAAAGACCCAATAAAATGAGTCTCGCAAGAAAGCAAGTCACACAAGTATTTTGGTTTCCCCGTGAGTCCTCATTGCAGCATGTCTCAGAACTTTCTTTTATTCTTATGGCTGAATTGTATTCCAATGTATGGATAAACCACATTCTGTTTATCTACTCACCTGTTGATGGACACTGGGTTTGCTTCCACCTTTAGAAGCTTCTCTGCCTTCTCTTACGGACACCTCCAGACGTAGAGCACCATGCTATGATTCCTGCACCTGAGCTGTAATTAACCTTTCTCACAAGCACACTTACTAGAATGAAGCTGGGTAAAAGAAATGTTAAAAAGGAGGACCTTGAATCTTGTATTTTCTTAAGGAGTGAGCAGTTCGCTACAAAATTTGGCCCAAAGCTCTAGGACTTTGAACGCTAGATATTCGTTATTTGTCATGTGACAGGTGGTTGACCCTGTGTCATTTGGGGCTACAGTGATAACTTGGCCACTTGTCCCTCATTTGGGGGATGAGTTCAGCCTCAGCCACCCTGGGAGAGGTAGCAGGGTTCCCAAGACAGCAGGAGAGAAGTCCAGTGCACAGATGCTCTTTAAGTATCTTCTTGCATCCTGTTTGCTAATGTCCCATTGTCTAAAGATGCCCACAGGGCCCAGCGCAGAGTCAAGAGGTAGATTAAGACAGCCCATCTCTTGTTGAGATGAGTGGCAGAGTTGCATTGCAAAGGGTGTGTACCCTGCAATGAGAAGTTTATGGTCAGTTTTTGTAACCCACCACAGAATGGGAAAGACTAGAGATCTCTTCAAGAACATCAGAGATACCAAAGGAACATTTTATGCAAAGATGGGCTCGATAAAGGACAGAAATGGTATGGACCTAACAGAAGCAGAAGATATTCAGAAGAAATGGCAAGAATAAACAGAAGAACTGTACAAAAAAGATCTTCAAGACCTAGATAATCACGATGGTGTGATCCTGACCTAGAGCCAGACATCCTGGAATGTGAAGTCAAGTGGGCCTTAGAAAGGATCACTACGAACAAAGCTAGTGAAGGTGATGGAATTCCAGTTGAGCTATTCCAAATCCTGAAAGATGATGCTGTTAAAGTGCTGCACTCAATATGCCAGCAAATCTGGAAAACTCAGCAGTGGCCACAGGACTGGAAAAGGTCAGTTTTCATTCCAATCCCAAAGAAAGGCAGTGCCAAAGAGTGCTCAGTCTACCACACAATTGACTCATCTCACACGCTAGTAAAGTAATGCTCAAAATTCTCCAAGCCAGGCTTCAGCAATACGTGAACCGTGAACTTCCTGATGTTCAAGCTGGTTTTAGAAAAGGCAGAGGAACCAGAGATCAAATTGCCAACATCCGCTGGATCATGGAAAAAGCAAGAGAGTTCCAGAAAAACATCTATTTCTGCTTTATTGACTATGCCAAAGCCTTTGACTGTGTGGATCACAATAAACTGTGGAAAATCCTGAAAGAGATGGGAATACCAGACCACTTGATCCGCCTCTTGAGAAATCTGTATGCAGGTCAGGAAGTAACAGAACAGGACGTGGAACAACAGACTGGTTCCAAATAGGAAAAGGAGTACGTCAAGGCTGTATATTGTCACCCTGCTTATTTAACCTATATGCAGAGTACATCATGAGAAATGCTGGGCTGGAAGAAGCATAAGCTGGAATCAAGATTGCTAGGAGAAATATCAATAACCTCAGATATGCAGATGACACCACCATTATGGCAGAAAGTGAAGAGGAACTAAAAAGCCTCTTGATGAAAGTGAAAGTGGAGAGTGAAAAGGTTGGCTTAAAGCTCAACATTCAGAAAACGAAGATCATGGCATCCAGTCCCATCACTTCATGGGAAATAGATGGAGAAATAGTGGAAACAGTGTCAGACTTTATCTTTTGGGGCTCCAAAATCACTGCAGATGGTGACTGCAGCCATGAAATTAAAAGACGCTTACTCCTTGGAAGGAAAGTCATGACCAACCTAGATAGCATATTCAAAAGCAGAGACATTACTTTGCCAACAAAGGTCTGTCTAGTCAAGGCTATGGTTTTTTCCAGTGGTCATGTATGGATGTGAGAGTTGAACTGTGAAGAGGGCTGAGCACCGAAGAATTGATGCTTTTGAACTGTGGTGTTGGAGAAGACTCTTGAGAGGCCCTTGGACTGCAAAGAGATCCAACCAGTCCATTCTGAAGGAGATCAGCCCTGGGATTTCTTTGGAAAGAATGATGCTAAAGCTGAAACTCCAGTACTTTGGCCACCTCATGCGAAGAGTTGACTCATTGGAGAAGACGCTGATGCTGGGAGGGATTGGGGGCAAGAGGAGAAGGGGACGACAGAGGATAAGATGGCTGGATGGCATCACTGACTGGATGGACGTGAGTCTCAGTGAACTCCGGGAGTTGGGGATGGACAGGGAGGCCTGGTGTGCTGCAATTCACGGGGGGGTCTCAAAGAGTCAGACACGACTGAGTGACTGATCTGATCTGATCTGACAGTACTTTAAAACAAATTCAAATAGAGATAAGCTCGGTGTGAGTCCAAAGGGTCGGGAGAGGTTTTATACAAGTAGATGTTGATACAGCATCTTGAAGGATGTCCAGGCTTTGAGTACAGAGGAGGAGGGTAAGGGGTGGAATGGGTCTGAAGAAAGAGTGCAGGTACAGAGAACACAAGGGGTGGGGCTGGGGGGCAGGCAGAGGGCCTGGCTGAAGGCTTGTCCAGGAGCAGCTGTCAGAGTGGAGGTTTGGAATGTCACCGTGGTTGAGAAAGGCCTGCAGTTAGTGTACATATAGTTCATCTCTCTGTTCTGCAGAGCAGTTGAAGGCTATTTTGAGAGAAGGGTAATATGGCAAATCACTTGATTTAGGAGAAACGGTATCATCAGGATGACTTACCCGCGAGCTAGCCAGAATTCTGAGATGGCCCCTGATATTCCTGCCCACTGGTGTGCCCCTGTGTGATCCCCATACCTGCAATGTGGACAGGACAGTGAGGGTGGTGGAGCTCCCTCCTGTGATCAGGCTGGCATATGATGGAGAGGAAGAGTGTTGCAGATAAAATGGCTAGAGGTGTATCCAATTTTTTTAAGGACCAGCTTTTTGTTTTGTTGATTTTCTTTCTTGTTTTCAATTTCATTGATTTCTCCTCTAAATTTTGTGATTTCTCCTGCTTGCTTTGTATTTAGTTTGCTCTTTTTTTTTTTTTTTCTCATTCCCTAGGGTGGAAGCTTAGCTTATTTATTTTAGATCTTACCTCTTTTCTAAAACATCTATTCAGTGTTACAAATTTCTCTGTAAGCACTGATTTCACTCCATCTCATAAATTTTGATAAGTTGTATTTTCATTCAAGATATTTTAAAATTTCTTTTAAGACTTCTTTGATTCATGTGTTATCTAGAAATGTGCTTATTAATCTCCAAATGCTTTTAGATTTCCTATAATCTTTGTTATTAATTTTCTTTTGATCTGAGAGCATACTTTCTATGATTTTTGTTCTTTAAACTTTGTTGATGTGTGTTTTATGACCCACAGTGTGGTTTGTCTTGGCAAATGTTCCATGAGAGCTTGAGAAGAATGTGTTAGTGGATGAAGTATCCTGTACATGTAAGTTAGATCAGGTTAATTAATGGTGCTCTCCACTTCAGCTATATCCTTTGCTGACTCTTTACCTGCTGGATGTATCAGTTACTGATGAAGGTGTGTTAAAATATTTAACTGTAGTAGTGGGCTTATCTATTTCTCCTTGCAGTTCTACCAGTTTCTGCCTATGTGTTTTGATGCTCTGTTGTTGCATGCATACACATTAAGGATTTTTATGATGTTCCCTGGTGTGCTGTTTTGGGTGTTTGTCCTGCTTGGTGTTCTCTGAGCTTCCAGGATCTGTGGTTTGGTTTATTTGGAAAATTCTCAGCTGTTATTTCTTCAGATATTTCTTCTCCTCCATTCTCTGTTTCTTCTAATATTCCCATTACTTTTGTAAGTTTTTTTAAGAGACTTCCAAACTGTCTACCAGAATGGCTGTAGCATTTTGCATTGAGTGGCAGTTCCTGTCACTGCCCATCGTCACTAGCATTTGGTGTCATCAGTGTTCTGAATCTGGGGCATTCTCGTAGGTGTGCAGTGCTGTCTTATTGTTGTTTGTCACTTTTGTTTATTGTTTGTTTACTGGCCATGCTACGCATCATGTGGGATCTTCGTTCCTGGATTAGGAATGGTACCAGCGCCTCCTGTGATGGAAGCTCAGAGGCGTAACCACTGGACCGTCAGGGAATCCCCATCATTATTGTCTTAATTTGCATTTCCCTGGTGACATATGATGTGGGACATCTTTCCATATACTTATTTGCTATACGTACATCATCTTTGGTGAGATCTCTCTTAAAGTCTTTGGCCCACTTTTAACTGAGTTGCTGTATTTTCTTACTGTTGAATTTTGAGAGTTCTCTGTATATTTTGGATAACAGTCCTTTATCAAATATGTCTTTTCCTGCAAATATTTTTTCTTGGTATGTAGGTTGTCTTCTCATTCTCTTGACATTATCGTTTGAAGAATATAAATTTTTCATTTTAATAAAGTCCAGCTTGTCAGTCTCTTCTTTTCATGGATCCATATCTTTGGGTATGGAAAAGTCATGTCCATACCCAAGGTCATCTAGGTTTTCTCTTATGTTATCTCTTAGGAGTTTTATAGTTTGGTATTTTACATTTAGAACTATGAACCATTTTGAGTAAATTTTTGTGAAGGGTATAATGTCTGTGTTTAAGTTCTTTTTTCTTTTTTTGCACTGGATATCCACTTGTTCCAGCATGTTGATGAAAAGTTAACTTTTGGGAGGCTCATTTTCCTTCATTTGAAGATATTTCTATGTTTTTTAATTGAGATACAATTGACACATAGCCTTCCATTAGTTTCAGGTGTACAGAGTAGTGATTTGACATTTCTGTGCATTGGAAATGATCATCACAGTAAGGCTAGTAAGATCCATCACCACACATAGTTAAAATTTTTTTCTTATTGTGAGAATTGTAAGGATTTACTCTCTCAGCAACTTTCATATATACGGTATTCTTAACTGTTTTCATCATGCTCTACGTTACACCCCCAGAACTTGTTTTTTAACTAGAAGTTTGTGCATTTTACTGCCTCCATCCATTTGGCCTCCTCCCACCCTTTGCCTGCCTCTGGCAACCACTAGACTCCCAGTCTGTTCTCTGTATCTATAAAATTCAGGGTTTATTTGTTTAGATTCTATATGTAAGTAAGATCATACAGCATTTGTCTTTCCCTGACTTATTTCATTTAGCATAATGCCCTCAAAGTTCATCCATGTTGTCACAAATTGCAAGATTTCCTTTTTGTTGTTGAGTAATATTCCATTGTAAATATATACCACAATTTCTTTATCCATTCATTCATCAGTGGACACAAATTTCTTCTGTATTTTGACTGTTGTAAATAATGCTTCAGTGTACATGGGGGTGTATATATCTTTTTAAGTTCATGTTTTCATTTCCTTCAGATAAACACCCAGAATTGAAATTCCTGGGTCATTATGGTAGTTCTATTTTTAATTTTTTGAGGAACTCCCATACTGTTTTCCATAGCAGCTGCACCAGTTTGTATTCAAACCAGCAGTGCACAGAGGATTCCCTTTCCTTTATATCCTTGCTGGCGCTTATTATTTCTTGTCTTTTTAATGATAGCAGTTCTTACAGGTATAAGAAGATACCTGATTGTGGTTTTGATTTGCTTTTCCCTAATGATCAGTGATGTTGAGCACCTTTTCACGTACTTGTTGGCTATACTTATTTTCTTTGGAAGGATGCCCATTCAGATCTTCCACCCATTTTTTTAATCAGAAGCTTGGATTTTTTGCTATTAAGTCATATGGGTTCTTTATATATTTTGGATATTGACCCCAGTCAGCCATATGATTTGCAATTATTTTCTCCCATTCACTAGGTTGCCTTTTTATTTTGTTGCTGGTTTCCTTTGCTGTGTAGAATATTTTCAGTTTGAAATAGTCCCGCTTGTCTGGTTTTGCATTCATTGCCTGTGGTTTTGGTGTCATAACCAAGAAATCTTTGCTAAGACCAGTGTCAAGGTGCTTTACCCCTGTGTTTTCTTCTAGGAGTTCTGTAGTTTCAGGTCTTACATTTAAGTCTCTAATCCATTTTGAGTTCATATTTGGTGTAATATAAGGATCCAGTTTTTTTTTTTTTTTCTTCTTGTCTATAGCTATCCAGTTTTCCAGCACCACTTGAAGAAGAGATTGACTTTTCCCCATTGTGTATTTTCCCTATCTTGACACTTTTGTCCAGATAAGAGTGGCTATATATGCATTGATTTATTCTATTCCGTTTGTCTATATGTCTGTATTTATGCCAGTACCATGCTGTTTTGAGTTCTGTAGCTTTATAATATGTTTTAAAATGAGAAATGTGTTCTCCTGCTTTGTTCTTTTTTTCTCAATATTATTTTGGTTACTCAGAGTCCTTTGTGGGTCCATATGAATTTTAGGATTGTTTGCTCTTTCTGTTAAAAAAAAAAAAAAAAGATGCTAGGAGGTTGAGGAATTACATTGGATCTGTCGATCACACCAGGTAGCATATACATTATAACAATATTAGTCTTCTAATCCATGAACACAAGTTGTCTTTCCATTTATTTGTGTTTAATTTCTTTCAATAGTGTTTTGTAGTTTTCAATGTACAAGTCTTTACCTTCATTGGTTAAGTTTATTTGTAAGTATTTTGTCCTTTTCGATGCTATTGTAAATGGGATTATTTTCTTAATTTCCCTTTTAGATTGTTCATTATATAGAATGCAACTAATTTTTGCCTGTAGACTATATCCTGCAGCTCTACTAAAGCATCATAGTGTAAATGCATTTTAAAGCCCCATGGGTCCCAAGAGGAGCATTAGGAAATAAACATGCATAGGAAAGCAGCTCAAGGCCTGGCTCCACATTCAGTGTCAGGAAGCTCAGAAGGAACCAGAAAAGGTGTCTGGGGAGAGTCTGCAGTGAAGGGTGTGGAGAACCGAAGGCCAAGTTTGTGCTCCAAATGCCAAATAGAGTGTTTCACATGGGGTTTAGAGAGATTAATAACCTTCCCAGGTCACACGGCTGGCTGGAGGTGCCGCTTACGTCCAGACTGACCGGAAGATGCCAGACTCATGCTCCCAATTTCTGTGCTCGAACATATAAACCACAACCAGTATGATGATGTTCCCTTCAGTAGCATCAACTCTGTGCCAGGCACTGTTGTGAGAGCTTTATTTATAACAGTATGTTTATTCCTGTTGTCATCACCATCTTACAGAGATGGAAAAGGAGACACAGTGAGGTTGTGTTCAGGGTCACAGAGTGGCTCAGTGTGCTTTGAACTCAGCTGTCTGGGTCCAGAGTCTGCACTCATAACTGTCTGCTGATAACTCTCTCCCCTGGCTGCATAAGTGGAGTGTCATCAGGCATAATATTTCTTAAGGTTGAATGAGGACGCTCAAGAAGCAAATAGATTTTTTAATTAGAAAAAGAAAACCAAGCAGCAGCGTTTTGACCTTTGACTCTGTCCATATTGATTTTGGTGCTTCCCAGCCTCATATAAGCTATATATATAGTGAAGCGCTATATGCCTTTCTTCCAGCTTGAACAAAGTGCCTGTAAAGTTGCTTTGTTCTTTCTCCCCATGGGGCATGCCCAAAAGCAAAATGTAATGTTGCCTTTTATGCTAAATCAGATGAAAGCCTCGGTTTCTCAGGGTCAGAAAAATGCAGTCATATAGGTGGAGTCTCATCCAGTGATTTTAATTTTGCCCCTCTCAAAAGTTAAGTCGGAGAAGGCAATGGCACCCCACTCCAGTACTCTTGCCTAGAAAATCCCACGGACGGAGGAGCCTGGTAGGCTGCAGTCCATGGGGTCACCAAGAGTCGGATACGACTGAGCAACTTCACTTTCTCTTTTCACTTTCATGCATTGGATAAGGAAATGGCAACCCACTCCAGTGTTCTTGCCTGGAGAATCCCAGAGACAGGGGAGCCTGGTGGGCTCCCGTCTGTGGGGTCACACAGAGTTGGACACGACTGAAGTGACTTAGTAGTAGTAGCAAAAGTTAACTATGAGAAGGAAGTTCTTGCATCTGAGAAAAGACTTACTGCTGGAGTCATGTTGCCTAGAGTAATGGTTTACAACTGTTACAACTTTCAAATTGGTCCAGAGTTTACTTTAAGAGGCACTGGAAGCATGTTGTTCCTTCCAGCATGATAAATCCTTCAGATGTCTGCTCTGTTTCTCGTTTGTCTTCATTATGCCTTGTTTTTCCTGGACATGACCTCTGCCCCTCAATTCAGGTGCTCCCCTGAGCTTTTTTCTCACCACTCCACATATTCTGGCATTTTTCCTCAAAGAAGGGTCCTGAGTTACACTTATGGAAAAAGTAGCCCAGTGCCAGGGTGGGGTTGGGGTGGGCAGTGCGTCCCCTTCAAGTTCTACCTGGCATTTCATTCTCCAGTCTTGCCTGTGCCTCTCCTGTTAGCTCACTTGTTTTGATCTGACATAGCTGAGGCTTTTCTTATCTTTATTTTGGTTTAAATTTTTAAAAGTTCATAACCAGGTTTTCAAGAGGACAAGAATCCTGAGACCTGATTGTCAGCAAAGTAGGCAGTAATTACAGCCACTATCACTTGGCGTGTGAACAGATGTTGAAAAAACTGTCCATTGGCCAGCCTCAACCCAGTGTCCCACCTCTGCCAGCCGTCTCATCATAGGCTGCTGGCCTTGGTCAGAAGAGGTGGGGACCTGGAGTGGAGCCAGGGTAGGGGAGACTGAGGGGCACTTGGCTACAGCAGGAGAGCTGCTTTCACCAGCAGAACAGGTCTGCTGATGAAAGTTCTCTCCATTTTTGTTTGATTACTTATTCTGATTCTTAAATGCTCATCTGTATGTTCAGGTTTTCATATATTTTTGAGTCAATTTGAAAATATGTAGTATACTAGAAAGAGATCCGTTTTTCTAAGTTTTCAAATTTGTGGGCGTAAATTTGTATTTTAGAAGTTCTGCTCTGTCAATAATTATGTCCCCTTTTTTCTCTGCTCTTTTTTGGAATGACTTTTATATATATAAAATACATGAGTTTCAGGAAGAAACCTAAAGAGGATTTACATTTGCTCCTGGCAGCGCCTCAGGCAGAAGCAGTCCTGGATCACATTCACCCAGGTCTGAGGAGTGAGATGGGTTGAAGCCAGGCTTTGGTCCCTCTGAGGGCCAGACTATGTCTGTTTCACCCTTATCTGTAGGAAGTAGCCCTGAGTGTCCAGTTCCAAGTGTGAATCATTTATTAGGGTTCCCGTTCCTTGGTGGACCTGGATTTCTGTTTTTATTCTCTTACGCTCTGCTGCTGCTGCTGCTAAGTCGCTTCAGTCGTGTCCAACTCTGTGCGATCCCATAGACGGCAGCCCACCAGGCTCCCCGTCCCTGGGATTCTCCAGGCAAGAACACTGGAGTGGGTTGCCATTTCCTTCTCCAATGCGTGAAAGTGAAAAGTGAAAGGGAAGTTGCTCAGTCGTGTCCGACTCCTAGCGACCCCATGGACTGCAGCCTACCAGGCTCCTCCATCCATGGGATTTTCCAAGCAAGAGTACTGGAGTGGGTTGCCATTGCCTTCTAGGGTTATCCAAAGATGACCCCACCACATCAGCTACCTTTTCAGACATTGGCACATGCCCTTCAAAGAAAAGGTGCCCCAAACATTAGGGTCATCTCTCTGAATTTCCTTTTTCTTCAAATTTTGATCCTGTAGTTCTTTCCTAGAATTTCCTTTTTTTCTAAAGTTTGATTCTGTAGTTCCTTCCTACTTTGTCTCTCTAATGCTATCAAAGACATACTTTATACACACACACACACACACACACACACAATATATATATATATATATATATTTTTTTTTTTTAAATGCAAGGATTAGCCTGTATTACCTTGATGGCACTAAATGAGGCTGAAGTCTTTGTATGTACTTTTTAAAGATAAGTGTTACTCTTGAAGTATAGCATGCATGCAGAAAAGCAAACAAATCTTGAACATACTGCTCGGTTAATTATCACAGGTGACTACTTGGTCCCCCACCCAGTCAAGAAACAATGTCAGCACCCAAGCCTGCCCCTCCCTTCCCCACTGTGTCCCCTGCTCCCGTGTCCCTATAATCACTTCTGCTTGGCTGCTTCTTCCTTCCTGAAAACCTAGGAAACTGGATCTCGTTTGGTCCCTTTCCTTTGTCATGATGAAGTGCATAGTTTTGTCCCAGTCCTTTCTCATTTGGTTTGCTCTTTACCTTTTCAATCTATTCCTGGGACGGCTTTCTCCCTTGTATATCATGTTTCTCCCCTTGTGACAAGCCCGCTCAAGCCTGTTAACAATTCGCCCCTTTAGATTGTACACAATACTTTACTGTTTTCCTGAGTGTGATTTGTAGAAAGCCTTCCAAGCTCATGATTGTCTGCTGACACGTAGAATATGTGATTTCAGGCTGTGATTGTGTTTTGTAAACATTTAGGAACAGTTACCCAGAATACAAACCTGTTGCCTTATTTCTTGGGCTAGCCCTGCCCATCACAGGAAACAAATCAGGAATTGTTTGGTTTGAAATGTTCTCTTGATCTCACCTTGCTCGAAATGTGCTGTGGAATTGCAGGAAGAATTGCAGAGCAGTGACATTTTGCAACTGTCATCTTGGATCTCTTTCTGGCAGGTATCACCATTGACTTATCAAGCTTGACTTCTCAGTTCTCATTTATCACCCTCATCAGATTCACATTTTTGGCACAAGCACCTGGCACAGTGGCTGGCATATGTTGGCATCTGATAACTAATTAGCTTGTGGTAATCTGATACGAGGGATTCAGAAGTCAAGAATCAGGGACATCCATGAGGTGAGACAGAAATGGCCAGCCTTCTTCTTTTCTTTCCAGCTTTTTTGAAATATAATTGATATACTGCTGCTGCTGCTAAGTCGCTTCAGTCGTGTCGGACTCTGTGCGATCCCATAGATGGCTGTCCCTGGGATTCTCCAGGCAAGAATACTGGAGTGGGTTGCCATTTCCTTCTCCAATGCATTGATATACACCTCTGTATGAATTTAAGTGGTGCAACATAGTGATTTGACTTATACACATCACAAAATAATTACCACAGTAAGTTTAAAGAACATCCATCAGAATTAAAGAAATAGAAAAAAATTCTCTTTGTGATGAGACCATTTCAGATTTACCCTCTTAACATAGGCTTTCATATATAACATGCAGCAGTGGGCCAGCCTTTTTTTTTTTTTTTTTTTTAAGTTAGAAATGAGCTTGGCTTCTATCTCTGCCACTTCTGATTCTTGGCCATTTGTTAGATTTAATTTCTAGCATCAAAGAATCCACATCCTGATAAAATGGGCGTTTTATTTTTCCTGGTCCTTTTCATTGAGAAGTGGTGGGTATCGTGTAGAGTAAGCATAGCTTGTGCTTCACATCAGCACACAAGATCACAGTGAACCCCCAGAACTCAGGGTTCAGCCAGAAGATAATCATCCAAATAGATGTGATAAGTTTTCCCCCCAAAGTGGGATCCCTTCCAGAACCAAGAGAATTAGAGTAGAAAATGTATCATAAAGGAAAACCCTCGTCTGAAACCTTGTGGGGTTCACTGAAGCCAGGATGTGTGAGCAGCTGGACCGAGGTTCACCTGCAGCCAGGAAGGGAAGGCAGAGGAGAACTGAGGAGTTGCATTTCAGCCCTGTTCTGGGGGGACAGGATAGCCCCAGCCTGGGCAGCTCCAAGGATGTCATCTGGGGTGGGACAGTGGTGTCTAACCATGCTGCACCTTCAGTTCAGTTCAGTCACTCAGTCATGTCCGACTCTTTGCGACCCCACAGACTGCAGCACGCCAGGCTTCCCTGTCTGTCCATCACTGACTCCTGGAGTTTTCTCAGACTCATGTCCATTGAGTTGGTGATGCCATCCAGCTGTCTCAACCTCTCGTCCTGCCTTCAATCTGTCCCAGCATCAGGGTGTTTTCCAGTGAGTCAGCTCTTTGTATCAGGTGGCCAAAGTAATAGAGTTTCAGCTTTAGCGTCAGTCCTTCCAATGAATATTCAGCACTGATTTCCTTTAGGATAGACTGATTGGATCTCCCTGCAGTCCAAGGGACTCTCAAGAGTCTTCTCCAACACCACAGTTCAAAAGCATTAGTTCTTCAGTGCTCAGCTTTCTTTGTAGTCCAACTCTCACATCTCACGCTGCAGCTTGGCTTACCTGAAATCTTTAATGTCTCATTAGGGATCAGCTTAGGCTGTTCTATAAACTTGACCACTTGTACCACAGTAATGAACATCTCTGTCTTCTTGGAGTGGGGCAGGGGGTGCCTGCCTAGTCTAGTGACCCCAGAGCTCCCCCTCCTGTTGCTCCCCCATCATGTTGACAGGTGGCCTCTTACTGTCTCTGGTCATTTCCCTCTTCCCCCTCCACACTCTAAGTGGAAAGATCCTTTTTGCTGCCCTGATCCTCTCAGTTCAGCTCCACTCAGAGCTCATGCCAGAGTTTGTCCTCAGGGCAGATGGCCCTGTACCCACTGCAGTCCCTTTTCCTCACCCTGAAGTGAACCAGGGACCCCCTTTCAGGTGGGCTGCCCAGCTCAGGCAGTGCCCCCCAGTGACTTGGAGGTGCTCACACCTGGGCCCAGCAGCGGGGCTTCTAACACACTGAGTAGCCACACCCTGAGTGTCCCTGGGCCAAGGCAATGCCCACTGGCTCCCACCAGACCCTGCGCTTTACTGTGAGCCCTCTCAAGGTGGGTGGGTGATGGTAGGGAAGGGTCCTTAGGGCAAAACTGGGACCTGTCTCCAGTCGTCGGGTGGAACGCATCAACACTTGGCTCCTCTCCCTCTTGCCACTGTTTTTTTCCTCCTCTTCAGCTCCTCCTGGCTCGGCTCCCCTTATACAGTCCCCCTAACTGATATTTCTCACCTCTGAAGAACAGTCTTTGAGCCACGGTGACAGGCTTCTGAAAAAAAAAAAAAAAAAAAAAAATCACTGTGAAGGTGGGATTAGAGAAGGGACATTGGAGCTGAGGACCTGAATGAGAGGCTTTCCCTTGGTGGGTGGGGGGGCATCATGGGGAGTGCATGCACGTAAGACAGCCAAAAACCCAAAACGAAGCAGGAAGTGAGCTTTTAAAACATCCAGATATGTGTTCTTGTACTTTCACACTTGATCTCACCATTTGAGTCCTTGTTAGGTGACTCACTCTGTTAACTTAACCTCCAGGAGAATCTGAACCCAGTGGGGAGGAGTCCTGAACCCCATCCTCCATGGTGTCCAACTGACTCACTTTTTCTCACTGCTCTCCCTCATCAATGTAAATCTGTTTTAATTTGCTACTCATTTTGATGGACTGAATGTGTCTGAATCTGCTGCTTCAAGCAATTCTAGACTCATTTCCTCCATCACAGTGATGCTCAGATGTGTTCCATTAGAATTACCCTCCAGTGAGTGAAAAAAAAAAAATCTTATCCAGGTCTGTAGGAAAATGAATCTTTGTGATTTTGAGAACTTGCTCAAAATCATTTTTCCTAAAACTTCAGTCCCTGCTGTAGCTTGCCTACTAGAGCATGAAAAATGCATGAGAGCATCAAGTGAATAAGGACAAATCAGTAGGAACTCTCTGATCTCATTAGCTTTGATGGGTTGGGTTTTTATCATGGATGTGTGATTGTTATATTGTACATCATAAAACTTTTTCAGATTTGTGTGATGAAATGAAGTACATCAGCATGCTGGTGTTCTGCAGCATGAGTTCTGCACCTGAGAACTCCAGGTGTCCTGGCACCTTAAACACTGAAAGTGAAAGGAAAGTGAGGTCGCTCAGTCGTGTCCGACTCTTTGCGACCCCATGGACTGTAGCCCACCAGGCTCCTCCATCCATGGAATTTTCTAGGCAAGAGTACTGGAGTGGGCTGCCATTTCCTTCTCCAGGGGATCTTCCCAACCCAGGGATTGAACCCAGGTCTCCTCCATTACGGGCAGATGCTTTACCGTCTGAGTCACCAGGGAATCCCCAAACAGTGAAAAACACTGCTTTCTAGACCCTAAACGAATTTCTTATGGTATTGGCTCATGGCATTGACAGTCCTTACTGTTCAGCTGAAGTATGGATCATGAGGACACGTGCTGACCATGCTTGTTGGAGCATAATTACATCTGTCATCATGAGCATGGGCTTCCCTGGTGGCTCACCAGTAAAGAACCCACTTGCAGTGCAGGAGACGCAGGTTCAATCCCTGGGTTGGGAAGATCCCCTGGAGAAGGAAATGGCAACCCACTCCAGTATTCTTGCCTGGAGACTCTCATGGACAGAGGAGCCTGGTGGGCTACAGTCCATGGAGTTGCAAAAGAGTTGGATACAACTCAGTATACAGCTAAAATAGTAACAGTCATGAGCATACTTGAAATTGGTTTCCACTGTTTTGAAAGATGCAGTTACTCCAAATTAGGGATATGCTTGTCTGACATCCTCTGAAGCCCAGCACTGACAGGAGACGCTGTTTAACCTGATTCCCAGCATCTACCCAGGAGGGCCAGTTAGCATGGACTGTTTCCTTGCTCGCATCCTGCTGACCTTTCCTCCACAGTTAATTCATTTGTTCATTCACAGTGATAATTTGGTATCGTTTCCTTTCTTGTTTCTTCTTTTTGTCTTTGGGATTATTTTAGAAGCTTCTTGGATGATTGAATATTTGAATAGTAAAGTGATTTGGTTTTTTCATTGTAATACAGTATTGCGAGGGCAGGTAGCAAGCAGGCACAGTCTTTCCCATGGTGCTCTGCTCAATTTTTACTGGACTCCTGCAGGAGGGGGCAAGCATCAATAGCCAAATGTTCAGTCCCTTCTTGCTGGTCCCTCCTTGGGTGCTGCTTCTCCCATTTCAGTGTCATCACTAAGGTGGACCTGGATCACTGACTGCCCTGGATAGTATTTCCATTCATCAAACATAATTGGCATCGTAAGAACATCACCTGTCCTTGAAAAGTGACTTATATACTAACTTATTTCAGGGTCTGACCACTGCCTGAGCCTCAGTGAGCTCGTCCACCACCCATCATGCCTTCTGGTCTTCCTCATGTGCTGGAACTGTGCCAGCCCAACCTGAGCCTCCTAGTCTCTTCTACAGATGCACACACACATGCATACACACACACACCCCAGTGCATGCAAACATACAGAGACAGATGTGTAATAGCACAACAGAAGTCTGATGTTTGGTTTAGGGTCCTCCATCAGTCATTATGCTGCAGCAAAGTTGGTTCTACCCTGACAGTAAGATGCCCCTTTACCAAAAGCACCTGCTCAGTTCAGTTGTTCAGTCGTGTCTGACTCTTTGCGACCCCATGGACTGCAGCATACCAGGCTTCCCTGTCCATCACCAACTCCTGGAGGTTACTCAAACTCATGTCCATCACGTTGGTGACACCATCCAACCATCTCATCCTCTGTTGTCCCCTTCTCCTCCCACTTTCAATCTTTCCCAGCATCAGGGTCTTTTCAAATGAGACAGTTCTTCGCATCAGGTAAGCAAAGTATTATAGTTTCAGCTTCAGCATCAATCCTTCCAATGAATATTCGGGGATGATGTCCTTTAGGATTGACTGGTTTAATCTCCTTGCAGTCCAAGGGACTCTCAAGAGTCTTCAACAACACAGTTCAAAAGCATCAATTCTTCAGCGTTCAACTTTCTTAACAGTCCAGTTCTCACATCCATATATATAACTACTGGAAAAACCATATCTTTGACTAGACAGACTTTTGTTGGCAAAGTAATATCTCTGCTTTTTAATATGCTGTCTAGGTTGGGCATGGGGAAGGCAGTGGCACCCCACCCCAGTACTTTGCCGGAAAATCCCATGGACGGTGGAGCCGGTAGGCTGGGGTCCATGGGGTCGCAGAGTCGGACACGACGAGCGACTCACTTTCACCACTTTCATGCATTGGAGAAGGAAAGCAACCCACTCAGTGTTCCTGCCGGAGAACCGGGGGGGGAGGGCCGGGGCGCACAGAGCGGACCGACGAAGCGACTAGCAGCAGCAGCAGGTTGGGCATAGCTTTTCTTCTAAGGAGAAAGCATCTTTTAATTTCATGGCTGCATTCACCATCTGCAGTGATTTTGGAGCCCCCCAAAATAAAGTCTGTCACTGTTTGCATTGTTTCCCCATCTGTTTGCCATGAGGTTGTCAGGCGAGTCTCTGTTCCTCGGTTCTGTCTTGTCACAACAAAGATTTGGGGTGATGGACATTAAAGCCCCCTCGGTGTGTCACAGCTCTTGGGTCTTGGACAGACCTTGTTATAGCTCTCAGATCTCGAATGGACTGTGTTATAGCTCTTAGACAAATCAGTGTTACAGCTCTATTTTATTTAGAAGATAGTGGGAAAATCCATCTTCGAGGTGTGAGGGCACATGGATCCAAAGACATGAAGACAAGAGCGCCCCAGCGCGTGAAAGAGAGAGAGAGAGAGAGAGAGAGCCCTTTGGCTCCTCTTTTTATGTTTTTTCCTTCCCCCTGGCCTGCCCTATGCAAATTGGGCTTAGTCAGGAGTGCTGTTCTACCTGAAGTCCTCACTCTGGTCCTCGGACCTTCCTTTGACCTTCCTCTATTCTATTTTTGGGGGCTTTTCCCTTCCTTGTCTTTTAGCCACCGCCATTTTGGACTCCTTTTCCCTATTCTAACTACCTAACAAAATTATGGGACTGAATGCCATGATCTTAGTTTTCTGAATGTTGAGTTTTAAGCCAGCTTTTTCACTCACGCCTTTCACTGTCATCAAGAGGCTCTAGCGTTTAATTATAGAACCAATGATGATAATGTCTAATAAAAATTCTTTACTGTGTTTATAGTATTATATTTTTAAAAACTTTTCCAAAATATTTGGCCTGATGGTATTAAGTTTTGCAAAGGCATCAAGTAGTCTGATAAGTCATTGACCCTGCATGTTCATCGGAGAAGGCAATGGCAACCCACTCCAGTACTCTTGCCTGGAGAATCCCAGGGACAGGGGAGCCTGGTGGGCTGCCGTCTATGGAGTCGCACAGAGTTGGACATGACTGAAGCGACTTAGCAGCAGCATAGCTGCTGCATGTTCATTTTTGCAGCAGAGATTTCAAGCCAGGCTCTGCAGACCTGTTGCATGCACCTCTGATTGGAGAGCGCAGCCAGCACCCTAAGGGAGGCACCCCCCTGGTCAAGGATGTAACAGACACCCTGGGAGCGAACGTGTTCAGCTTTCACTGCCCACCCCCCTCAAGGCAGGGCTGATTTTTATCAACCTGGGTGTGAAATTTGGGACCCACAAAAATTCTTGGCTACTAAGAACTGGATTCTGGGTTCAGACTGGTTCTCTCTGTTGAAGGGTGAAAGGAGAACACCTATTATAAATCAAGCCCTCTAGAATCTCATTAAGGAACTTAAGAAAACAGGTAGTCTGGGAGAGGCAGTA
This sequence comes from Tragelaphus eurycerus, assembly GCA_935064755.1. Taxonomy (NCBI): domain Eukaryota; kingdom Metazoa; phylum Chordata; class Mammalia; order Artiodactyla; family Bovidae; genus Tragelaphus; species Tragelaphus eurycerus. The sequence goes on from CAKXYN010000324.1 coordinate 251,871, forward strand.
GTTCTGAAAACTGAAGCGGGGGCCAAATAAGAATGTCTGTTTGGAGGCCAGTGAGAAAGAAAGGCAAAGGTTTTGCTTGTCAGGCCTCTGCTGCTTTAAAGAAAGAGTCGCCTCACAGGCGCGGGTGCCGGGGTCCCAGCTGTCAGCGCCATCACCCGGCCTCCAGGTGAAGACAAGGAGCCTTGTTTGCCGGGTGAAGAGAGGAGCCTAGTTCGTGACCCCTGGCCCGCAGCACCGCAGACCCCTGCCCCCTGCCCCCGCCCTGGCCTTTGTGCTGCTGCTCCTCCTCCCTCCCTCCAGACTTTGTGCGCCTTTAAGTGGCCCCCCGGAAGGGACCACCCAGGGGGCTGCACAATGGGGGCCGAAGTAGCCCCTGAAACATAGGTTTCTTGAGACAGGCCGTGAAAAGAAAAGTACTGTTTAACTATGTACGTGTTTGTCCTTTCTACCACCGTTTTGTGGGACTAACAACCCCCCCGCCCCCGCCCCCTCGCGTCCAGACTCCTCCAAGGCTGTACCCTCAGCTGTTCCCGCTGGTCCTTGTTCCTGCTCCCAAGGCACTGCTGCCTCAGTCTGCTTACATGCACGCCTTTGGATGGATGGTCAGGAAATTGGTATCAGAGCAAACAAATGATGCTTGCCTGATGAAACTGTTTTATCAGCCATCCTCAGAGTCAGTGGCTTGGCTCTGCTGCTGGGTGAGATGTGTCTGTAGGACCACTCAACAAAAGCTGGCAGCCGGAATTCAGTTCTCAATAGCCATTCACACCTCTGTAAAAGGATTAGCTCCGGCCGATTGTTAGCCTGTTTAAATCTTAATTTGCATCTTTATGGAGGTAGGGCTTCTCCGGGCCTCTCTGCTGCTCAGTGGTTGTTTGTGTGTGTGTGTGTGTGTGTGTGTGTGTGTGTGTGTGTGTGTGTGTGACCTGTGGGTGGGCATCACGGGAGGTTTTCTCTTACTGGGGAAGGTGCTAAATTGCTTCAGCAGGACCTGTAAGCGACACAGATTGAATTAGGTACTTCGGTTTTGACTGACCTTGGTTGGGCTTTGGTTCATTAGTTACATTGGGTTTGGCCAAAAAGTCCATTCTGGTTTTCCTTACAGCTTGCAGAAAAACCGACCAAACTTTTTGGCCAACCCAATCAGATCAGATCAGTCGCTCAGTCGTGTCTGACTCTTTGTGACCCCATGAACTGCAGCACACCAGGCCTCCCTGTCCATCACCAACTCCTGGAGGTCACCCAGACTCACATCCATCGAGTCAGTGGTGGCATCCAGCCATCTCATCCTCTGTCGTCCCCTTCTCCTCCTGCCCCCAATCCCTCCCAGCATCAGAGTCTTCTCCAATGAGTCAACTCTTCGCATGAGGTGGCCAAGACTGGAGTTAGTTTGCAGCAGTTGTGGGTTCAGAACATGAGGTGTGTGAATGCATTCTGTTACTTCTGTTTAAACTCAGGAACCTCATGGGTCTTAGGATTTTTCAGTGTTGTTCATTGTAATCAATAAATTTCCTTGGGCATTAAATGGAGAAAAACAGACCTAGGATCTGATGGAATGATGGTTTTAAAATAATCTATTCTATCCAGACCATGTGTTCTTAGTGAAAAGATCAAAGCCACCTTATGTTTCAAAAGGAAAGTATGACCTACCAAAGCTGTGAGTTTCCAGGCGAGGATTCTGCAAGCTCTGGAATCTGATGGAGACTAGTAGGCCGTGTTGCCTTCTTCCCACCCTCACGTGTGTGGGTTATTTCTCCATGACATACTCACATCCCACCGCCACCTCTGTGTGTGATGCCTGCTTGTTGTTGCTCTTTCTGAAATAGTTTCCTCCCTAAAACTTCGTTCTGAATATAACCAACTGCCTTCTGATTCTTCCATTTCCTTAAAGAGACAGTAAACATCATCCATAAAACTTTCAACAAGCAACACTGTGTTGTGTAAATTGTGTAAGCAGACTCATCCCTGTCTGAAGTCTGGGCCCACACCATGCAAAAACTGTGTCTCCTGGAAAAAATGAAACCCCAAAGTCAGGCTCCCATCACTGCAGCTGAAGCACGTGCTCACCAAGTGCCCAGAGGATGACAACCAGGGCAGATGGGAAAGTCATATGCTAGAGTCAAGGAGAAATTTATTTTCTGTTTGCCAAGAAGTAATTCTCAGTTTGTGATACTGAAAGAAAAAGCATCTTTTCTCCCTTTATTTCTTAAAAAAAAAAAAAACAAACAACTCTACCTTGACTGCTCACATTAGCCTGGCATGAAGTTGCTTTCTTGTAAATTATGTCCTAAATTCTGTGTGACTGAAAATGAAGCTTTGTCAGAAAGTTATTAGTTTAAATTTAGCCAAAACATAATTTATTGTGTGCTTAAGTATTATTGGATAAAATAAAATTATGTCAAAGCAGCCATTTGTGTTACTAGCAGTTGCTTGTCCTCAAGCAGGTTTGTCCTCTTGCTGGACCTCACAGAAAGCAAACGGATTAGGGGCCCAGTGCCTTGGTGCCCGGACACCCTCTCCGGAGGAGAGAGATGGGCTGTCGGGCCAGTGCTCTTCTAGCTAAAGTGTTCTGGTAGGAATGCAAATAGAAGACACTGAAGAAATTGAGCTCTTGAATTTGAAAATGGTATTTTCATTACACATTGTCTTTTAACTCTGTACATTGTGTGAATTATTTAAGTTGTTTGCAGGCAAGTGTTGATGGATATTTTGCAAACTAAAGTCTGTCCCATGGGGAGATAAATATTAGAAATCCTCAACTCAGAGCCACTCATCTTTCAGCACATAAGGTTAGGAATTAATCTAGGGTGGGCCATGGCTCCATGGGGACAGTGCTGGTGGCTGTCTCACTGACCATCTTGTAGGTCATTCCTTGCTGAGCCCTGGAAGCTCTGGGCCGGTGTGACACCACCGTGTAAAAACAGACTATAATAGCACACATGTCATGAATTGTCTCATGTGGGTTTAAATCTTGTCCTATCATTCAGCACACAGTGTCCTTAAGAGTGTCATCAGCATCCTGTGAAATCCCAGGTACCCTTGCTGTTCTCAACAGGCCTCTTAGTCATGTGGGGAAGACTTGTCAGATGGGGCATAGCTGGAGGACAGCACAGGATGGGGTGCTATCTGCTTCATGCTGGAGGAACTCAAGGATGAGAAAGATCCCTGTGAAGGAGGCAGTTGGAGACACTGCCAGACAAGTGTGGGGGCAGCTGGTCTGAGCAGGCCTGACATCTGGACTCAGCAGACTGCTAAAGAGGGAAGGCATTTGGTGTATGATTGCTCACTGGCCCTGCCGTGGTGGTACTTGGGATGGAGATGGGGGGAGGATGCTAGAGTCGGGGAACATTGTCCGTAAGGAGTTTATAACAGTAACCAGACCCCACTGATGGGCTTTCTCTTCTCATAATTCCTAAAAGTGGCAGAGGTAAGATACTCATCCCTGGGGGGCACTGCCACATTCCACCTTGGCACAGCAGCATGAGCTGTCTGCCAAGCTCCCCTGCTGTACTCGGGTTTGCAAGGATACAGAAGCCACATCCCTTGCTCGGAGCTCACCCCTGGTCCCCCTGGTCGGAAAGTGAGTCTAGAGGCCATCTAAGCTGGAGATTCTGAGCCCACAGCATGGCTTTGTTTATCAAGCACAGTTTTTAACATTCTTCTGAATAGTTGCCCCATGTTAAAATCTGAGAGATGTCCTATAAAAATAAAACTAGCAATGGTGAATTTCCAGCTTCTCTTAAAAACTGGAAAGATCTAGCCTCACTGAGACACTCTGCCATGGGAGCCTGGGGTGACCAGCCCTTTAAGGTTGACACATGCCCCAGCCTTTAGCATCCTTACCCCACCAGCGATGAGCGTGTGGGTCTTCCCTGTCTGCCACCCACCACCACGCTCACATCTGTGAGCTCGTCCCCTGCCACCCAGAGCAGAGGGTCGGTCCCCTGACCCGTCTCTCCCTCACCAACCCCGTCCACAGCTACAGCTGCCAGGAAACCAGCCATGACTCAAAAACCCACGACGTTTATCGCTGTTTCTTTGCCATAGTTTTATGTTGAATCTTATTTCCTGTACTATCCAGTCACAACCCCAGCCAGCTTATCTCCTTGCTGGGTCCCACCCCCTCTTACCCTTGCTTTCTCTCGCCTTTGCCTTGCTGCCACCTGGCTTCAGCTATGGTCTCCCTCTGTCTGCATCCTGCCCGGCACAGGGCCCTGCCCCACCTTCCTGACCATCTTTCCCTCTACGTATCATTACTGCTCTGAAATTGGCTTATCTTCGTCTTCTTAAGGGCAGGTCTCACTCTGTGAATTGGCTGATGACAAGATACAGCCTTCTAGGGAGAATCGGGACCCAGAGTTTGCCTTCGAAAAATCTGGTAGACATAGGTACTGCACATCCCACGGGCAAGGAGGTTTGGGGCAGCCGAGGTCAGGCAGTGAGGACCCAACATGACATGGGCCAGAGGCTCAGGGTTTAGACAAGAGCTGGGACTTGGCCTGGAGCTGGGGGTGCCAGCAGAGGGGCCCAGAGTCCAGAACAAGGCTTGAATCTGGGGACCCGTTTCTGTTTCCTGTCCAGGGAAAAGGCCTGCTCGAGGTGGGGCGGGCGGCTGGGGGGAGCCTCCAGTGTACAGGTGGAGCAGGTCTTTTTCATCCTTGTACCATCAGGCACATGGCCATTGAATAGATCAAGCAACTTAGCCCAACCATTAGATCTCTCCCAACCTTTAGACTGATTACAAATTAGTAATACTTTGCTATGAACATTGCTTTATAAGTTGCTTCGTTTTCCTCTTGGGGAATGTGTTGTATACTGCCAGCTACATATATGATCAGTTTCTTTAAAGGAGAAGTATTTTGTCTTTGATATCGTCTCCCATGACTTTTTAGAATCATGCAGTCATTTTTTTTTTTTTTTAAGGAATTTACTAACCAAGCTCTTTGGGGACTGTTGTGACCCTGACAGACCTAAGCTAGAACAATTAACACTCCACCAGTGTCCCTGTGGACTGCAAATAGATGACAAGGGCTAAATCCCTCTTTCCAGTCCTTCCTGTTCTTTCTAAAAATAAAGAAAATTTCATTGCAGTGGGATCTGAATGGAGAAATAATAGTTATTTTTTTCTGCATTCAGAAATAGAGGACGTAACCTCTACTTCAGCCAGCAGTTTTCAATTTCTTAGCAGTGACAATTTAAGTAAATTTCATGTGAGTGGAGATCTAACTTTGTTATGATTGACAATGTGAAATTAGCCTTTTCAGCTGTTCCAATTATCTGGCATTCCTATCAGTCAGGTGGGATGTGTAGTGAGATTGCACAGCTGTGGATGTGAACCTCACTGAAGTCTGCAAAGGGTTAAAAGCCACTTCCTCTGATGGATTTAAAACAGCCACCTTTGCACAGACAAGTTTTTCAAACCACCCCATTTTATATCTTTGTCAAGAGACAGTCTCGTTGCTGCATCTTTATGTTTAGATTATATTACAGATATATTTCAATAAACCACGAAGAGCCACCATAGATTCTAGAAGCTGACCATCTGGGCTCAAATAAACATCTCCTGCGGCACCTGTTTTATTTTATAGGCTCTGTAACCACAGTGACATCCTACAAGAAGGCCCTGATGCCTGCGGAGCCGCTGTCCTTCACCAGCTCCCGTGCCTCTGCCCCAGGGGTGGCAGTGACAAAGAGCAAGTCAGGTATGACAGTCCTCACGTTGCTGCTGTGGTGGGTAGGCCCTTCTCGTTCCCAGATAAGGGTGGAAAAACACTGCTGTACACAGTCAGCTCTGTGCTGGGTTCCCGGAGCATCGATTTAACTGTGGCCTCACCATCTACTTCTTTGTGAATGTATTTGTTTCTAATTGTTAATTGGATACATCTGCTCAATTCCTGCTCGTATATCTTGCTCAGTCCCTGCGCATGTATCTGCTGAACCCCTGCCCATAGCAACATTTTAAGGAATATTCATGGGGAGGGAACACAGGTAAGCTCAGTCTCACATGTTCACATAACTTGGTGAACACCCAGGTGGTAGTCCAGCAGAACCTCCCGCTGGACAGGTGTCCTTGCCAAATCCAAACCCCAGATGGGTCGCTGCGTTTCCAAGGTCATGCTGGTGATGCAGGCCTCTGATGAATATAGTTCCTATAGCAACAACATCAACAAATCCTGGAAGCCTGTTAGAAACACATGTTCTTGGGTTCCACCCCAGACCCACTGAACCAGGGGTCTGGAGGTGGGGCCCTGCCATCTGGGCTTGAATGGATGCTTACCTCTACTCCCTCAAGTGAGAGCGCTGCTCCAACCATGTGTCTTCAGTGGCTCAAAAGTGGGCATGAGCGAGTGGGGTTAATTGTTTGCAGGGTGGTTGGCACACGTGAGTCATGGTTCTTTCGAAGTCAGAAATCTATCCCTCCACGCACCTTTTCGGCACTTGGTGTCTTGTCAGGGCCTCAGAAGCTTTGCTGCATCTGGGCTTCTGAATTAAATTCACAGCATTACAGATAGATAATATGTGTAGTGGTTTCTCCAGTGCTGCCCCTGGTAGGTGCCTAATTCATGGGTGCATGAACGTTACCAGTGTCCTTACCCTGATTTTTATTTGGGGGACTGACTGAAGAGAAGTCCCCTCACTGAGGTCTGTCCCCACTGTTTTCCAGCTGAGAACAAATGGCTGCTCAGGTGTGGTCAGCCCACCTGAAAGGGCCTTGTCTGGCCGGGAGAGGGAAATGGCTTTCAGGTCTGGTTGCTTACATCTGGCGTCTGCTGTCCTTTCTGTGTGTCATGCAGACTCTTTTGTGTAAGAATATAAACAGGCAGGATAACATGGTTTTCAGAGTGGAATTCTGCATAAATCCATTGTGTATCGGGTTCCATCAGGGCATGAGGAGCCGTCCCGGTAATGGTCTCTAAAAGGACCTTGTCCCAAGAAAACGTGGCTGATCACAGGACTACATCCCACAGACCGCAGAGTGAGGGTCACCAGGGCTGAACGTGTTTACATCCACTTCTGAATCTTGCTGTGATCTCCACACTACAGAGAATGTGGGACCTGCCCATCCTGATCAGTAGCTTTTCAGCTTACAGCAGCGAAGGGCCATGCATGGAAATCCTCTTTCATGTTTTTTATCATGCAAAGTGAAGATAAAGGCAGTCTTAAAATGCCCTTTACGAGGGTGGGAGAAGCTGGCTAGAGAGGAGTCTCTCTGGCCATTTAGTGATTGTGTGCAGTAAGGCTCTTCAGCTGGACCCCCCACTTCTTTCTCACCATCTTCTGTGTCTGTTGATATACTGTTTGGCATAAACCACAGTGGTGGTATGTCGCATGAAGGCATATATGCATTTATAATTCTCTCTGTGGACTGAGTTGTTAGACTAGGTGATTCATCATGTGACTCTCTTAACCTGGGCTGCCAGACTGTGGCACGGTGATAAGATATGCCATCTCCATCGACTCGGCCTGCATTTGTTACAGTTTCTCAACATGCATAAATAGAGCATCCTTTCCCATTATGAGAGGTTGCATTTTCCATGACTATTGATCTACAGTTATGTATAAATCAGCCTTCCAAGAAGAAATGATCTTTCTTTATGACCAACACAAATTTTAAAATTAATATCTGGAGCCTTCGGAACTGTGTCTCTGCCACAGTCATTTTTTAAAGCCAGATAAAGAAGTCAGGAATGGTTCCTGAAGTCACTGTTGTGGTCTGTTATAATCAGAATTACCCCATGTCATGACTGAGGATGCTGTTCCTTGCACACTGATTGCCACTGGCTCCCTCTCTAGCCTCAGAAAAAGCCCCAGGTGTCTGTCTGACCTTTGAAAGACAGGCAGTCAGGTCTTAGCTGCCAGTCCTTCCTAACAGGTTGTAATCCCGGCATCACACCCCCTGCCCTCCGCAGTGTTCACCACCTCCTGTGCCCTCAGTGCCCAGGAGGTATTCCTAGTGCTGTGCTGTGCTTAGTCACTCAGTTGTGTCCAGCTCTTTGCAACCCCATGGACTGTAGCCCACCAGGCTCCTCTGTCCATGGAATTCTCCAGGCAGGAATACTGGAGTGGGTTGCCATGCTCTCCTCCAGGGGATCTTTGCAATCCAGGGATTGAACCCAGGTCTCCTGCATTACAGGCAAGGTATTGCTAGGTATTTCCCTAAATGAGGTATTCCTGTCTGCCAGGGACAGCCCTTAGACTGAAGCTGTCAGCTGGTCCTTCCAGAACCACAGATTTGAAGAGAATCATCTACTTCTGTTTCCCAATGGTTAGTGACATTGATGTTAGCTGGGCAGAATGGGAAGGCTCTAACATCGTATGGACTCCTGAAAGCCTGTAAACAGAGCCATGTTTTGTGTGGCCATGGCCCTGCTTGTGCCCCTGACCAAACCTTGGCAAACAACATCTGTCTCTTTGCTTCCATTCCATCCAGAAAATGGGACACCTGGTCCACAGCATAGATTGGAAAGATAGATTTCTGAATTCTCTATCACAAAATGAAGCTTCTCCAAAGCAAAAAGGACAAAACCATTCCTATTATCATTATTATTGTTACTACTGATTTTTGTTATACCTGGGATTAAATGTTGTAAGACCTTCATGTGAAAGGCTATTACTAGTAAGTTGTTATTTTAGACAATTATGAGTTTTTAAAATATGATGCATGTCATTTGAGGCAGTAGATTTTTAAAAAATTGTTCTTTATTGCCTCCTGGAAAATATATTTTAACGTAAAAGTGATTATTTAATCACTTTGTCTTCTATAGAAACTCTAATGAGACTATCCATGATTTTATGTCTTTTCCAGGTGCAATTAATTGTCTCTGTGCATTGCTCCTTTCAGATACATTCGCCCCATTGTGCTCTCAAACTAATGCTGAAAAATGGTCAGGCTTATAGGATCTGGAGTATAGTATGTAGAATCTATTTTATTCAGCTTATGTTCAGATTAAAATACAAGATATTTATTATTTTGTCTGCATTTAAAACTTTGGTCAGATTACCCATCTTGTAAATCAGTTGTAGTTAGGAAATGCTGGTACCTTTGCTAAATTGCAGTTTTCTCATTGGAAACCATTATAAGTGTATGAAATTAATTATAGACCTTAAAATCTATTTTTAATTAGAGGAGTATATAATTGAGCTGACATCATGCTTTGTGTTTGTTTTTTTTTTTCCTATGTGACGTTGATACTAGAAACTTTGCAAAATGAAGTGAACAAAAGAGGAAAAAACTCCTTTAAGTCCTCTGAACTGCTCCATAGATGTTCTAATTCTGTCTGTTTGTGTAGAACCAAGGGCAGGACTCCACGCAGGGTCCACCATGGCCCAAACCCTCCTGGTTGCCAGGTGTTGGCTTAGCCACTCAGAAGTCACAGAATCTGATGCTGTTTCTCCTCCAGAAGTTTATTTGCTTTTTAAGCCTGTGGGTTTTCTCCTTTTATAAAGCAAATGTAATAATTACAGGAAACCTCAGCTAGTGCTTTCCTGCCAGGACACAAAGGATGGTTACAGTTGGAAGAGGTGTTAGTAACCAGAGTCTTGCCCTTGGCTTTGCTTCTGCAGAAACCATGTGTCTCAGTCACCAGAGAGGCTGGTGTCTGATAAGTCAGTACATCCCAACTAACTCATCCTCATTAAACTTGTTTTCAAGTTGAATTCAACCTAACTAAACATGCTTTCTAGATAGAAACAATTGATTGTACTCATTATGAGAAATATACCTGCTGACTGGACTAGAATTTGACAATGGCCCATGTCTGTGTTTTCCTAGGAGGGAAATCACTGTAAACCCAGATGCAGATGCAAAGGATAACTCAATGACATAGAACAGAACAGAGGACTTGGAAGCTTTGTGACATTGGTGAGGTCTAGATGTCACCAGGAGAGACAAGTTGCTCAAGGGCCTTCCTACCAGACCAGCCAGGAACCTTGGAATCATCTGGGGAAGTTTTTAAATAAGTTCAAGGATTCCAGTGATGCATCCCACTTTATTCAAGTCTTGGGGAAAAGCAGGGGTTATGCTATGCTATGCTAAGTCACTTCAGTCGTGTCCGACTCTGTGTGACCCCACAGACGGGAGCCCACCAGGCTTCCCTGTCCCTGGGATTCTCCAGGCAAGAACACTGGAGTGGGTTGCCATTTCCTTCTCCAATGCATGAAAATGAAAAGAGGAAGTGAAGTTGCTCAGTCATATCCGACTCTTAGCGACCCCATGGACTGCAGCCTACCAGGCTCCTCCGTCTGTGGGGTTTTCCAGGCAAGAGTTCTGGAGTGGGGTGCCATTGCCTTCTCCAAAGCAGGGGTTAGGTCAGGCCAAATCTTATAACAATTAAGATTTCTTTTTAAAGTTTCTGAATTATACCTAGACTTTTTCTCCATTTTATTATGAAAATTTTGAAATGTACAGAAAAGTGAGAAAAACTATAACACCAACATACCTACCACCCAGCTTCTACCATTGACATTTTATTACACTCCCAAATCTATTTTCCATCCATCCATCAATTCCAATCTGTTATTTTTATGCATTTCCAAGTAAGTTGCACATATTAGTACACAGATTTTTAGTATATACTTTGGCATGCTTTGGAGAAGGAAATGGCAACCCACTCTGGTACTCTTACCTGGAAAATCCCATGGACGGAGAAGCCTGATAGGCTACAGTCCATGGGGTATCAAAGAGGGGTTGGACACGACTGAGCAACTTGACTTTCACTTTGACATGTTTAAACATCTACAGAAGTAGGCGTGAATATAATGAAGTCCCACGTACCCTCTCCCAGACCCACAGTTGTCAACATTTTGCTAGTCTTGTTTTATCTCTCCCTCACCCACACTTTTTCTTCAGTAGTTTAAAACAGACATTTTTTCCTCTCACAAATATATCTCTAACATACAAGTATTTAATACTTGACCACCTAAGAAAATTCTTTGTTACCTAGTCCTTGTCAGTTTGCTTTGGTTTTGTCAAAAGCAATCTCTCTACATTTGCAGTCTTTGAATCAGGATCCAAATGTAAACTGTAAACTGCTGGTTGAATCGGGATCCAGAATTATATTGTTATGCTATGCTATACTAAGTCACTTCAGTCGTGTCCGACTCTGTGTGACCCCATAGACGGTAGCCCACCAGGCTCCCCCGTCCCTGGGATTCTCCAGGCAAGAACACTGGAGTGGGTTGCCATTTCCTTCTCCAGTGCATGAAAGTGAAAAGAGAAAGTGAAGTTGCTCAGTCATGTCCGACTCTTAGTGACCCCATGGACTGCAGCCTACCAGGCTCCTCCTCCATGGGATTTTCCAGGCAAGAGTACTGGAGTGGGTGCTATTGCTTTCTCCGTCAGAATTATATTCCAGGCAGGTAATTCTGGCAGAATGCCATCACAGGCAGTGCTGGTCCTTCTCCCTTCACCTCCTCAGGTGGCACGTGACTGCATCCCTTTGTGTATGCTCCCAGGACTGGGCTGAGGACTTGGGCACTGGCAGACGGGTGCCTCTGATTCAAAGCTTCCATTGTGCAGTTTCCTCAACATTCTGATCATTTCCTAGGTGCATTCATTAATTTGGACTTAGAAAACAGTGACTTTTCTAATGCAGCCCTTTCTTTGCATCTATTAATTGAAAAAACTTTTCCCATCAACTACTTGGTAACTCTGAATTTTTGTTTTTAATTTGTGTTTTTTGTTATTGACCAGAAAGGCAGGACAAATGCTTGACTCCATCCCTTTCTTTAACCAGTTTCCAAAATAACAAATTGTTTCTCTAGCAGCATCCAAAGGTTGGTTTGTTGATACTTTGGTAGCCTGGAGTAAAAACACACATAAACAGTAGCGCGCTCAAAGGTTGGTTTTACTTTGTGGTAAAAACACACATAAAATTTAACCATTTTAAGTGTACAGTTCAGTAGCATTAAGTACATCCACATTTTTGTGCATCAGATCTCTAGAGCTCTTTCCCCATTAAACAAGTCGCCAATTCTCCTTCCCCTAGCCCCTGGCAGCCACAACTCTACTCTGCCTCTGAATTTGACTGTTCTCGGCATCTTATGTAAGTGGAATCATACTGTTTTTTTGTGACTGGCTTATATAATGGAGTAGAATGTCATGTTGTAGTACATCTATGTTGTAGTCTGTGACAAAGATTTCTTTCCTTTTCAAGGCTGAATCCAAAGGTTTTTTTATTATTTATCTTTTAAATGAACTCATGTATTTTTATACATGCACCATGTTCCAGTCCATGTTAGTCATTGTTCTTTTGGTTCTCACACTGTCTTGTCTTTGGCCAGTGAGTGCTTCTTTGGCACAACCCCTGAGGCCTGTTCACACAACTCAGGGTCCGAGAGCTTCCTCCCTTCCTGGGACAAGGTGCTCCAGGCTCATCTGATGCGTTTCCTATCCCCGGCCTGAAATATAGCACATTTTTCTTCCATTTAGTATCTAAATACTATATTATAGGCAGCAATATAGGCTTACGTTGGACTTTTTCCTAATAGTATCTTATTAAAAAAAAAATAATGAGAGCACTGCAAGAGTATAATAAGAATAAACTAATTGAGGTGGAGATATGAACTGTTGTTTTGCTTTACATTTAAGAGGAGCCTGACCACCTCTGCACTAGTAAGAAACAGTGGCCACACGTCAGAATCCCTCTGAGAGTCTTAAAGAAAGTCTCAGTTTGCTGGGTTCCCCACCACCAGACTAGTTTTCCTGAACTCTGAAACAGTGGCGTGAAGTACCTAGATGATGCAAAACTCCCTGGGTGGTCCCAGGGTGCAGACAGAGTTGAGAATGCTCACCTATCAATGATATTTTAACTAAAATAAAATGAAAGTTACCCCCCAAAAAGAAACCTGAACTCTGGAAATCCCCTTATCCCAGATTATATTAGGTTCCAGACTTTTCTGTGTAAATTGTCTTCTGCTATCATGATTGTGGGTGGGGACCTTTAACAATACAGGAGACTCATAAGTCACCCAGCATTGCACATGTCTAATGGGACTCCTAATTGTGTTTCATAGGTTTGAACAAGCACCAGCCTCAGGCTTATTAAGGACACGATCAGGTCAACATATTGCCACCCTGAAAGGACACAATACTTCTGTCCAAGAAGAGGAAGTAGTGAAGCTGTCTGAAGTTTTCCTGGTCAGTAAACTGGACCAGAGGACAAAGGTTAATACTTTTTATTCTTTAAAATAAGTTTCAAATTGTACAAGTTAGTCATTTGAGAAAATAGTTAACATCCTTAACAATGATTAACATATTTGAAAAATGTAAATTGTAAGTGAGCTTTTGTGTTTGGTTGGATGAACTTTGATCTCAAACCTTTTGCGTAGTGTTTTGTGTAGGCATTTCAGGTCCTTTTTTACATAAAGTTAGTTAACTCAGGGCCTGGAGGTAACCTATTTAAATATACCTACCGCAACTTTTGTCCAGGGAACTTAGGAGCCTCTTGGAGAATTCTGGTTTTCTTTCTCTACACCATCCTTTAAACATACTGTGTGGTCATTTTTGTCAACTCAGCAAATATGTATTTGTCCACTTCTGTGGATTAGGCAGCAGCCCAGATCTGAGGCGGGGGGAGGGCGGGGCAGAGAGAAATCCCATGTGGTCCCTCCTCTGGGGCATGGCAGAGTGGGTGTCTGCAGTGGGAACATGGCAGAGGGCTTAGACCCTCCAGAAGGGGAGCCAGGCATCTGGAGAAACAGAGAGTGCAGACCTGATGACTGAGGGAGCCGAGGGGCATGCGAAGGTGACCTTGAAAAGCCAGGCAGAATTTCAGCAAGCTCTGAGGGGGTGGGTGATGGACTTAGGGGCACACTAATCAAGTGCACACTTTCCCAGGAAACAGAGCCGTTGTCGTGGCTGAGGAGCAGACTACACCTGGGGACAGGGACCAGAAGTTGTACAGGGTCTGACCCAGCTCAAGAGAGGTGTTCACAGGTTCAGCAGAGTTTGGGAAGCCGCAGAGCCCTTTGAATCAGGCTGCAGGAGAGGCCTCAGGGAATTTAGTCCCTGTGGACTGGGAGGGGGACAGCCAAGGACGCACCCAGCCGTGGTTCAGCGGGACAGTTGGGAGTGGACTGAGCACTTGCACAGGTAGAGCGGGTCATGCTGGACCAGGGTCATGGAGCCAGTTCCCAGCGAGGTGCAGTGGGTGGGGCTGGAGGGCAGAAACTCAGGTCCAGAGCAGCCCATCTGGCTAGTGGATCTTATCTCTAACCAGGGATCCAGCTCAGGCCCAAGGCAGTGAGAGCATGGAGTCCCACACATTGGGCCACCAGGGAATTCCCTCCAAGTATGTTTTCACCCTTACACATGCTTAACTCTCTATATAACATAGAGTTTTCTGGCTTTAATACTTCTTTATTTTGATTGTGCACAAAGTTCAGGATTCCATAGGAGCCCCTCTGGAGGCAGTCCTTGCCCCTCTGTCCCAAAGACACAGCCTGTTTTGCAGCTCTGTCCAGAGCCTCTGTGTTGCCCTTTCAGAGCACCTTCAGCCCTGCCCAACACCCCCTCCCCCAGTCCTCTAATTAGAAAAGAGTAGAAGGACTTTTTAAAAAGCATTTCACACATGGAGCAGCACAGTGAAGCCACCGACCCACGTCTGCATGTGTGTTACCCCTGCACTCTGCAGTTCCCCACCCCTTCGCCCTCTCCCTCTCTCCTCTGCTCCTGCCTCTGCTCCTACCCTTGCTCTTCTCTCTCTCCTCATCCTTTCTCCCCATTCTCCTTCTGGAGTGGATTACTGCAGGTAGAGATACAGCCCCTGGGTGCCCCTCACAGATCCTGCCCTTTTCAAAGGTAACCTTGTGCACATCCTTCCTGAGCACATTTTCATTTTACTGCGCTGCTTGTGACTCAGTAACTAACCCTCAGTTTTGTCTTGTTTGCAGTATGGCATCGTCCGTGTAAATGTTCTTGCAGAAAGAACTGTGTTCTTTAGGAAGAACAGAAGAACCATTGCTTTTTAGATTTTTTTTCATATCTGTTGATAAATGTAGACCCTAATAAGGATTTTGTTTTCAGGTTTTATTATCCATTGTATTTAGTTCTGTTTTGTAACGGCATTGTTCTCCATTCATACTCACTGCAGATACACCATATCTCAGTCACATCAAGGGCAAAATATGCATTGGTCTACAGTATTGCCATTTACTATCTCCTTGTCCCTTTTTTTTTTTTTTTTCGGAGAAGGCAGTGGCACCCCACTCCAGTACTTCTGCCTGGAAAATCCCACGGACGGAGGAGCCTAGTAGGCTGCAGTGCATGGGGTCGCTGAGGGTCAGACATGACTGAGCGACTTCACTTTCACTTTTCACTTTCCTGCATTGGAGAAGGAAATGGCAACCCACTCCAGTGTTCTTGCCTGGAGAATCCCAGAGATGGGGGAGCCTGGTGGGCTGCCATCTATGGGGTCACACAGAGTCGGACACGACTGAAGTGACTTAGCAGTAACAGTGTCCTTTTTTTTTAAGGTGGTGTTTATATTAGAAAACATATTCCAAGTTCCAGACAACCAGTTCACTCATAATTTTTCAAATAATAACTCCATAATTAATAGGAAGAGGGGTGCCCAATTGATAGCTCATTAGTCAAATAACCTTCTACGTCCCCTAGTAGGTATTTTGTTCCTTTTTAAATCAACATCTAGTGACAACCATAAAAATTACCAATAAATAAATGACAAAACCCATCCTTATAAATAGAAGCAAGCAGGCAGTTTCTAAATAGGTTGTGACTAAAAAAAAGCACAGCCCTAAAGACTTGCCCACCTGAGTGACGTGGGCCGGACAAGCCTGGCAGATGTGAGGACAAAATGCTTTTCTGGGCTCTAGGACCATTAGAGTTGCAAATCAGCGCAGTCAAGTGTCTTTGAGTTGTTGTCCTGTATTGACCTATATATATTTAGTAAATAATACGGTTAAATATTTTTCTGTAGATAAAAATTTTAAAAGTAAGAGATTTTCAAAATTTAAGAAAGCTCTAGTAGAAATCACTTGATTAAGAGTCTAATGAAGCTGAGAAATATTTACTTTGATCTCTTGGGTAAATGGCTAATTAAACAGCCACATGTAAATGATGTTTACCTGTGGGTCCCTCGCCATCAGCTGGAGTCAATCCCGTCTCTTGAGTAAATACATCATTAAAGCCGCCGAAACTCGGATTATGTCCCCCTGAGACCAGATAAGATCCACAGCACCCGCATAACCTATTAGGCAATTACATAATTGAGCTGCATGCTTTTAAATCAGGAAAATCTGTAATTACTCTATGTGGAAAAAAAAAAAAAATGAGTTGGGTGCTTCATTAAAATACCAAGTACCTTAATACTGCTTTTCTCCTAAGTGGTGCCTGCTTCCACCCAGGGAAGCGTCCACAGGCAAAGCAGCCCGGCCCACCGGTGTCATTCACAGAGCAGGTGGAATCAGCCTTGGGAGTCCCCGCCACCTCCCTAAATGGTGACCTGGGGTGCCATCCTCTTCTCTTGATTACTCGTTCACTGGCTCGTGTGAATACTTCCCCTTTCTTCTCATTGCTACTTTGATACTGTCTCCTTCCTCTCCTATAACCCACATAAAGCTTCAGTGATGACACTTGTACTTCTGTTTGGACACTGAACAATTAATTCTGGTCTGCAAGGTTCTTGAGGAAGGGTCAGTTAAATCTGTGTATGAGGGGAACAGCCATGCTGTCAACGTCCCTGGTTTTTCATTCTTTTGCTCTTCTGTATCTGCATTAATAACACTGATTTCCATATGAAGGTTTTTTATTTTATTAAGTGTTTTCACATTCATTTTCTCTCTGTACCACCCACTGCAGAAACCGTATTCTTGTAGAGCTTGAAAACATATGTTTTCTTTTTCTAAAAAACATAGCAGGAAAAAAACAAACTTGAAATATTAAGGTAAAGAGAAAGAAGACAAGACAACTGCCTGTTACCCAGCTCTCTGTATAGAACTTGGTTGACACTGAGATGTGTGGTCTTTAGTATATTGACAAACATGGGTTGTGCTTTGTGTGTGGATGGCCTCCGTGACCTGCCCCCCACGCCGTGTCACAGGGGAAGCCTCCTTTCACACCATCACGTGCTCTCCATCCTTTCTGACCGGTGCACAGAGACCCTTGTGTGGCCCTTCCACTGTCTCTTTAACCAGGCTCCTGGTGTTGAACATTTTAAGTTGTTTTAAATTTCTTCTCTAATGAAAAAGTTTCAAAGAATATTTGAGAGCTCAGTTTTTTTACAGATTCTCATGCTGTTTCCTAAGAATGAGTTCCTAGACGTAGATCTCTTAAGTCAGAGGGTCTGTGCATCTCCCAGGCTTCTGCTCTGCACTGCCAGAACTCACCCTGGCAGGGTCATTGCTTACCAGGAATGGATGAAAATATCAGTTCTCTGCACTGTTTATGAAACCAGGTACCATCAACTTTTTTTGAATACCAAATTTAGAAGTGCAGATGACAGCCAATTTTTTTGTGTGTTCATTTGACACAAATGCAGTGACAAATAGATTCAAGGGATTAGATCTTATAGGCAGAGTGCCTAAAGAACCATGGACCGAGGTTTGTGACATTGTACAGGAGGCAGTGATCAATATCATCCCCAATAAAAAGAAATGCAAGAAGGTAAAACGATTGTCTGAGGAGGCCTTACAAATAGCTATGAAAATAAAAGAAGCGAAAGGCAAAGGAGAAAAGGAAAGATATACCCATTTGAATGCAGAGTTCCAAAGAATAGCAAGGAGAGGTAAGAAAGCCTTCCTCAGCAATCAATGCAAAGAAATAGAGGAAAACAATAGAATGGGAAAGACTAGAGATCTCTTCAAGAAAATTAGAGATACCAAGGGAACTTTTCATGCAAAGATGAGCACAATAAAGGACAGAAACAGTATGAACCTAACAGAAGCAGAAGATACTAAGAAGAGGTGGCAAGAATACATAAAAGAACTATACAAAAAAAATCTTCACGACCCAGATAATCACAATGATGTGATCACCAACCTAGAGCCAGACATCCTGGAATGTGAAGTCAAGTGGGCCTTACTGAGCGAGTTCACTTTCACTTTTCACTTTCATGCATTGGAGAAGGAAATGGCAACCCACTCCAGTGTTCTTGCCTGGAGAATCCCAGGAATGGGAAGCCTGGTTGGCTGCCGTCTCTGGGGTCACACAGAGTCAGACACGACTGAAGCGATGCAGCAGCAGCAGCAGCAGGAAGCATTACTATGAACAAAGCTAGTGGAGGTGATGGAATTCCCATTGAGCTATTTCAAATCCTGAAAGATGATGCTGTGAAAGTGCTGTACTCAATATGCCAGCAAATTTGGAAAACTCAGCAGTGGCCACAGGACTGGAAAAGGTCAGTTTTCATCCCAATCCCAAAGAAAGGCAATGCCAAAGAATGCTCAAACTACCATACAATTGCACTCATCTCACACGCTAGCAAAGTAATGCTTAAAATTCTCCAAGCCAGGCTTCAGCAGTACTTAAAACTGTGAACTTCCAGATGTTCAAGCTGGATTTAGAAAAGGCAGAGGAATCAGAGATCCAATTGCTAACATCCGTTGGATCATTGAAAAAGCAAGAGAGTTCCAGAAAAACATCTATTTCTGCTTTATTGACTATGGCAAAACCTTTGTGTGGATCACAACAAACTGTGGGAAATTCTTCAAGAGATTGGTATACCAGACCACCTGACCTGCCTCCTGAGAAACCTATATGCAGATCAAGAAGCAACAATTAGAACTGGACATGGAACAACAGACTGGTTCCAAAGTGGGAAAGGAGTCCATCAAGGCTGTATATTGTGACCCTGCTTATTTAACTTATATGCAGAGTACATCATGAGAAATACTGGGCTGGATAAAGCACAAGCTGGCATCAAGATTGCTGGGAGAAATATCAATAACCTCAGATATGCAGATGATATCACCCATATGGCAGAAACCAAAGAGAAACTAAAGAGCTCATCACTCTTCAGTGATCTTTCATCAATTTGTTGATGAAAGTGAAAGAGGAGAGTGGAAAAGTTGGCTTAAAACTCAATATTCAGAAAACTAAGATCATGGCATCTGATCCTATCTCTTCATAGCAAATAGATGGGGAAACAGTGGAAACAGTGACAAACTTTATTTTGGGGGCTCCAGAATCACTGCAGATGGTGACTACAGCCATGAATTTAAAAGACACTTGCTTCTTGGAAGAAAAGCTATGACCAACCTAGACAGCATATTAAAAAGCAGACATGTTACTTTGCCAACACAGTTCCATCTAGTCAAAGCTATGGTTTTTCCTGTAGTCATGTATGGATGTGAGAGTTGGACTATAAAGGAAGCTCAGCACTGAAGAATTGATGATTTTGAACTGTGGTGTTGGAGAAGAGTCTTGAGAGTCCCTTGGACTGCTAGGAGATCCAACTAGTCCATCCTAAAGGATATGGATCCATCCTGTGTGTTCAGTGGAAGGACCGATGTTGAAGCTGAAGCTCCAAAGAGCTGATGCGAAGAGCTGACTGATTTGAAAAGACTCTGATGCTGGGAAAGATTGATAGTGGGAGGAGATGGGGATGTCAGAGGATGGCATGGTTGGATGGCATCACTGACTCAATGGACATGAGTTTGTGTAAACTCTGGGAGTTGGTGATGGAGAGGGAGGCCTGGCGTGCTGCAGTCCATGGGGTTGCAAAGAGTTGGACACAACTGAGCGACTGAACTGAACTGACCTTTATATTAAAACTGAGATCAAACTCTTTCCCCTCCCTGTTTGTTAGCCTTTTGTATTTCTTTTTTTTTAATCTGCCAGTTCACGTTCTTTGTTCATTTTTCTATCAGGTTAATCATATTTTTTCTTACTGACTTTTGAGAACTCCCTATATAAATTTTTGCTGTTTGCTATAATAGTTTGAGCAATTTGATTTTCATCTTTCACTTTTCTTAATGGTGTTTGGATACAAGCCTCTTCCATTAATATCTTCATTTATCAATTTCTGCATTTGAATATCACAATTGCTTAGTTTGGGGATATAAATTTAGAGTTAGCCTAGGTGACTTGTAGGGTTCTGGACTTAGAAAGATCTGTATTTAAACTGAAGTTTAATAAAATCTTAGAGAAATCGAGGCAATTAACTCTAGGTGTCCTGCTGAATGTAATTCATAGGATGGTTTATGTTCCATGAGATCTGAAATATGGAGATGTCTTCCTCACTCATCCTGCAGATAGTGTATAGTTTGGCATTGAATTTCTAAGTGCTTTCTCCTGGCTCCTGGGAAGGTTAGAGCAGTGAGGATCTAGTTTGTTGGTATTGACTTAGGCTGCAGACTGCTGAAAACCATGAAACAGTATTCAGCCCCTCAGCCCACCCCTCCTCACTGTACCAGACTAGCTCCAAATGTATGAGAGGAGAAAACGCCTTTATTGCCTAACGGATCAGATGGAACCCAAGCATGGGCTTTTCATAAGCACCATCAGAAGGTCCATCTTTGGTGAATTTTTCAGATAGAAGGTCCCACTTTGCAGAGCCCTTCAGTCCCAGGTGGCACATGATGGCAGCTTGCTCTGGGATTTGGGTCCTTTGCAGGTGTGGGTTCATGTTGTCATTGTCACTCTGCAAACTCCTTCCGTCTGGGGCCTTCTTAGAAATGCACCCTTTCAAAGATCTGCAAACATCTTGAGTAGGTATCACAGGTGTTCTTTATGATTCTGCATAAGTTGTTTTTGACTGATCCTTTGAATGGACCTTCTGACACATCCTTAGCTGAGGCTGACTTTTGTTTCTGTCCCAACTTGTCATGATTCCCTCCCTGTGAGGGACTTATCTTGTGAATTCCTCTGCAGATGACCCACTGGGCAGATCTGCTGCCATCACTATTGGCCTCATGGTCCAGCAGAGTCAGATCAACCATTCTCATGCTGTGATTTGACCATCCATCGAAACCCGTATAGATATAAAGTACTTATCTCTGAGGAGTTACCTCTAGAATTATCTTTAATGTTCCTATCAAAAAGCTAAGAGAAATCCCAGAGATATGAGTATTAAGTAGTAACGATAAATGGGATAAAATATACAAAATAAATGAAACCTGTAGAGTGCCCAACACTTACCATGGTAAAAATTTTAAAAAAGGGCTCCAGGTAGAGATGATGGCATTGGTGGTATTCTCACTAAGCTTACCAGGGGTTGTTAGAAAGACATTTGTAGCTATAATACTTTAGTCTGTGTTCTTTTGAAGCCTAGGTGGAACCCAGTTGAAGCAAAAGAAGTTCTTGTAGGAAAGGGACGTGTAAAACAGATAGCTTATGTGTCATCACCAGGGACTAGTGAGAAGTTGTCTGAGTCACTGACCATCCAGGACAGTCTCCTCTGTTTGCACATTGCACAGTAGAAAGTGTAGAAACCCTCAACAGGCTTTTAACAACTTTATTCTTAAACCATGGGTTCAGACAGTGGCTATTGTGAAGTCATGCTAAGAAATCATCACTTATAGCTATTGTATGAGATAATACAAAGGTGCTTTAGGTGAAGTCGCTTAGTCGTGTCCGACTCTTTGCGACCCCATGCACTGTAACCTACCAGGCTTCTCTGTCCATGAGATCTTCCAGTCAAGAGTACTGGAGTGGGTTTTCATTTCCTTCTCCATGGCATCTTCCCGACCCAGGAGTCGAACCCAGGTCTCCTGCATTGTAGGCAGACACTTTACCATCTGAGCCACCAGGTAAGTCTCATGATAATACAAATGAGAAATACATATTTGAGGCCCTGTCACAACGTTTGGATTATTTTAACTATCAGGAAAAGGAAATTACAGCTTTAACTGCAGACACTAAGCTGATTCTTTTCGTTCATCTTCTGAAATGCTTTCCATGTAGCCAGGATTATTGGGTGCACAGAGGAGGCTCCTGCTCTCTACAGGAACAGATTCGATTAGATCAGGATGGGTGGAGATCTCAAAATGAGGGGAAAGCCAAAGGCAAGCACCTTGCTGGGATGTCCAGGCCAATAACAGTGGCCTTGGCCAAACTCACCAGGCTCAGTCGTTGAGGTTCCGCCTCAGTGATTCTCCCTGTCAAAGCTTTATGTCCTTTCCTGATGACAAGCAAAGAGTAGAATCTTCCCCTTTGTTCACTTGACACTAACCTTGTTACCACTTCGTGCTTGGATAGAAGATGGCGGGAGAGGCTGTGCCTCGCTCCCTTTCACATTGACTTGCAGGGTCTCAGGTCCATTCCCCACACTGTAGGTTTACTGCTGCCATCATGTCCCAGGGAGAGTTCGGCACCACTGAGCAGTCTTCCATTCCAAATAGGGGAGAGAGAGACAAATGCCTTGGCAGCCAGACAGTGACATTGTGTTGATTGTTCAGCTCTGGTCACCAGTGTATTTTTAATTCTTGAGGGAAGAATGCTGACCCAGACGTGAAGTGTCACAGCTATTAACCTATCCTATTAATTGCCACATTTTCTCTATATCTCACGTTGGCTGTGATCATATCTCCGCCCACCTCCCTGCCCAGAACACTTGGGGTGACACAGGTAAGACCGTTCCGTGCCTGGAGAAAGCAGACAGGCTGTGTGGCCACTGAGTTTCCTGAGCTCCCTGGCCGACGTGGTGGCAAAGTGCAGAGTGTCCATATCCTTGACTGAAGGTTATGGTTTCCAGCGAGGTCAGGTCTCTCTTTGCTTCAGTGTATCCTCCTCAGCCCCCAAGTCCTTCCACAGTCCTCCTTTTGGGGAAAGTTCGGGGGTCATTTGAAGAATGAGGATACTGTAAGGTCACATTTTTCCAAATCTTCTCAATCCAAACCAACTCTGTCTCATGTGCCTGAAAGAATTCAGGCCATGAGAGAATGGATCTGGGATGTACCACCTGGGTTAACAGAGTTAGTCAGTCATGGCTCACACACATCCTTCCCAAGTAAAAAGATACCACACTACAGTCCACAGAAAACATCTCCTTGTGAGTGTAAATTATCGTGAAGAATTAAATTATGCTGGAAAATAGCCTAGTGTTACTTTATCTTGAAGACATTTTCATGTAGGTTAAATGTCAGGAGACAAGTCTCAAGTAAAGCTTGATGTAAAATAATATTTGAAGGCTGATCTCTGAGACCAAGGAGAGTGTGACCACAGTTTGTTAATTAATTTTTTGTGCTTTCTTTTAAACCCTGTAGGCAACTGCGTTATTGAAAAAAGATCTCGCAGAAGAGCATGACAACAGGTCGGCTATTCACAGCAGCAAGTCATCTTGTAGTTTGCCATCTACTCCTAGTGATGAAAGTGGAATAAGGAATGGAAAACCCACTCTGTGGCCCAAAGGTGTTACTACAAAGGAACAAGGTAACTATTGTTAAGGGTTTGTCCGCAGCAGAACTGCACTCAGATTCAGCATGCCACCCTCTTTCTCAAAGTGTGCCCATAAAATAAAGCTGCTAAGCAATGCCTGTGATTCAGTATGCATGATACAGTACTCATTTTATACCACCTTCCACTTCAGGAAAATACCTAAAGTCCGAGAAGAATGGGAAACCTAATTGTAGGTCTTCAGTTCTGCTGAATTTCCAATGCAATTAGTTTTTATAAAGCTATGAAATATTAACAGAATTAACAGCTGACAGTAGGTACTTTTTTGATCATCCCGTAAAGATGGAGATGATTCCATTAAAATGAATTCCATGAAGTACTGTGAAGTTTTTTATATCACTTAATGGAATTTACTCAATAAATATTCTTTTAAATTATAATACAGCCTTATAAAAGTCTAAACAAATGATTAGGAATCAATGAATTTATGACCCCCCCAAATTTTATTACCAATTTTTAGTCTCTAGAAATGGCGATTATTTTAGTGTTACTGGTAAGATGTGCCAGGAAACCACTGTCAGCTGTCCGGGACGTGAGCTGCCCGGGATGAGGTCAGAAGTCGATGACGTGTGCTAGACCTGAGGCCCACGTATGTTAAGCCCCACCCAAATATGATCGATGTCAGGCTAAACTGTTTTGCATGAAAGCAGCGTAGAGATATCTTAGCTTTTGAATAGGCTTTCTTCTAGGCACAGTGTATTTCAGACAAGAAAACTAACCAAAAAGAGAAGGTGGGGAGCAGTGCAGTTAAAAGGAATGGCAACTAAAAAACCAAACAAAGGCCAGTTCCATCAGTATAACCTTGAAATACATTGTTATTATCACTTGTTCCATTTTTAGAAGGTGAGAGCAGAGATGAGAGCACAGAAGAAAGCATGGCAGCGAGGATGCCCATCACAGGTAAGTTGACGGCTGCCTGAGGACCTGGGATTCTACTTTCTTCTGTAAGCAGAACAGTTTAGATTAGTGTTTGTGGACTCCGCCAAGAGCAGGCAGATCAGTGACCATGTGCTGGAGCAGGAGCTCCAACCTGAGAGCGTGGTGACCTTGCTGCTGCTGCTGCTAAGTCGCTTCAGTCGTGTCTGACTCTGTGCGGCCCCATAGACGGCAGCCCACCAGGCTCCCCCGTCCCTGGGATTCTCCAGGCAAGAACACTGGAGTGGGTTGCCATTTCCTTCTCCAAGGCATGAAAGTGAAAGTGAAGCCACTCAGTCATGTCCGACTCATAGCGACCCCATGGACTGCAGCCTACCAGGCTCCTCCATCCATGGGATTCTCCAGGCAAGAGTACTGGAGTGGGGTGCCATAGCATTCTCCTTAGGTTAACACAAATGGAAGTGGAAAATACTCAGGTCTGCTGAGTCCTTCAGAATTGTTGCACATTTATACTTGGGAGTGTCCCACCCCCATGAGCCTTTCGGCGCCTGCCTCTGTGTGTAAAGGCAAGTCCCCATGGGGACACCAGTCATTATATGGCCAACTACAGATGTGTCTGATTTCCTCTATTCTTTCCTGTAATAATTGACTGTATCATTATTTAAAAAAAAAGCAGGAAAAAATGTGCCAGACAGGAAGCTTGCTTGTGTCTCAGTTACAAAGTCCATCTGATCAATTACAAATTTTAGCAGTAAGGTTTCATTAAGATATGTTAAGGTTTCTGCACACGTATTCAGCTTGTTTAGATGAAATCTGAATGTCATTACTTTTTTTAGTTTTAGAATATCAACAGCAGCAATTAGTATTCTGATCAGAATTCTTTTTGTCATACATCTAAATTTACTAGTACCTTATTTTGTAAAGTGGTGTGCTACTTCATTATAAATTCAAAGGTCTGACTTTAAATATTTATACAAGTAAATACACCATTGCACCAAGGTACTGAGGCATGCATCTGCATATGAGTTAGTTTTGTTGTTTATCAGCAAAGAGAACAGTTTCCTTTATGGCAGTACGATTGATGGCCTGATGATGAATTCTGAATCCATGTGTCTGCAATGAACTCCAATTTTGAAAAAGGAGTTTATAGTGGAGCAGTTATTGTATATGTTCTGCATCAGATAATATTTCACTCCAAAATACAGAGGTTTTCTTTTCCTTGAAATATTTTCCCAGTGGTATGTTTATTGGATTTTTATTCTTCATTTTGAGAAAACTCTGATAGAGTTCCCTGTTTGTTTTTTTATTAGTAGAATTAATAAAAGTGTAGATGTTCCCAAACTACAGACATCCAGAAGGTCATTTGGGTGCTTTTCTTTTGTATCTGCCTTTGAGTGCAGGATATCTAACGACCTCTGAATTTGCTTCAGTTCGAATCACAAGGGCTTGTTGGGGAACCAGGAAGTCCCCTTGTCTCCTGTCGATCCCTGTCTGCTCAACACTCTTTCCAGACGCCCCTTGTGGTGAGCTGGTATCCCCACATTAGTACAAGTGTGATTTTCCCAGAGGACTTTTTAACTGAGGGCGAGCTGGCTTGCGACATTATACCGCGTCAGGTGTGCAGCGTGATGAGTCGCTGCGTAGACACTGCAGGATGCTGGGCACAGTCAGCCTCGCTAGTGTCCGTCACCACATGTAGTTACAGGTTTTCTTTCTTTTACTGGAACTTTTAAGGTTTCCTATCTCATCAGTGTTTAGGTACACAGTCCTGCGGTGTTAACTATAGTCACCTCGCTGTGCATTCGATCCCCGGGATTTACTGATTTTATAACCAGAAGTCTGCGCCCTTTCACCCCATCACTCGTGTCACTCACCCCACCCCCATAACTTGCAATGTGTCCTCTGTAATCTCATAATTTCCTAATAAGAGAGGAGATAGTTAAGTATCAGTGTTTCAAATCTTTCTTCTCTTCACGCAAGAAGAGGTGTGACGCGCCTCAATACAGGTTATTTTCCATGAAGATTTTTTTTAATTAAATTATAATTCCAACAATCTGTCATTGATCTGTCACTAGTTGGCAGCTTAAAAAAAAAAAAAAAAAGCTTTGTGCGTATTATAAGCCAAAGAAGTAGACATAAAATAACCTGGAAAATGTGAAAAAGCTGTCCAAAGCATCTTTTTAATGGGAACATCATGGTTCTGCCCCAGCCACCACCACCCGCTTCTCGGCAGCTCCCAGCACATGCCTGCCGGAGGCCTTGGGTGCCTCAGCTCTGCTCTGCTGTGGTTGTGTCTATCGTTACGGCTACTTTGATCTCTAAGTTCTTGATCTTGTTCTTTTCATTAATGTTTGTATCTTGCCATGATTATTTGGAGATTTGGCCTTTGGTAAAGTAAGGCATTGGAAGGACTGATAATGAAGCTGAAGCTCCAGTACTTTGGCCACCTGATGCGAAGAACCAACTCACTGAAAAAAACCCTAGTGCTTGGAAAGATTGAAGGCAAAAGGAGAAGGGGGTGACAGAGGTTGAGATGGTTAGATAACATCGCTGGCACAATGGACATGAACTTGGGCAAACTCCAGGAGATAGTGAGGGACAGGGAGGCCTGGCATGCTACAGTCCACAGAGTCACAAAGAGTCAGACTGAGCAGCAACAGAGTAAGGCAGATGTATGAATTAAGACAAAATCCTCCCCCTTTGTAATAGGTCTTTTGAGGCTTCCCCATCTGTACAGGCTGCACCCCTTCTAGAATATTCCAAAGAAAAGGAACATTTTCAAGGCTGCCTTTGGAGGGTTAAGAAAATGTGGTAGTCTTTGGCATCAGCCATTGCTGTCACCAGCTCTTTACTTCCTGTTCTGTTTCTTCACCCACTGAGCCTCTGACCTGGGAAAGCAGACCTCCTGCCCAGCCAGATGGTGTGTGAGGTGAGGTCAGGAGTGTGAAGGCACTAAGCCTGAACTGGACACGCAGCCCACGTCAGCTGTGGTTTATGTCGATCTTTGTGTGCACCATATGTTGGTCTGCACCGGCCCCACTGGCCGTAGCATTTTCATCCCTGTACATCTAGTTAAAAGGAACCTCACACGTGAAACCCAGAGGGGAGAAGTGGGAGGGCTGGGGCAGTGCCAGAGAGGGAATAACCCTGAGATGGTCCCAGAGGGGCGCCCGGGCACCTCTGGCCTGGTATCCTGACAGCAGATCGCTTTCCTGGAGATACAGTAGCTACTCACGACCGCCCAGACCTGTGCTGCCACGGGTCCTCATGGACAGCATCTCCCATTTCTGCCAGAAGTTTCCACATCAGAAGGCAAATGAAGATTTGAATCCAAAGGACATTACCTCATCAGAAAGGAATCTTGAAGAGAGCTTCATGGACTTTGGGGACTTCTCATTATATTCATAAAGAAACTCTCCAAGAAGAGACCCAAACAGCAGCTACAGGGGCTCCTGGCAACCTCGCTGGTGAGGGCCCCATGTCCCCATATGGTGTGTGGTAGGTGCCTCGTGGTAGGGGCCAGGCAGCTCCCCTGGGGAGCTAGGAGCTGGTGCAGAGCTGCACCCAGAGAACACAGACCCTCGGCTGCTCGTACAGCACAGGCACCTGCTGAGGACTTGGAAGAGACATCCATCCGTGAACCACGAACAAGAGCGAACCTTTGATCTGTTTGCTAACACAGTCCACCCCTTTTATTAGTGTAGTTGTTCACCTTAAAGATTCCAGGTCGAAATCAAAGGTTAAGGGGATTATCTATGACTGTGTGGGTGTCTGTATATAAGAATAGTATATAATCTGCATATATGTCAGACCTCTACTTCAGCTGAATCCAGGGATGGCCAGAGACAGCCAGAGACTGGGTCCTCACCCTCCTAAGCCTCCAACATCTCTAACCGTCATAGCAACCCTGGAGGAACACAGACAGTTCTCCAGATGGCCCAGCAAACTTGGAAAGATTGAGAGCCCTTTTCAGGGCCGTATAGCCAGAGTGTCACATTTTGAGTCACACTCAAACTTCAGTATTTAAGCCCAAAAGTCCTTCTATCCCACCAGCCAGCCTCTCTTGTTGTATAAGAGAGGCACCTGCCTCAGGGCACCTGGATCAGTTAAATACCAGCTTGTAACTTAACAAAAGATAAGCCCTGAAAGGATGCTCTTTAGAGTGATAAAGAACAAAGCCTGGAGAGGTGGGCAACTTGTGAGGATTTCTGAGTGCAGACAGTCCCGGGGTGGCCCTTGTAAGGCAGGGTGAGCCTGTACCCCTAGGTGAGCCTGAGACCACAAGAGGTACAGGACCATCAGGTCAGTATCTCCCTGGAGCACTTATGTCAGGATTGAAGCCATGCTTGTCTAGATTAAGAAAGTCTCCCTCTGAACCACTCCCACCCCCAAAGGGAAGTTTCCCCCATTGGTAATTTTATTGGTATTTATACTCAATTTACCTTGAGAATTTGGTTACTTTTAATTTAGTAAATGATGCAGCTTATGCTAAGTGTCAGAGAAAACAGAGCCCCTGACACAATATCTGGCACACAGTGGGCACTCATTTTGTCAAACGAATGAAAATGAGCATGTAAAGGAGTTAGTTCCCTTAAGCCCTTGTTGATTCAGGCCATCACACCGTCTCTTTCCATCAGTCACTCCACCAGTACTTTTCCCACCCACATGCCCATCCTGGCAAAACTCATCTCCTTAAGCTCCATGTGAAAAGGGCTCTCAGCTTTTATCTCAAGAGGATTAAGCCTCTAAGAATGTCCATTCAGCCTCTCATTCTTTTGACACCAATTCTCTTGGTCAAGCTGTGTTGAAAGTGGTTGCCTGACTGTGCCATTTCTCACTGATATTCTTTGGCAAGCTGAAATATTCCAGGTCAGACTGCGGTCCATCCCTTTAGAAGTTCTGTGGGAGGTCAGCCTAGGTTTGAAGGGTGCTGTCAGACTCTGGGCAGGGCTTCCCCAAACATCATTGCTCGAGCTTTACCACAGAGTGGGAGAAGGCTGGAAATGGATGATGGCCATGTTGTCACAGGAGACTGGATGTATTCTGGGAGAGAAAACCGCAGTGACGACAGGACTGCACAGGCGAATGGCAGAGTGCTCGCACTCCGGAACCTGTCTTGAGTCTGCACCGTACCTGTTCTGTCCTGGAGATGCCCAGTCAGGTCCAGATGCTATGCCTGGGGCAGCCAGGAGAGCACTGTCTGCTGCTGGGTTGGCCCTGGCCCTGCCCAGGTGGCCCCGTGTCTGTGGTAGGGGTCAGGCTGCCACGGCTTCACCCTGGGGCCTGCTGTTCACGAGAGCAGAGAAGTCCTCACTCCAGATACTGCAGGCTGGCAGCACCCGTTTACTGTGACTGTGGAGGAATGGAGGGCACCTTCTGAAAGAGCTCCTAAGCAGATACATTCCCAAGAATGAACCCAGAAGTGCCTGAGAAATTCTGCTCAGAGGCTGCCCAGCAGAATCCCATGTGGGCCTTTAAAACCAACCTGTGCACCAGCCACATCCTGAACTGGGTACCCCAGGACCTCCAGGTGTGAGCCCAGGCATCAGTCTGTATATGTAACACACCAGGCAACTCCCTAAGCCTGAGAACCATGGAGCAGGGAGCCTCAGAGCTAAACCCTCCTTGTAGGTTATCCTGTGAACCACTTCTTTTATGCAAGAGACCCCAGTGGAAAGAGGGGAAGGTCAGGCTCTAGATGCTTTGATGCAGTCAGGGCTCAGGGAGGTGTGAATTTCCAAAGGCTTCTGTGACAAAGCATCACAGACTGAGAACCACAGACCTGTTTGCTCTCACCGCTGTGGGTGCTAGAAGTCCAAAATCAAAGTGGCAGCAGTGCCCTGTGCTGGCGCTGCTGCTGCAGCCTCAGGTCTGTGATGGCATAACCCCAGTCTCTGCCGCCAGCCTCGTGTCGCCGCCATCTCTGTGTCTGGGCTTCTGTGTCCTCTTCCCAGTGGGATAGCAGTCAGTGGAGTCAGTGCCCAGAGTGAATCCAGGATGAGTTCATCTTGACACACTTCACCGAGTACATCTGCACAGATGCTGTTCACAGAGCAGGTCCCCTTCTGAGGTACTGGGTGGACATGAATTTGGGAGAAGCACTATTCAACCTGGCAAGGGAGGGACTTCATCCTAGTTTACGTTGTCGCCTCTGGTTCATACGTGATCGCTCCTGGCCCAACTCTAGATGATGATAATGCTGATATTATAACATCATGATATTAGGATAATAAAGAGTCCTGATTCCGACTCTTCTCATCTTATAAATCACTGAGTGCAAATGACTAAAAATATTGTTTTTAAGGACTATTAATTATGCCAGTAAGATATAACTTCCTGAACAAAATGACTCAAAAGTTAAATATTCCATGACCTCAAGAGTTGAAAATTCACCTCCCGTGACTGAGCAGTGTTACATGGCTGGCACTGTGATTATGAATTACTGTGTGAAGTAGCATCAGCAAAATGGTTTCAGTTCGGTTTTTAAACATTCACTAAAGGTCAGTTACCAGCCTGGCAATTATTTTCAGGTGTAACCATTGAATTGTCCCATAGAAATTCAGGATGTGATGGAAACACCTCTTTTCTGAAGCATCTCTAGGCAACTGGTTGGAAGAAGGAGCTTTTCCCTTCTCTAAGCATCAGCCATCTCGTGTGGGAACAGAGAAGAACCTTGGGTGGAGAGGTGCCCTGGCCCAGGACTGCTGGCGGCGTGGCAGTCTACATATGACAAGTGATTTTGGTTATGGAGCCAACCTGTGTACCTTACGTTCACATAGACAGGTGGTGTTCTGTTGTTGTTGTTTTAAATCCCTAAATATAGATGAGTTTTCTGTATTTTCAGAATTGTGAAAGCACCCTTATCCTAATATTTTCTTGTTTTAATTTGAGATTACTGGACAAGTGATTTCTGGGTTTTGGTTTACCTTTAGAATTAATTTTAGCATTCCATCCCACAATTTTTGTCTTATTCAGCAAAAACAGCTGGGTTTGCTGCATCTAGTGCGATGTGAATGAAAAGTCGACCTGGATGCAGAAACACACAAAAAGCAACAGCACTGGGAAACCCAGGGACATAAAATATTTTTGGAATTTAAGTTTAGAATTTCTGAATGCTTCCTGCAGGAATCGCAATTATCCTCCCTGGCTCAGAGATGCCCGGTTCTTTCTCAGTTCAAGGTCGCTTTTCTCTCTGTGCTAATAGCATTGTTCACATCTCCTTTTGTTATTCCCTCTCTGGACCCAGCTCTTTCTTCACCAGGGATTTCCTGGAAAGCCAGGCCGACCCTCTGCCTTGGAGACACCCTCAGAGGCTGGGGGACCAAGTGTTTATCTGGCTCTTGTAATGGGTTGTTAAAAGCACTTGTTCATCAGATATTTTCTTTTTCTTTTTATTTGTAGATTTAAAAGTATTTTAGCAGGTGTACATTTGCATATAAAAGAGAACGAAAGATAAGAAGTTGGGGCTTTTTTCTCTCTTCCTCAGTGCCATCTCTCTCCTGCCTCCCTTTATTCAGCACATTTTCATTTTCTTTCTTGGTTTCCATTTTCTAGACACAAAATGAATATCAAAAAAAAAGAAAACAATCTCAGGGATCCTTCACCACTTTGCAAGAAGATAGATGATTGGGTTCAGCCAGCTTGTGTGACCAAGTAGGGAAAAATAATATTTATCTCATGTCATCAGCCTGGAATTGATAGCCAGGGATAGATATTAACCCCCTGGACCCCTTGCCTTATTTTGTATTTTAAGCTGCAGTATTTTCTACTTTTGTAACCTCCCATCTCAACACAACTTTGAGTATATGAGAGAAGCCTGACTGAGCTCTGAGGCTGCAAGCTTGTACTTGCATGTATGCTATTTCTGTGTGCATCCGAGCATCATTGTGTTCTTAGAAATAGTTGTTTTATATAACTGTTTGCACTACCCAATATTTTTTAAGAGTTTGATATTACTGACGGGAAGAAGTATCTCTCTGGAGTTGGGAGTCACAGACTACAAAGTGAAGCCTTAAGGGGCCACCCAGTCCTCAAATTTGTAGGCTTACAGTGTCTGTGCAGTGGTGAAGACTCAGGTCTCAGGTCTTTGCACCTTTTCAAGGTGCAAAGGACCCTCATCCCAACCTTATTCATAACAGGCCAGCTGGAACCTCCAGCTTTATTCCCTTCCCTGCCTCTGCTCACTCATTCATTTAATAACTGAATATGCACGGCTGCAATGCGCAGCCTTCAACTGATTGATTTTTCACTGCCTTCTTCCAGAAAAACCTGGACTTGGATTGCCACAAATTCAAGTCTGTAGCTTTGCCTTATTATGTTGAAATCCTGGCCAAGTCTTCTAGGCTCTTCCAGAAGAGGGTCTGAATTGTTTGAGCACCACTAGCAAAAATTGTCCTCTTGCTTCCAAGGATTCTGAAATCTGGTTTGTTTGATATGGACAACTCCTTCGAAATCCCCAGGGGACTGCTGCAGCCTCCCTGCTGCTGTGTTGTGGGCTCTGCTGGGTCCTTCAGCGGGGAAAGCTGGCCCTGACATCCAGCTTGTGTCCCATGGCTGAGGTTTGTTTCTAGGGGTGCTTGTGCCTCATTCAGTGAACAAAGAAACTTTCTCCCTGCCCTCTGGTTTCAGGGTTGCAGGTATGCTCTGAGTGGCCTGGGCAGTGTTTTAATTTTCTTAGGGCAGAAATCTGGCAAGACTAGGCCCACTTTCTCACCTGGAAGCTGTGGGCTGTGGCCACAAGACAGCTGTCTCCCCCACCAAGACAGGACGCAAATCCCCTCCTGTCCCCTTGCTGCCCTGCAGCCACAGGACCCAACCTCCCTCCTCCGTCGTCTAGCCAGAATCACATGTGTGGTCCTGCCCGGCCCCCAAGAATCTGCACGTATACCCTGCTCCGTCCTCGCTGTCTGCAGCAGAATCTGGGATCCAGGTGCTGAAACTTCTCCGCCCTTATTTCTACAGGCTGCATAGCCTTCAGCCTCTCCTGGTCATTTTTTTTAAAACCAAACCTTGATTCTGTTTTCCTTTCTGGGTCATCTTCTCAGTGCTTGGTCTGCTGTTTTGTGCAGCTCTTCTGACTAAAGAGTGAGGGGAGGGGACTGGCATCCTGAGCTCTGCTCCGGCCCCTCCAGCTGCTTTGGGGGCGCTGGTCCTGCCTCAGTTAGTGTCTGTTCCTCCAGTGAGTGCAGCTAATCCTTTCACCTTTAAATCTCCCTCTGCCCTGAAACCATTAACAGAAGCTTTCACCAGAGGTAAGGGCAGGCAATGCCCCCGGAGGCCCTCAGCTAGCTTTGCCAACCCTGTATTACTCAGGTCCGGGCCGCCACATTCCAGATAAAAACTGTCCCAGGGGCCACCAGTGACTCTGCTCGGAGCAGGACCCCAGGAGGTCTAAGGATCAAATGCCAATGAGGAGCTGGGTTAGGAAGGAGGCAGGCTCAGGCTGAATGAGTGGGAAACGTTAGCTTTCTCCCTCCAAACCGCTGTATGTGGACAGCGGACACAGCTCAGGGAGAGATTCCGGAGTCCTTTGCGTAGGACAGGCAGCAAGCACCCGAGGGAGATGTGGGGCGTGTGACCATGGCCCCTGATTTCAAGGCACTAGGATGGTCCCTGCACCAAGGCTGCTCGCTGCCCAGCCCTCCCTCCCAGGCTCAGACTAGTGAGGAGATCCATTCTGTCTCATATTTGGACAGAATGCTTAATCCCCACCCCACCCGCCAGTCTGAAATCACCTCACAATGAGTAATGTGAAGTTTTGCACAAAAATTCTCTCTGGAAAATAAAT
Organism: Tragelaphus eurycerus; assembly: GCA_935064755.1. Lineage (NCBI taxonomy): Eukaryota > Metazoa > Chordata > Mammalia > Artiodactyla > Bovidae > Tragelaphus > Tragelaphus eurycerus. Next base: position 285,887 of record CAKXYN010000324.1, read on the forward strand.
AACATGTGTTCCTGATTTCTGAGAAACCTGAGAGCCGGCTCGCTGGAGTGAAATGATTCCCTTCAGACGGTAGACAGACAAGCCCAGCTTCCGGCTCCAGCCACCAGGGGCCTTTGTTCACCCAGAGACTGTTCTCTTCTCTTTCTTCCTTCTTTCTTTCTCTTAAAAAAAAATTCTTTCCATCTTTGCTGTCTTTTCCATGCCCAAATAAATTTAAATGAATGCAGAAATAGCACATGATCATTAAAGTCTGGACTTGTATCATGAAAGCTAAAAAACTTATTGGTTGATCTTCACAACTGCATGTTCATCTCATTTACACTGACTCTTTACCTATTCAGAAATCAGACACCCCACCTTTGACTTCGTTAACACCTTACCCATGCCCCAGGTTGCCTTACAGGGACTCTGAAGTGACAAGAACGTTAGAATCAATCAGAATATTCCGATGCACTCCTGTCCGAGTCACCCTGGGACAATGGGCCAGGCCACTTCTACACACACATACACACACACACTCTTACTTTCCCCTTCTGCATGTGCCGCATCTGCTGTTTTCTTTAGTAAAGTTTTCAGAATACTAGTTACAGTGTGCACTGACTTCACAACCCAGCAATGTTTTTATTTTTTTTAAAGTTTCCTTAGAATTTATTATTTTCAAAATAGAATCCCTGATCTGTACTTTTTTAAATTAGATAGCATTTACTACTCCAAAATAGTATGCTCATTTTAAATGCTTGTTTTTTATCTCTAGTGATTCTGAGTAGGTAAGTTATGTTTTTTCTCCTTTTGGTAATTTTTAACCAGTAACAAGGGCCTCGTGGTTCAGTTCTTAAACAACCAGCAGGAGCAGAAATGCAGCCAGTGGCCAACCCCTGTAGTTTGTGGCCCTGTGGGGAGCATGGGGGCCGTTTTGCTGTGTCACTGCTGAAACTCTTAAGTCTCCTTTCTCCACTTCACCCACGAGGCCTTGAGACCTGAGGCAGCGGGAAAGTCTGCATCACTCAGGTCCTTCACGGGACCTCTCTGTAGTGCTTTTCCCAGCAGTCTTCCCCACTTAGAGAAGGACCAAAGGGTCTATGGGTTGTTTCCTATTTGTCTGTATTTTGTTGACTGTGCTTTTGCTGCTGTATCCAAGAAATCACTGCCAAATTCTGGAGCTCTTCTCCTACCTATTCTTCTCGGAGCCGAATAGTTTTAGGTCTTACATTCAAGTCTTTCATCCTTTCTAAGTTGATTTCTGTGTGTGATGTAAGGTAAAGGTCCAACTTCTTTCTCATGCCTGTGGGTGTCCTGTTATCTGCGCCTTTTTCTCCCCTGTAGAAACGAAAGCCTACCAGAGGCTGAAGCAGTCTGCCCTCCAGGGCAGCACGCACCAGGCTGGAGATGGATTCCAAGAGGCCACAGCCCCCACGTCACAGCCGCCAGGTGAGCAGAGCGACACTGGTAGCCCGACGCCACCACCCAGGCTTGTGCAGGGAGGGCTGTGCCCTCTCTGGAGTTTGCTTTGTAACAGGCTGTCACCACCTGAGGATGAGCCAGGGCTCCGTCCTTAACAGCAGGTGTTTGGAAGCAGCTTCCTTCCAGGATGTGTGCTGCCAACAGCCTACAGACCCTTGGAGTCTGCCCGGCATGTCGTGACAGTGCTGTCAGAGACACCCCAGACTCCTCTCTGCTCACACCTTCCAGTTTGTTAACCAGCAGTGGGGTGTGTCATCCAGGCTGTCTCCCTTGTTTGAATGTTGGGGGATTTGAGCTCCTTTAAGTAAAAAGACTGAACCCCAATAAAATTAGCTCAAATTTTTAAGCTTAAATGTAGTTACTTCAATCCAGGATTTTTGTTTTAATTGTAGCCTTCCTTAGTTTTCTTGAAGGGAAAGGCTGCCCACTCCAGTATCCTGGCCTGGAGAATTCCATGGACTGTATAGTCCATGGGGTCGCAAAAAGTTAGACACAACTGAGTGACTTTCTCTTTAATTTAATTTTCTTACATGTTGTTATTGTATTTTTATTATTTTCAGCGGTTTTACTTTATTACATTTTATTTTTTAATATAAGTCACTTCGGCTCCTATTGTGAAGTAATGGATTAATAACAGAAGGAAGTGTACTTTAATGACGTTATAATTTGGGGCGATAAGGGTGGGTACGAGCTGCATGGCTCATGGGATCTTAGTTCCCCTACCAGGGATCAAACCCAGGCCCTTGGTAGTGAAAGCACAGGGTCCTAACCACTGGACCATCAGGGAATTCCCTCTATTTTTTATATAAACCAGCACGCTGGAACTTCACCCGTAAGAATGATTTCTTAGCACCACATAATTTCCAGTCCATGTTCAAATTTCCCAGTTGTCCCAAGGATGTCTTTATCAAACAGACATTTCAGGGGGAATGTCAGACACGGTCCCAGGCAGTGCTGGGCATGCGCGCCGATCTCAGAATCACCCCAGATTGAATCGTGGACATGTCACATGTTAGACAGTGCACTCGTCTCTACGAGAAGCCACTTTGTTCTCGTGTCTGAAAAGACCCGGTCATTTAAGCAGGTGCAGACCGTCTAGGGCCTGAACGTGGACACTTTGTTAAGAGAACTGCTTTGCCTCAGAGGTTACGAGCAGACACACAGGTTACAGGTTAGGAAAACAGCACACGCCTTTTGAGGAGATGCTCATGCACCCTGTAGCAACAATCTTAGGTGACGCCAGGCTCAAACTGGTAGCAGAAGCATACAAGGCTGAGGGCACCCAGGAGGCAGAGGTCAGGGATCACCCCGGCCAGCTCCAGGAAAAGGGCTGGACAGTGTGGGTTCCCCATCAGCCTTTTCAGGCTAGTTAAGGAGTGGCCTCAGTGGTTCTCAGTGGAGGTTTATTCTTCTCTGCAAGAAGGAAAAGTGCAGGGTCTGGCAGAAGGGCTTAAAAGTGGGTGGGCAGGCACTGACTGTCATCTAGAATACCAGTTAACGCACGAGACTGGTTCCCAGCTCTCGCTGTCTCAGTGATCTGTCACTGCCCAAGTGTTACAACAACACGAATCGTCCAGAGCTTAGGGCCACCGTGGAGACTCTGCTCACACGTGCCTCGTGGCCATTTCAAATGGTGCTGTTTGAGTGGCTTCTCTTTCTACTCACTCTGTGTCAGTATCACAGGAAACCACCTGCAGTAGCAGGTTATCAGGGGAACACCTTCCCTGTCATTCCCCGCCTTGCCTTCTGTGAACAGCTCTTTCTCTGTTGACGTTTGTTTAACAGGTTAGGGCTTCATCCCCCGCAGCGGCCACGCTCACTCTCCATGTTTATGCTTGCTCCTCTCAGGTTTGAAAACCAGCAGCGGGACATTCAAGACAAAGACAACTCACAAAATTGCTTCGGAAGCGAGTTTTTCATCCAGCGAAGGGAGTCCTTTGTCAAGGTAAAGTCGTGGAGCCCTTCTGAATGGTGCCAGCAAAAAGAGAAATGTCTGTCTGCCCAGGGTAAAACTCTTGCTGCACATGATTTTGTTGGGTGACTTGATGGAACATTATGGTTTGAGTTTTGTTTATCTGAAGTGACAGTTGAAACTTCAGTCTACCTTTGAAAATATTTGCCCCAGAGCCAAGTATTGTTTTGCAGCTGTTGTTTCCTTGGTTTAAGACTCCGTTGACACCTCAGTGAACCACAAATTAGCGTCTACAGCTGCTCGTAGTAGGGCTGCTTAGAAACCACACAATGGAGAGTGTCGGGAGAGGGCAGAGAGAGAACGCAGGGCCTTAAAAGAAATAAAGTGGCCTGTTTCTTCTTTCGGAGACAGCGGGTATATATACAAGCAATCCCTGGATATTTGTTTTTGTATTCCTCCTTTTTTTTTTTTTTACCAAGTATTTGGGTTGGACTATTATTTCCCTTTCTGATATTTTCTAGCTTATTTTCAAACATGAAAATTTATCTTTTCACATTTTTTAAACTGTAGTTTAAAACTAAGTTTTTGGAGCAGTGATAAGCGAGTTGTGTGCTAGATTTGCAATCAACATAAAATACTGATTGTGCAATGGCATTGAGTCATTGAGGAAAAGTTTATGAGTAGGAGCAGAAGCACTTGTCTGATGACATACCTTCCTTTTCACTTGGAGCTAAGTATCGTTTAAAACAACACACAATTACCTTTGCAACAACATTTCCCCTTAAAAGATGTCCTATAGATGATTACGTTACATTTGAAATAATTACTTGCCCTAGTGAAATTTTAAAACAGAAACTTTACATTTCTGACATTCCACAAGATTAACTTTACTTGTTTAGAAATGTAATATTTTTACAGTGAAAAAAATTCATTTTCATTTATGTTTTGAAAACTCTACAGTATTTTTAGGACCTGGAATATATTTAAATAAGGTTGATTTTCTGAAATTAAGTTCTTGATTTTAGAAACTTGATATGTTCAATTTTAGGGAATCACTCTTAATTTTTAGAAACTGTTATTTTTAATACCTGCATTTTTATCTATGTTTTTGAAGGAAGTGAGAGATAATGAATTATGGAATAAGAAGAGTTTTAAAGTATTCTTTAATGATTTTACTATAAATTCAAGTTCTAGGTCTCCTGAAAGGAATTTTAAAAGATAATAAATTCTACAGGCAGTTTTTAGGGATTAATGTCACCATTTGGCTTAATAATATATCCCTTTAGTTTTTAAAGATTGTTAGAAGTGTTTGTTTTAGAGGTCCAAAAAAACCAATTCTTCTTAAATTTTTCTTATATATTCCCTACTTTGGGCAATGTTTAAACACATTCAGAAAGCAGTTAGATCCTGTAGAACATTTTCTCAGTCTGATCATTTGACATTGCACAGCTCGCATCAGTATTTCATTATAAAATCAAACTTCTTTTCCCTTCAGTTTGAGGCAGGGGCCTTTTGTTACTACTGTCATTTCTGCATGAAATTTATTTCCTAAGTTACAAGTAATCACATCATCCCATTTAAGGAGGAAAAAAAAAAAAAGCCCTTCAAGGAACCCTTGGTTCTCCACACTTGATAATAATCCAGTGATGAAAGTTCTGGGCTTGAAGTGTGTGGGTTTGGCTCACTGTTGGTCACGGTTGGTTCTTGTGCTGGGTTTGGTGTTCATATGCCTCCCCAGGCTCGCTCTTTGTGCCTGGACTCATGGAAATTTCTTAGAGGCTTACATTTAAGGACCCCACTTACTGCAGTCATGACTATTCCTCGTGCTTTATTGCTTTTACAAGTGGTCTCGAAACCCAGTACTCAAGAATAAACATAACAGCGCAGTGCTGCTGTAGCACTTTTAAAAATTCTTCTTTGCTCTGTTTTGTCAGTGAGCTGATGAGCAACCTCAAAAAAAAAAAAAAAAAAAAAAGACCTTGCTGGACCTTAAAAAAAAAAAAAAAAAAAATGGCTTCCTCTGATGTCCTAGAGACAATAATTATGATGTGCTAGTTAAGCCCAAACTACAGCTGAGGGATTTTACTTTAAAGCAGCGGCTTGGGCGCAAAAATGCATTTATAGCTCTTTGTCTGCACCTCATTATGTGTGGGCCTGATTCATTAAGTAATTGGTTTGCAGTTGTTTACATGAGTATTAAGGCCTTCCTTTCAGCCGCATTTGAGAGATACATTGTGCAAATGTTGCCTGTGATGAATGCAGAATGAGGGCCAGAGGGTCCGTCCTATTGGCTAAACAGTGCGCTCTGTTGAAAAGCCAGAGAAAGGGATTGGGCGCTGCTTTGCATAGCAATGACTTTCTTAATAAGCGTTACAGATTAATACACACCAGCTATAAAAGATGCAAAGAGATACTCTTAGCACATTTATCCCTGCTCATTTCATTGTGATGGTGGTGGGGTCCCTGTGCTTTCATATTCCGTTTTCCTGAGCCAGGGCTTCAGTGCCTGAGCCGTAATAGAATCTGATGTTTATTGTATTATAAATCACGGGCAAGTAGGCAGATCGGCAACAGTTTATTATTAAAGATTCTTTCAGTGTAAATCTTTTCTCCCATTGTATTTGCCTGAGCAAAATCATTTTGTGGTTGAGTGGGGATGAAAGGCATAATGTACGAAGGAGTGAGTCCTAATAGGAAGCTGTTCTCCGAGTAAAGACCACTTGTCCCCTTTTGTTCAGGGGTGCATGCTGGAGCTTCCTCTCCTCCGCAAACATTGTCTCTCCCCACCTTCCCCAGGAAGCCGTTTCCACTCTGATCCATGTATTCAACTGAAGAGAGTATTTTAACCGCCTACCACGTTAACTGCAGTTTACTGCCTGGATCGAGATAACCTTTACCGAAAGAAAAGGAAGTGTGCTTGTAACATAATTGCCTGGGGAAAAGGTAGCAGAAGTCACCCGGCCGCCCCACCCTGGCAGGGCCCGCTGTGGGTGGCTTTCAGGGCCAGCCCTGCGGCCCCGGGAGAGGCCGGTGGAGGGCGCCAGGCAGCAGCCGTGCTCCAGTGGGGCCATCCTGGCTCTGCTTGCCTGGCCCTGGGGCCACTTCCCCTGGGATGATCTGAAGATCACCAGGAACCCGTAGTCCAGAGAAATAAACACGAGGTTTTCCTGGATGGCCTTGAGGTTCTAGGGTAAAAGCCCCGCCATCTCTGGCTTAGCAAATCTACATTCTCTTTAAATTCTACCAAAGTAGCAGCTTCTTAAAGGTTCCACATGTTTCTCGTCATAAGCCCGCCTACTTTACCCCCACCGCCACCCCACCATGGCCTGAAAGAACAGTCTTTGCTTTATTGGCTAAAGGGAAGGAGTAAGGAAATTGACCCCTAAAAATGGCATCTGCTGCAGGGCCCCTGGTTGACCATCAGGGGGCGCTCAGACTTTGTCTAATTAAAGCTCTCCGCCTTCAGAAGACTTCGAAAATTTAAAATCAAGGATTCACAGTGGTTTGTTGGCACGCTGATTGCTATTTTTTTTTTGTTTTGTCTTTTTGCCTTATATTTTTCCAGAAATATGTCTGGAGGAAAATTCTAGCTGAAGACGCTATGTGAGATATTTTAATACTGATTTTAGCCAGCAGTCAAGATCATTAGAAGTTACAGAATTCAGAGTCTAGAGACCACATCCTCTCATAAGTCAGTAATTCTTTGCTGGCTTTTGATCATACCCTAGAACTGCAAGGACTCTTCCCACAGGGGGCCCTTCCTCATCATCCCCAGCACCAGAGGCCAAGTTCTTGGCAGGACCCTCGGAGTCTCACTGCCAAACTTGATGGACGTGGCCTCAAAGCCACAGTAACTTGGGTATGTTTGTTAATGGGCTATACATACATTTTTCTTTAAAAAATACGATATTGACCATGAGAGTCAGTGTGTTACTAATATTAGAACCTCCCCAGCTCTGAGGAGCTCCTGGGGCCTGCACCACCCCCTCCCCGCCCCCCAAGCCTGGGCCTGCCTCCTGGGACCCCGTGCTCACCCGACAGCCCTGACACCCCTTCACAAGCGCCGCGCATCATGAGCCCCGGTGTGACTTAATAAGGAATCTCTTAGGAACCCGTAGAGCTTCCCTGGTGACTCAGATGGTAAAGAATTTGCCTGCAATGTGGGAGACCCAGGTTTAATCCCTGCGTTGGGAAGATCCCTTGGAGAAGGAAATGGCAACCCACTCCAGTACTCTTGCCTGGAGAATCCTGTGGACAAATCCATGGGGTCGCAAAGAGTCGGACACGACTGAGCAACTAACACACTCTAGGAACCCATGAGTTTTTTAGGTCTCCCTTCGTCTATTTGCTGGCCCCACAAACCTGAATCCTTATAGACGTGCTTGCCACCTCATTTTGTACCTATATTGACTCTGGTGACTCAGCTGGTAAAGAAGCTGCCTGCGATGCGGGAGGCCTGGGTTTGATCCCTGGGTTGGGAAGATCCCCTGAGAAGGGAAAGTCTGCCCCCTCCAGTATGCTGACCTGGAGAAGTCCATAGACCGTATAGTCCATGGGGTCGCAGAGAGTCGGACAGGACTGAGCGGCTTTCACTTCCATGTTAACTATGTAGACTGTTTCTAGCAATATTATTACCTTTTGTTCATATAACATGAACAGTCGACACTGTCAATTTCAGCTGTTTTCTCTAGTACCCATGTCCGCAGGATCACATCCTAGGTGTTCATGAGATGCTGTGCTTAGAATAAGACCTGCTGTTTGAGACCCTGGCCAACTTTAACATCTTACAGGTAGCAGGGCTGAGAGCAAAAGTCATTTTGATGAGAGTTGTCCCAGTCGTGTGTCCTAATCCCTTATCAACAGCAAGGGAATGTATAAACAACGTGGGAAACTGAGATGGCTTGATGGACAGACAGAGGGAAGACGTGCGATGAAGCCCGAGTGGTGGAATGTTGACAGGTGGGCACACGGTGCTCCCTGTGCGGAGGGGGAGGTGCCACCCTGCCGGGACACTGCGCAGAGATACTGTCCTGTTGGAATGCAACCGGTGGGGCGCGGCCACACCTTAGTCTAATCAGCTATCCTGCTCTTTGACCTGAAAGAGCTCTGTTTGGAAATAGGACCTCCAGTCCAATGGTGAACGTCTAGGGAAAAAGAAAGAACCCACAAACCCTGCCCTCTTGGACTGCAGGAGTCACCCACGAGACCGGGGAGGGCGGACTCCCTAGTTTACTGCCTGGGTGTGAGGTGATGCCTGCTTCATGAAGGCCTCAGTGGACCCAGCCCTGGGCCTCCGTCTGGTTCTGGGTGCAGCCTGCAGGCTGAGAGAGGGGTTACATTTTTTTAACAGTTGGGAAAAATCCAGAGAAAAATAATGCTGCCTGACATCTGAAAGTTATATCAAATTCAAGTTTCGGTGTCTCTACGTCAAGTTTGATCAGAACACAGCCACATCCACTAGTTCACATACCGCCCGTGGCTGTCTCTGTGCTGTAGCCAGAGTCGAGTAGCTGACAGAGACCACACACCTGCACCGTTTACCCTCCACAGCTCACCTTTGCTGCCTCTGCCACACAGACCGGAGGTGTGACGTCCACACCGGCGGGGAAGTTCAGGCTGTCGGGGTCCAGACGCATTATGTCTGATGGAACGCAGGGACTTAGCCCATGGCCTGTAACCTGAACTCTTGTATTCTTATGCTTTGGGGGGTGTATTTGGTTTGGGTTTTTCTCTTACGGTACCTTACAGTACTAGGTACACAAGATGGCTCTGTCTACACCCAGAAGATTTCTCACACCATCACCATAGGCCTGGACTTAGCTTTAGATGTTAGATGTGACCCAGGGAAAGAAATGTTGACCCTGCAAATCACATCTAATAAAAACCAACCTTGCATTGCAGGTTGCATTGTCACGTCGACTTGGGGATAGCTTCCCAAAGGGAAAAATACTTGCTCCTAAGGGATGAGACAGAGAAGGCAATGGCACCCCACTCCAGTACTCTTGCCTGGAAAATCCCATGGACAGAGGAGCCTGGTGGATTGCAGTCCATGGGGTCACACAGAGTCAGACACGACTGAAGTGACTAAACAGCAGCAGCAGCAAGGGGTGAGAATGGTGTTGGAAACACCCAGGAGCATCTTCCACCTTCCTTGGTGAACACGGATGTTTAGTTTTGAAACATGTTTCTGGGTAGACACTTGAACAACCTGATCTGAACTCACATAGAAATAGAAACATGCAGATTAAGTAATTTAACATCAAATGTTGATCAAGTGCCTTTAGGCAAGGCCCTGTGATTATTGAGGCTCACCTGTTCCTTCTGCATGTATTGCTGAGCACCTGCTAAGAGTGGGACACTGGGTACCCGGGGACCAAAACAGTTATAGTGGATGTTCTCATGGAGCTGACAGCTTGAGGGCAGTCACATGTCCGTGTGTAACAGAAATGGCTGTGAAAGAGCAAATCTGATGAAAACTTGGGGATGGAGGGTGGGGTGGAGGGCATGGGGAGGCTATAGCAGGAAGCCAGTGAAGTCTGGGCATCAACCTTGGAGGTGCTCTTCAGGCTTCTTTTGCCAAAAGCAATGGGAAGGCACTGAAGAATTTTCATTTTCAGCAGGGAGGCAGAGTAATCAGAGCTGTGTTTCAAAAGCTCACTCTTAATGCCAAGTGGAAAGTGGGCTGGAGGGAACAAGGTGGATGTGGTGTCCCCAGTTAGGGGGCTGTTAAAAGGCAGGTAGAGATGCTACTTTGGCCGACCAGGTAGTAGTGGTGCCAGTGGATAGGGGACGAGTGAGGACTTGGGAAGTGCAGGGAGGTAAGCTTGGTAGGACCTAGTGGCTGATTGGGTGTGGGAGAGCAGAGGACTTGTGAAGGGTTGGGAGGGAATTGAGGCTTGGGGTGCCGTTGGCCAAGACAGGAGAAGGGCCCAGGTTTGGTGAAGAAGCTTAAGTTTGGTTGTGGGTAGACGTGCTGGCTGGCGTGCTGGCCATGAGATGCTCCGGAGGCAGCCAAGTTGAGCCAGCCAGTGAGCTCTGGACATGCGTGTGGCGCTCAGAGCAGGGGCCAGGTGGTAAGGACCTGGCGTGTGCTCACCTGCCTCTGTGCCCTTGTCTTACCCTGGCCTGGAAACCCCTTCCAGCTGCCACAGTAGAGTCCAGGGGGCTCCTTGCCTCCCTGGGATCTTGCAGCCACACTACCACCTACCCCATCATCCACCTGTTCTCTCAGTCCTCCCTGTAGTGCTCCTGCCAGCCCCCTGCCAGCCATGTGGCTCTAATTATTTGAATACCAACTGACAAATTAGTCTCTCTCTGGATCTTTATAGCATTGTTATATCTGCTGACCCCTGCCCCAGAGTGAACCCCGTGTCCTTGTGAAGTGGGAGCTGGATAAATAGGAGACACAACCCACAACCATACTTTTTTTGGATCTGTCTTCTAAAGGAAATAAAAGCAAAAATAAATGGAACCTAAAAAAAAAATTAATGTGACCTAATTAGACTTAAAAACTTTTGTACAGGAGAGGAGACCATTGACAAACCAAAAGACAGCCTACAGACTAGGTGGAAATATTTGCTAATGATAGGACTGATAAGGGGTTAATATCAAAAATAAATAGAGAGCTCATACAACTAAATATATATTAAAAAAAACAATTAAAAAATGGGGAGAAGACCCAAAAAGACATTTTTTTTTTTCAGGGACATGGAGATGACCAACAAGAGCAAAGAAAGATGCTTCAAATTGCTAATTGTTAGAGAAATGCAGATCAAAACCACAATGAGGTCAGAATGGCTATCCTTATAAAAGACCACAAATAACAAATATTTGTGAGACTGTAGAAAAGAGGTAACAATTCATACATTAGTGGGAATGTAAATTGGTACAGCCACTGTAGAAAACAGTATGGAGGGAGATTTCTCAAAAAACTAAAAATAGAGCTATCATATAACCCAGCAATTCCACTCTTGGGTATATAACTGAAAGAAATGAAAATACTATTTGAAATGATATATGCACCTCGATGTTGCCAAGACATGGAAGCAACCTAAGGGCCCACCAGCAGATGAGTGGATAAAGAAGATGTGGTCCATGTGTACAATGAAACACTGCTCAGCCACAAAAAGGATGAAATTTTGTCATTTACATCAACAGCAGTGAACTTGAAGGATTTTACACTAAGAGAAGTAAGTCAAAGAAAGACAAATACTGTATGATATCCCTTAATGTAGAATCTAAAAAAAAATACAATAAACCAGGTGCATGTAATAAAAAAAACAGGCTCATAGACACAGAGAACGCTGTCAAGGACATACTGTAGAGCACAGGGAACTCTACCCAATAATCTGTTAACGACCTATATGGGAAAAGAATCTAAAAAAGGGTGGTTAGGAACCTCCCTGGTGGTCCCATAGGTAAGCCTTTGTGCTTCCAGTGCCAGAGGCCCGGGTTTAATCCCTGGCCAGGGAACTAGGTCCCACATACCTCAACCAAGAGTCCACGTGCCGCAGCTAAGAACTCGCGTGCCACAACGAAGACTGAAGATCTCACGTGCTGCCAGTAAGACCCAGCACAGCCAACACATACATTTTTAAAATAAATAGAAAGAGTGGAAGTGTGTGTATAACTGACTCACTTTGCTCTACAACAGAAACTAATACAATGCTCCAAATCAACAATGCTCTGATAAAAAGTGTTCAAGATGCAATGAACAAATTAGTGGTTACCAGTAGGGTGGGCTAGGGGAGGAGATTAACAGGTACGGGTTTTATTGTACAGCACAGGGAATATAGCCAACATTTTATAATAACTATAAATGGAATATAACCTTTCAAAATTGTGAATGACTGTTTGTATACATGTAACATATAATATTATACATCAGCTATATCTCAAAACAAAGAAACAGGTACCAAGTTTAAAGGGAACATTGACAGATGTTGAGCCTAGACAATTATGCCTTCATGGAACTTCTTTTGTGGGGAAAAAAATGTAAATTATGGCAGCTGTGGCAGAAGGCAGATGTTCAAGCCCTAGGTTAGCCCAAAGGAACAGAGGTGAGTCCCCAGGGTTTCTGGAGTCACTGCTGCACGATGGTCCTCGCCCTTTCTCAGCCCTCTTCCCAGCTAAAAGCCAGAATCTGCCTTCATGGAATAATCTCCAAATGTAAACTCGAGTGAACACTTCAACAGAAACATGAGAAAAACATCGGAATGTCAAGCCATACACAAGCAACTATTTCTTTTTTAATATCCCCTTGACCATTTACTAGATAGAGTGCCTGATGAACTATGGACTGAGGTTCGTGACATTGTACAGGAGACAGGGATCAAGACCATGCCCATGGAAAAGAAATGCAAAAAATGGAAAAGAAAAGCAAAATGACTGTCTGAGGAGGCCTTACAAATAGCTGTGAAAGAAGAGAAGGGAAAAGCAAAGGAGAAAAGGAAAGATATAAACATTTGAATGCAGAGTTCCAAAGAAGACCAAGAAGAGATAAGAAAGCCTTCCTCAGCAATCAATGCAAAGAATTAGAGGAAAACAACAGAATGGGAAAGACTAGAAATCTCTTCAAGAAAATTAGAGATACCAAGGGAACATTTCATGCAAAGATGGGCTCGATAAAGGACAGAAATGGTATGGACCTAAGAGAAGCAGAAGATATTAAGAAGAGATGGCAAGAATACACAGAAGAACTGTACAAAAAAGATCTTCATGACCCAGATAATCACGATGGCATGATCACTCACCTAGAGCCAGACATCCTGGAATGTGAAGTCAAGTGAGCCTTAGAAAGCCATCAGTACAAACAAAGCTAATGGAGGTGATGGAATTCCAGTTGAGCTATTTCAAATCCTGAAAGAGGATGCTGTGAAAGTGCTGTACTCAATATGCCAGCAAATTTGGAAAACTCAGCAGTGGCCACAGGACTGGAAAAGGTCAGTTTTCATTCCAATCCCAAAGAAAGGCAATGCCAAAGAATGCTCAAACTACCGCACAGTTGCACTCATCTCACACGCTAGTAAAGTAATGCTTAAAATTCTCCAAGCCAGGCTTCAACGGTACATGAACCGTGAACTTCCAGATGTTCAAGCTAGTTTTAGAAAAGGCAGAGAAACAAGAGATCAAATTGCCAACATCCGCTGGATCATGGAAAAAGCAAGAGAGTTCCAAAAAAACATCTATTTCTGCTTTATTGACTATGCCAAAGCCTTTGACTGTGTGGATCACAATAAACTGTGGAAAATTCTGAAAGAGATGGGAATACCAGACCGCCTGACCTGCCTCTTGAGAAACCTGTATGCAGGTCAGGAAGCAACAATTAGAACTGGACATGGAACAACAGACTGGTTCCAAATAGGAAAAGGAGTACGTCAAGGCTGTATATTGTCAGCCTGCTTATTTAACTTCTATGCAGAGTACATCATGAGAAACGCTGGACTGGAAGAAACACAAGCTGGAATCAAGACTGCCGGGAGAAATATCAATAACCTCAGATATGCAGATGACACCACCTTTATGGCAGAAAGTGAAGAGGAACTAAAAAGCCTCTTGATGAAGGTGAAAGTGGAGAGTGAAAAGTTGGCTTAAAGCTCAACATTCAGAAAACGAAGATCATGGCATCCGGTCCCATCACTTCATGGGAAATAGATGGGGAAACAGTGGAAACAGTGTCAGACTTTATTTTGGGGGCTCCAAAATCACTGCAGATGATGACTGCAACCGTGAAATTAAAAGACGCTTACTCCTGGGAAGAAAAGTTATGACCAACCTAGATAGCATATTGAAAAGCAGAGACATTACTTTGCCAACAAAGGTCTGTCTAGTCAAGGCTATGGTTTTTCCTGTGGTCATGTATGGATGTGAGAGTTGGACTGTGAAGAAAGCCAAGCGCCGAAGAATTGATGCTTTTGAACTGTGGTGTTGGAGAAGACTCTTGAGAGTCTCCTGGACTGCAAGGAGATCCAACCAGTCCATTCTGAAGGAGATTAGCCCTGGGATTTCTTTGGAAGGAATGATGCTGAAGCTGAAACTCCAGTACTTTGGCCACCTCATGCAAAGAGTTGACTCATTGGAAAAGACTCTGATGCTGGGAGGGATTGGGAGCAGGAGGAGAAGGGGACAACAGAGGATGAGATGGCTGGATGGCATCACTGACTCTATGGACTATCAGTCTGAGTGAACTCCAGGAGTTGGTGATGGACAGGGAGGCCTGGCGTGCTGCGATTCTTGGGGTCACAAAGAGTTGAACACGACTGAGTGACTGAACTGAACTGAACTGAACTGACCGTTTACTATAAACCTTAAAGAACTTAAGTATAATTAAAAGCTTGGATGGTGCTCCCAGAGATGACTCTCACATGCATGACAATTGGGAAAAGTGAAAGAAGGTAATGGAGGTGGGCCCCACCTCTTACAGAGCCACCTTCTCGGGCCATCGGCTTTAGTAAGCGTGTCAGCCAGCGTCAGATGCGTCCTTGGACCCTCACATTTTCACATATGTGACACACGGAAACCTGAACACAGGTGACAGGACACTTGAGTTTTTCTCCACCCGGAGTCAGTGTCCTTAATTAAGCACACAGAGTTTATTGTGAACTCCTTGTTAAACGGTCGAGTGTTGGTATCATGGGCTTGATGGAGGTAAGTTTTGTAACCTCCTGGCTTCTCGCTGCTCCCAGGTCATCTACTTCCAGCTGGGCTGGCAGTGATGAGTTGTGCCCGCTTGTGTGCTCCTGGGCCTGCCTCCTGCCTTCCCAGCGAGCGGGAGACCAAGACTCCTGGGACCCTTCCACCAGAGAGCATCAGTAGGTGCCTCTGGGCCAAGGGGACCCTGACATTTGCTTTCTGCTTTTAAAACTTGGGGAGTAAATATAAACTTTCTGGCCTCCCAGTGAGTAACAAGGGCCTCTTTTCCTCACTTACTCCTTGTAAAACTATTAGTCTTTTTTTCAAAATTTAGGTTCTATTTCTTTATTTTACAGGCATGAAAATGAAGGGAAGCTAACTACCAATTTAAAGTCTAAAGGTAAGAGAAACAGTTGGAGACCAGACTGTCGTTTTGTGTTTTAACGAAAAGGGTGGTTTGTGACGTGTGGTGTCATCCGCACCTTTAAGGGAGATGAGGGGGTGGAGAGCCTGCCTGTGCTCACGGGCCCGAAAGTCTCCCCAGAAGGACCGGGGCCTCTGCAGAGAACAGGAGGTTTCTCCCTGGGAAGGACCCGGAGGCTTCTCCCATGGCCAAGGGCCACACGGTTTTAACTTGCAGGTATGAGTTTGCCAGGGATCCTGGCCTGTGCTCTAGGCACGTCTGCTCACGTGCACCACATGGGGTCCCCAGGAAGCCCTTTGTGGGCTGGGTTGGTGAAGTCAAGCTAATCAGACTGTAGAGATGCTAAGCTGCTCTCTGGTTTTTTCTTCCAGCCTTCTGGAGCGAGTCTGACGAGAGTAACAAAGAAATCGAAGCTGCTTTACGTCCCAGGACACATAACACATCCACCAATGATTTTGATGATTTTTATGACTTATAAGCTGTAATATCTGTTAGAAATAAAGTCTTCAAACAAGCTAAGTCCCTGTGTTCAGACGTAATGTCCAAAATCAATGTGCCCTTTTAAGTTTTCTAGTTGTTTAACATGAAAAGTTGTTCCCTAACAATCTTAGGGACCATATTGTTATTCCAGTGAAATTTCATGATGTAAATATAAAGTGGCATATTTGTTTTGAAGCGTTATCAAAAAGCACAGTGATGAATACAGTGCCCGTCAAAACCCAGTTGGTTTCTTTGTAGAAGTTGACAGGCTAATTCTAAAATTCATAACAAAATTCAGGGGACCCAAAATAACCAAATAAGTCTTGAAAAAGTTGGAGGACTTGCACTTTGCAATTTTGAAACTTACTGAAATGCTGCAGTAAGTAAAGATTGGGTAAGTAAAGACGGTATAGTAGCTCAGATGGTAAAGCATCTGCCTGCAATGCAGGAGATCTGGGATGGAGCCCTTGGTCAGGGAAATCCCCTGGAGAAGGGAATGGCAACCCACTCCAGTATTCTTGCCTGGAGAATTCCATGGACAGAGGAGCCTGGTGGGCTACAGTCCTTGGGGGCAGGGTACAGTCCAAGAGTCAGGCACGACTGAGCGACTTAACAAACAGATAATTAAGACAGTGTGGTACTGCATGAAATATTGATTTATATATAATCTAGAATTGATGATCCAGAAATAAACTCAAATTTATGATCAACTGATTTTCAGTGATGTTGCCAAGACCATTCAGTGGGGAAAGAACTAGTATTTTCAACAAATGATGCTGAGACAACTGGATAGTCTCATGTGAAGGGATGAAGTTGGATCTCTACCTCACATTGTATACAAACAGTAACCCAAGATGGGTCAAAGACCCAATGTAAGAGCTGAACTATCAAATTCTGAAAAGGAAACATGGGTAAAAACCCTTGTGACTTGAATTAGGCAAGATACCAAAAGCACTAACAACAGAGAAAAACACAGTCAAGATCATAAAGACTAACATAGAAACTGTCACAGACCAGAGGAGACAAAGGAGATATGACATCTCAGCAAAATGTGCGACCCTGGGTTGGGTCCTGGGACAAAAAGAGTGAACATTAATGGAAAATTTGGTGAAATCCAAATCAAGTCTGGAATTTAGTTGATAAAATAGGGATTCCCTGGTGGCTCAATCAGTAAAGAGTCTGCCTGCAATGCAGGAGACCCAGGTTTGATCTCTGGGTTGGGAAGATCCCCTGGAGAAGGATATGGCAACCCAATCCAGTATTTTTGCCTGGAAAATCCCATGGAAGAAGTCTGGCAGGCTACAGTACATGGTGTCGCAAAGAGTCAGACACGACTGAGCAGCTTCACAGCACAGCTTAGCTGGTAGTGACGCCTGGTGCTGGTTTCTTGGTTCTGACAAATGCACCACAGAAATGTGAGGTTAGGGGCTTCCGGGGTGGTCCAGTGGCTAAGAATCCAAGCCCCCAAAACAGAGAGTCCAGGTCCCATCCATGGTCACAAAACTAGCCCACATCCACAACTAAGACCCGGGGCAGCCAAATAAATAAATAATGAATATTTTTTAAAATGTGGAATTAGAGGAATGTACCACTAGAGGAAACTGAACCTGAGTGAAAGGTACATAAGAACTCTGTGATCTTTGCAGCTTCTCTAAAAATCTAAAATTAGCCCACATACACACAAGTCCAATGGTCAACATTATTGACGTTTGGGTGATTGCTTCCAGAGTTTTTCTATGCATATAAACCCTTTAAAAACTCTCGTAAACACTTAATTTTAATTCTAGATTTTACCAAGTTTAAACAGCTTGCTTATACCCACTAAAAAAATAAAACAAGCCCTTCAGCCAGGACGCTTCCTGGATGTTGTCAGGCATGCTGAGGGAACATACAGAGTCCTGCCTCTGCATACCTTCTACTAGAGGCCACACATGTGAGCACTGATGCTGGTCCAGAGCAAAGCCTCGGTTGGTGCTGGACTTCAACACGAGTGTATCTTACATTCAGTAGTGGTAGGGAAGGCCTGGGGCCCAATGCCATTATCAGGCAGAATTTTCCATCAAAAATTAAGGCATTTTGTTTTCTTTTCAGTTATTTTCTATTTATCTCCAGTGATCCTGGTTTAAAAAGAAGTGGTATAAATTTCCCTTTTCAAATACTCTTTAGGGGAAAGAAGATAATTGACTTTTGAAAATATACGAAGAGGTGGCGCTCTGCTCACCAACAACTTGCTGACCCATTTCGGGCTCTCTGCCGGGGTTAAGCTCCCAGGGAGGCCGTGCACTGGGCCCACAGCTTTGTTTCCCAGGTAAGAGCAGAAACACAGCCTAAGTTCACAACCTGTGTTTTCTTTTGCTCTCAAACAACTACCACACTCAGAAGGCTGGCCCCAGGCGTTGGCATTCTTTTCCCCTACATCAACCCATGCTCTGACACTGGCTGCAGGTCCTACAATTCTGTTCCATTCTGATAGTAGCTGGAGTTAGTGCAGACCCCACAGTTTCCTGGCTCAGTCCTACGAGGCCAACCCCTGCTTCAGATGCCAATTAGAGGTTGTAGGGCCCCAGATTCCCCAAATCTCCATCTGATTGCTCTGTAAATTGAGGTCCCCACAACTTGAGTCTGATAACCTGTCAGAATGGCTCACAGGACCCAGTGAAACCCTTCCTTACATTTACCAGTTTATCATGAAATATGATAAAGTACAGGGAGACCATCCAGCTGCAAGGTGTAGAGTGGGATCTGGGGAAAGGGCACGGAGCTCCCGGGTCCCCACTGGGCGCAGTCCCCTCCCGGCACTGCCACATGCTGAGCAACCCAGAAACACTGTGAATCTTTGGTGATTTTATGGCAGCCTCATCATGTAGGCATGATTGATTATTAACTCCACTTCCAACAACCTGATTGTCCATTGACAGATGAACGGATGAAGATGTGGTACATATATACACTAGAATACCACTCAGCCATAAGAAAGAACGAAGTAGAGTCATTTGCAGCAACGTGGATGGACCTAGAGATTATCATATTAAGTAAGAGAAAGACAAATACCGTATCACTTAAGTGTGGAATCTAAAATATGACACAAATGAACCTGCCTATGAAACAGACTCACAGAGAAGAGACTTGTGGTTGCCAAGGGGGCGGGGATTGGGAGAGGCGTGGAGTGGGAGGCTGGGGTTAGCAGATGCAAACTATTACACAGAGAACGGATAAGCAACAAGGTCTGCTGTAGAGCACAGGGAGCTATATTCAATATCCTGTGATAAACCATAATGGAAAAGGATACAAAAAGGAATGTATGTATGTATAACTGAATCATTTTGCTGTACAGGAGAAATAAACACAACATTGTAAATCAGTTATACTTCAATTAAAGAAAAACAACACACCTCTAGCCCCTCTGCACTCTGCAAAGAAGGGGAGCCTGGAGCTGATAGTTTGAAGCTTCTAATCATGGCTTTGTGTTTTCAGTGTCCAGCTCCCTCTCCTGCAGCTCTCCAGGAACCCCCACCCCCACCCTAGAGCCGCCTCATTAGGAAAAAAAAAAAAAAAACCACTTCTTTGCCCAGGGAATTCCATGGGTTTTAGGGGCTCTGTGTCAGAAACCAGGGGCAGAGATCAATACATATTTCACAATCTCTTATTTCACACTAGTCAAAGAATCAAACTTTGTTAGCTTGGTTGATACGATGAAATTAATCCTTAGAACCCACAGTATTGAGAATTCAACTCTAGATCTGGGGTGACCGCCCTCCCAGCTCTACCAAGTGAAGTTTGGATACAGCTTGATCAAGCTGCGTATCCTGACACTTCCTGTGTGTCAGGCTCTGGGGGGCTAGTCTTTGGGAGTACAGGGCTGGATCTGATACAGTCACTGACCTTGGGCGCCCTCATTCCAACAAGGGTGAAAAAGCCTGAAGCTCAGCACATTGTGTACAGCCCCTTCGCTAGATGCCTTTGTCCCTGAAGCTCTGAGGAGTGAAAACACTATTCCTCCTGCGACTGAGTTGGGGAACTTTGATGTGGGAGGTGACATTAGCACAGGACAGGTGGGACCTGGAGGAACAAGAACACTCCAGGCAGAGAAATGACCCCAGCAAGGCCCAGAGGCATAAGAGAACTGGTGCAAATGAAACGGTCCTCACGTGAGACCAGTGCAGGACATGTGCGGCAAGGCTGAGGGCTGGAGGGGCGCCCAAGAGGAAGAGGGGCTACAGACTGTGGGAGCAAGGGGGGAGGCTACAAAGTGTGGGTGATTGATGCCAAGGTTGTCTCCAAAGAAGATCCAGATGCTGGAGAAGAGCATTAGAACCAGTGAGAGTTTTGATATAAAAGCAATTTCAACAATCAACAGTATAGGGACTTTCCTGGTGGTCCACTGGTAAAAATCTGCCTTGACATGGGACAGAGGAATCTGCAGAGGACATGGGTTCGATTACTGGTCAGGGAACTACGATCCCACATGCTGCGGAGCAACTGAACCCATGTGCCACAATGAAAGATCCTGTATGACTCAAAGAAAATGCTGTTTAGCGACTGAGACTCAACACAGCCAAATAAATAATAAATACTTTTTAAAGGTTAAAAAAAATAATCAACAGTATAGTGATGCACCCAGAAAGCCAGTTTGAAAATATTTTTTAAAGATGCCATTTGCAGTAATCAAAAATTACATGTGAAAAGTCTTAAAGTTTTTAAGCCATCAGTGAAAGATGAAATTTTAAACATCTATTGACAGTAGAGAACTACTCATTTATGAATGAGAAGATTCTCTTTTCAAAAGCACAAGTTCTGTCCAGATTAATCCCAAAAGTCAATGCCATTTCAATCAAAATCCCAACAGGTCATTTCCAAGAAGTTGACAAGCTGGTCATTAAGCTTGGAAGGAATTTAAAGGTTCAAAATGGCCAAACAGTTCTGCATAATAAAGAGAAGATCTTACCATAGCAAACATCAAGATTTATTATCAAGATCATCATTAGAAATGTGTTCCAGGCTCAGGGCTGGAAACTTGGAGCAGAATATTGCTCAGTTGCTCAGTTGTGGCCACTCTTTTTGCAACCCCATGGACTATAGCCCGCCAGGCTCCTCTGTCCATGGAATTCTCCAGGTAGGAATACTGGAGTGGGTTGCCATAGAGGCCCCAGAAAAAAACCCAGGCATGAGATCTGGGGACAGACAGATGTTTGAGAAACCAGTGAGGTGGTAACAGACTTTTCAGTGAATGATGCTGGACCAGTTGGTAATCCACATGGCAAAACACGAAATTAAGTGTGTTATGTGGCAATCATAAAGTATTTATTTTGCTTCAATTATCTCTCAGCAGATAGCATCTATAGTGACCCTTTGTCAGTTTCTGAAGGGAGCAGCCCCACACCCGCTCCTCGAGCCTCAACCTCCCCCAGCTCAGGATGTGGCCTTGCTCCTGTTCAGCAAAGACTGAGGTCGAAGTGTCAGGCATCCTTCCACTGCCATCTCTACCTGCATCCCATCCCTCCCCCCACCCCCCCCAGGTTCTTGCCTGGAGAATCCCAGGGACAGGGGGGCCCGGGGACCTCCGTTGGGGGCGCACAGAGCGGCCCCCCGAGGGAATACCTGGCATCTTCTATCCTTCCCTCACTGCCTATTTCTCCCCTACCATTCATTCATTCATTCTCTCACTTATTATTCAGGGTACATTTGACACCATTTTCCTTAGTACATTTTTTCTATTTTTTTAGCTGGCTAAATGTACATAAGATTTGCCATCTTAACCATGTTTTAAATGTACAGTTCAGTAGTATCACATACATTCATAATGGTGTGCAATTGTCTTTTTAATTTATTTAAAGATAAAAATATTTTTCATTTTTAAATAAACTATTTCCACAACTCACCTCACCTTGTAAAACTGAAACTCTGTTCCCATCCCACAATGACTCTCTGCCCTCCACTCCCACCAGCCCTGACACCCTTCCTTCTACTTTCTGTCTCTATGATTTTGACTAGTCTAAGAACCTCATATAAGGGGATCATACAGTATGCCTTCTTGTGACTGGTTTATTTCATTCAATATAATGTCCTTAAGCTTCCTTCATGTTGTGGCACACATCAGAATTTCCTTTTTTAAGACCGAACAATATTCCATCATACAGTTTCCCAGGTGGCACAGTGGGAAAGAATCTGCCTGCCAATGAAGGCGACATGGGTTGGATCCCTGGGTCAGGAAGATCTTCTAGAGAAGGAAGTAGCAACCCACTCCAGTATTCTGGCCTGGGAAATCCCATGGACAGAGAAGCCTGTCAGGCTATGATCTATGGAGTCCCAAAAGTGTTGGACATGACTGAGCAACTAAACAATATTCCATTGTAGGTATGGGCCATATTTTGTTTCTCCGTTCATCCATCAGTGGACACCTGGGTTGCATCCATGTTTTACTTATTGTGAATAAGGTTTCTTATTCACTTATTTTTATGAACATAAAAATTACCTCTTGGAGACCCTGCTTTCCATTCTTTTGGGTATGTCCCCCGAAACAGAAGTGCTAGATCACGTGGTAATTCTGTTTTTAATTTCTTGAGGATCTGCTATCCTATTTTCCACAGTGGCTGCACCATTTTAAATACATTCCCATCAACTGTACATAAGGGTTTGAATTTCACCAACACTTATTATTTTCTGGTGTATTTTGATAGCAGCCATCCTAATGGGTGTAAGGGGGTAAAATTTATACATCACCCTTAACACAGAGGAAATTCCAACTAGAATAAAGAACTAAAGTGAAAACGAAGACTTTAAAACTCTTAAAGAAAAAAATAATAGGCAAGTGTCTTTATGACTTCCAAGCAAGGAAGAATTTCTTAACACAATTAGAAAATGCACAAACTCATAAAGAAAAATATTAATAAATATTACATTGAAACTAGAATGTTCTATATGAGAATGACACCAACAAGATGCAAAGACAAACCATGGACTAGAAAGTGACATTTGCAGGATGCGAGTCCATCAGAGCTCTGCAGCTAAAATACATAAAGAACCACACATCAACAAGAAAAATGTGACACAGAAAGATGAACAAAGGCTTAGAATGAGCGATTCATAGGAAGAGTAACCTACATGGGCAGTAAACATGAAAAGGTACTCAAACTTACCAGAAAAGCAAACAGCAAAAGGAGAGTACAGCAAGGCGGCTTTCCATACCCAGAGGACAAGGCAAGGATGGCAGGCAGATCCCTCTGAGCGTCAGGAAGGGCACCAGGAAAAAACTTGCACACACTTTGAAGAGCACATTTATATCAAGCACCATTGCAGATGGTATCATAACCTGTGATGCTATGGTTCTGTAACCAGAAGTGGGGTCTGGCTGCTCACCTCTCAAAAAACAATGAAAGAGGCAAGGTTGGTGGAAAGGAAAGTTTGCTTTATTTCAGATGTTCAGATGCATGCCTCTTGGAGGGAGGGCAGACATCAGTCCAAAGGCGGACTCCCTCCACTGACAATCAGTGTACAAGAGCTTTTATAGATGGACGGAGGGGCTGCTTGTAGAAACAGCACAGTCAGCTCTTGAAATTGGTCGTTGGTGGTCTGACCAGCATCATCTTGATTATTTTAAGTGCAATTAATCTTCAGTTCCAGGGTTGGTTTGTTTCTATTTCTTGAGGCCAATCCTTGGAATTGTGGCAGCTCATGTCATGTCTGGGGCTTCCCAGGTGGCTCAGTGGTAAAGAATGGAGACCTGGGTTCAATCCGTGGTCTGGAAAGATCCCCTGGAGAAGGAAATCACAACCCCCTCCAGTTTCCTTGCCTGAAAAATCCCATGGACAGAGGATTCTGGTGGGCTACAGTCCATGGAGTCACAAAGAGTTGGACACAAATTATCAACTGAATAATAACAACAAATGTCATGGTGATAGTCTGCTCATCATGTAGTGAACTTCTCCATCTGGTGGGGGTTTCAGTATCTACCAGACAGCTCACAGAATATGGCCCAGAATATTATCTATAGCCCTTGAGAAGGAACTAAAGGTCCTTGTTTAGGCTTAATGACTAAACTAATATTATCTTTCCTTTGTTTCTGCATGTTCTCACTTCTCTGATTAAACTTATTCTTTGGCTAAATATTTCCATAGACAAAAAGCAGCAGAGGGCATGGAGGGGGCGGGTAGAGAACCATGGGGTCCTATTCCATTTCAGTTCCATCTCTAAATATATACTTGACAGTCACATGTCCGTACACTCATCACCAGCTTCTTGTGACCCCTGAGAGCTTGAAATGTGGCTCATCTAAACCAGGAAATTCATATTGGATTTGAAGACTTTGTATGAAAGAAATACTATAGTGTGTTTCACTAACATATTGGTTATATGTTGAAATGGTATATTAAAAATATGTTAGTAAGATTAATGTTATCAATTTGTTTGTATATATTTTTTAATGTGGCTACTAGAACATTTTCAGTTACATACATAGTTCTCATCTGTGGCTTAATTATATTTCTAGTAACAAAGTCTCTGTGGAGAAACTCTGTTGTAAACACAAAGAGACACAAAGAGATCAAAATGTTAATTGTTCTATTGTTTGAAGTGGCAAAAACTGGGGCACATTAGTGCCCACTGCCAGGAAAACAATGAGAAGCACATGCTGTTGAAAGATTTAAACTGTGAGTAAAACCCACGTTAAAGTGAAAGACACAGAACAATTCAGTGTATCATTTACAGGGAAGGAGAAGGGCATTCAGATGAAGTGAAAATGTAAAATGTGAGCAGAAGAGACATAACCAGATCCTGCAGAGTGACTGGCCCTGGAAAGAGGGCAGCAGGGCGAGCCGTACATACATATATGATGCTCTGTATGTACCCAGAACAGCTTCTTTTAGTTTAAAAACCAAGTATGCTAGGCATATGTGGCTAAGTGCCAACTTTTGTCAAATAGTCATCCAATCTGAGTGGTGGCCCCGTGACATTTATGCTATGCTATTCTCCACATGTTTGTGTGCTAAAAATAATTCATCATTTTTTAAAGAAATGGTAGTGAAGAGATCTGTATCTCATGCAGAGGGGTTTGGACTTTATTCTTATGGTCAATGTTCAGAAGCCATAGAAGGGTTTTAAACAGGGGACAAGATTTCCTTTTGGAGGAAGCATTTTGGCAGCCTCATTTTAGGCTCACCCAGTCCAGTTAATAAAAGTCAAGAAAAAGATTTCATTGCTTCCAACACATACTTTTCACCTCATTTAAACAGCTCTGAGACTTTGGCCACCTCATGGGAGGAGTTGACTCATTGGAAAAGACTCTGATGCTGGGAGGGATTGGGGGCAGGAGGAGAAGGGGATGACAGAGGATGAGATGGCTGGATGGCATCACTGACTCGATGGACGTGAGTCTGAGTGAACTCCAGGAGTTGGTGATGGACAGGGAGGCCTGGAGTGCTGCAATTCATGGGGTTGCAGAGAGTTGGACACGACTGAGCGACTGAACTGAACTGAGACCAGGCTGTGCCGTGGTGGCCAGTCAGGAGCCAGGGCGTGGGTGTTGCTGATGTCGGCACTTGCAGGATGGGCAGCAGGCCCCTGCGTGAACGTCCTGGGGACGATGGAGCGGCCTTAAATGCTGCCCAGCCTTGCTCCTCAAGGTGCAGAGAGCGGCGATGCTGACAAACCTCAGTATCAGCGACTCTGAATCAAAGTGTGATCTATGTCATTTACAAGGATGGGTTCTATATGTGTAGGACTTTTAAAAAAGTGTTAACTTTCTGAATTAGCTTGTAGTTTCCTTTTTATGTGAGCATAAGAATGGAATATTTTTAACTTTTTATTTTGCACTGGAATAGAACTGATTAACAATGTTGTGATAGTTTCAGGTGAACAGCAAAGGGACTCAGTACATATATATATATCTATTCCCCCTGAAACTTCTCTCCCATGGTGGATTTTTTTTTTTAATTAAAAAAAAACTTTTGTTTTGAAAAAGTTCCCTAGTGGTCCCTGGAGTGATTGGGACTCCAAGTTTTCACTGCCAGGGTCCCAGATTCTATCTATGGTCAGGGAACTAAGATCCCACAAGCAGCAAGGTCAAAAATAAAAATGAAATTTTTTAAATCATCGTAAAATTCATGTAATGTGAAATTTACCACCTTACCCATTTTCAAGTATATGGCTCAGTGGCTTTAAGCACATTCACCTTGTACAACCATCACCACCACCTGTCTCCAGTACTCTTTTTATCATGTACAGCTGGGATTCTGGCCCCTTTATGCAATAACTGAGAAGGCTGAGCTCCAAAGAACTGACGCTTTTGCATTGTAGTGTTGGAGAAGACTCTTGAGAGTCCCTTGGACTGCAAGGAGATCCAACCAGTCAATCCTAACAGAAATCAATCCTGAATATTCGTTGAAGGGACTGATGCTGAGGCTGAAGTTCCAATACTTTGGCCACCTGATGTGAAGAACTGACTCATTGGAAAAGACCCTGATGCTGGGAAAGATTGAGGACAGAAGGAGAAGGGGATGACAGAGGATGAGATGGTTGGATGGCATCACCAACTCAATGGACATGAGTTTGAGCAAGCTCTGGGAGATAGTGAAGGACAGGGAAGCTTGATATGTTATAGTTCATGGGGTCCCAAAGAGTCAGACACAACTGAGCAACTGAACAACAAATGCAATAACTCCCATTCCTTCCACCAGAACAAACCAGTCTCCAAGTCTCACACAGGTCCGTCTGATCAGTAGGGGCTCCCGAAATCACAGCAGAACTCTGGTCCAAGGAGTCTGGAGGGGGTCATCTAGCGAGGTGCCCTCAGGGCCCTGGATGGAGGTAGGGACCACTCTGCCATCTGTGCTGTCAATGCCCACCAGCCCTGGTCCAGGAAGCCTGGGGAGGGATTGTTCAAAACAGAGAAACCTGAGCAGAGGTGAATTCTGTAACTTGGAACCACCAAAGTTGACCTTGCTTGAACTCTGTCCCTAGGGACCCATGCCTGTAACTCCCAGTGGAGTCCTCTGCAGGGTCCTGATGGCAATGGGACATCACATATCCTCCAGGATGAGACCCTGTCAGGGCCAGTCCAGGCTGAAGACCTTATGAAGACCTTCTGAAAGGCCCATGAAATTTGTTTTTGCAACTGCTGGGACTTGGCTGTCCTGGAACTTCTCATCTCAGTGAATTGCTCCTTTAATGTGTTTCCTTTCCCAACTGCCCAAGTGCCTCTTGGGCCCCCCTACCCCAGGCTTTCCCAGTTGCCACGTGGTCTGAAGGTTGTGCTGTTGACAGGTGGGGTTGTTTATGCCCAGTTCTCTGTCGGGTCAGCTCATGAGTTCCCTCCTTCCTTTCCTCAACAACAACAACAAAAAAATGAGGAAAGCAAACAACTACAAATCCTAACAGCTTTCATCCAGTTCTCAAGCTTTCATCCACTTTCAGTGCTCCTGTCACCAGCAGTTGTGTCATCAGCAGAGTGCTTTGGGAACAATCAGATTTTGATGCATCAAACTGGCAAAAACATATTAAAGGAGATCTCAGTAATTCCAGCCCCAAATCCAAGCAGATAAGGATTAGATTACTCAAGAACAGATGCCGAGTGACAGAAACTGAACTCATCCAACAAGAAAGCTCATTAGTATTCAGCACCCAAGACCCCAAGTCCAACTGCTTTGGGTAGTGGGTTTTATATATTTATTTCAAAATCATCTGGAAATCTCTGGCTCCTGGAGGTAGCTCCCTTTAAATCTTTTTGAAAGACACGGTGTCGCCATTTGCCTGCCTCCACTGATGTTTTCCATTTCCTCAGGCCGGTCCAGCCTTTGACACCAAGACTAATATTTGGTGACAGATGGCTCTGTGAGCTTCTGGTAAGGCCATATCTCACTTTTGGAATGCAAGCGATAACCGGGTGCCTCTAGAGACTTATTTATTATACTATTATTACACGCAAACTCATAAGATGTAAAACATTCTGCCAGTCAACTTGAACCCTCTCTTTCCCAGCTGTCACGTTGGCAGCTCAAAGGACAGCAACAGCTGATGCTGATGGACAGGACGTCTGCCATCTCCTGTCTTCCCAAATTTAAAGCCGGATGCTTCCTGATCGAGGGAATGTGCTAGAGGACAAGAGCTAGGAAGGCGCTCTGCAGCATCCTGCTGGTTAATAACCATGGCGGTTTACTGAGAGTCCCTTGGACTGCAAGGAGATCAAACCAGTTAATTCCAAAGGAAATCAACCCTGAATATTCACTGGAAAGATTGATGCTAAAAGCTGATGCTCTAGTACTTCAGCCACCTGATGCAAAGAGTTGACTCATTGGAAAAGACTCTGATGCTGGGGAAGATTGAGGGCAAAGGGAGAAGTGGGCAGCAGGATATGGGATGGTTAGATAGCATCACCAACTCAGTGGACAAGAATTTGAGCAAACTCCAAGAGATAGTGCAGGACAGAGAAGCCTGGCGTGTTGCAGTCCATGAAGTCACAAAGAACTGGACACAACTTAATGACTGAACAACAAGAACAAAGTTTACCAAGTGGCATTTGCAGGGTCCTGTTGCCAGGCTTCCTAGCACTTATGTACTTATAAGCACTTATATACTTATGGCAAAAGTATGAAATCAGCTGAAAGCAGACCACCTCGCTCTCTCCAGAGTCATGGGAATGCTGTCAGTCTTCCATCCTGGTCCCAATTCTTGCCAAGGACCAGTTCGTTCTCCTTTTCAGAGATGCCAGCATCCAATCTCCAAGCTCAAACATTTCTCATAGAGACCTTGGCAATAATATAAGAAGTAACGATTTATTCAGTCACTCACTTAATAAAGGCATGCAATAAATACTAGCTAATGGTATTATTGGGCTTTCCAGGTGGCACTAGTGGTAAAGAATCCACCTGCCAATGCAGGAAGCATAAGAGACATGGGTTTGATCCTTGGGTCAGGAAAATCCCCTGGAGGAGGGCATGGCAACCCACTCCAGTATTCTTGCTTGGAGAATCCCATGGACAGAGGAGCCTGGCAGGCTACAGTCCACAGGGTTGCAAAGAGTCAGACATGACTGAAGCAACTGAACATGCATGCATGCAATAGTGTTATTACTTGCTGTTTCCTGGTGGCTTCGCTGGTAAAGAATCAGCCTGCAACATGGGAGATCTGGGTTTGATCCCTGGGTTGGGAAGATCCCCTGGAGAAGGGAACAGCTACCCACTTTGGTATTTTGGCCAGAAGAATTCCTTGGACTGTATAGTTTGTGGGGTTGAAAAGAGTCGGACATGACTGAGCGACTTTCACTTTTCTGTGGAAACACATGTAAAGGACAGGATAGACCTCTGTGCGTGGATTCAGTCAGAAGGTTACATTTGGAGTGAGTCTCGGAGGACCAACAGGAGTTAGACAAGTGGACTACTGGGGGCTTAGTAGTTCTGGGCATGAGTGTGCCAGGGGAGGTGTTACATGAACAGATAACCATTTTTACCTGTGAGCAATTAGAATTTTCTTATGTGAAGAGAGCTCATTTTAGGGTCCTGAGTCTCCCATTTTAACCCCACGGTGACCTTAAACCTCAGCAAGTCTCCTTGGGAGAATGTGGGAGAGGAACGATTATTAAAATATTGTATTGGCCCAAAAGATCATTCAGGTGTTTGTTTTTTTTCCATAAGAACTTACAGGAAAACCCAAACGAACATTTTGGCATTAAACAAAAGTTTTCATGTCAAGAAACAGGTATATGCACAGTAATAATTCTCAGTTTGCACATTATCTTGCCCAAAGTTGAGTAACTTCACAAGTTTCCTCTTTTTTTTTTTTTTTTTTTTTACTTTTACTTATTTATTTATTTGGCTGCATCAGGTCTTAGTTTTGTCATGTGGGATCTTTGGTTGCTGCTCACAGACCCTCTATTTATGGCTCACGAGCTTCAGAACTCGAAAGCTCAGTAGTTGTGGCTCCTGGACTTAGCTACGACATGTGGAATCTTAGTTTCTCCACCAAGGATTGAACCCACATGCCCTGCATCACAAGGCAGATTCTTAACCACTGGCCCATCTGGGAGGTCCCACACAAATTTCTTGGTGTTGTGCGGAAGGATCCTGAAAGTTCCTGGGGCACTTATTGTCATAGCCCATTTGGAGGTTGGAGAAGAACTTCCACACATGAGGGAAAATAAGAGAAGAATAAAGTTTATTAGAGTGGGAGACACTGTTAGAACAGTGGACTGGTTCAAGGGAGAGCTGACCTCTTATGTGGGCTAGTAGTCGATTTTTATAGCCTCAAGACAGAGAAAATTCCTACTGGAATGGTGGCATTAGGTGATTGGTTAGAATGTTATAGAGTGGTAGCAGGGTGGGTATTTTACCTAACATGGGATCAGGCAACTGGAAGGTTTGGGCTCATGGCAACAGTTGGAATGGGGCTTGGTCGGTTTCAGAGATTTTTGTCCTGTGACTTTGATACAGGGCTCCACACATAATGTTGCCCTCAAGTCACATGGGAGAGTCTGAATTTTATTCTAATAAACGAACATTTAACAAATGTTTACAAGGACTTTTGAAGGTTTATTTGTGACCTGAATCCTTTAAGGTGTGGTGCCTTTCCAAGAGTCCTCTGCCTAGAGGGAAAGGACCAGGACCCTGATTTAGCCAGCTCCCACCTCCAACCCTTTCCCCCAGGAAATCTCCAGAAACAGAATATTGCAGGGACCCCATGGGGTATACGAGGACCTGGGAAATCGAATGTCTTCCCTGTTTCTTCCTCCAGAAGCAGCTCTGCAAGAACTGGGTAGGGACAGATTGCATCCCATCTTCTCTGTGGCCTCAGGGGAAGAACTGCTGATTAAAAATGGAAGGTTGATATCATCCCCGCTGGGCAAACTTGAGATCCTTGAAGAGACTCTCAACCCAGTAGGACTCTCAAGCCCTGCTCAGAGCGAGCAAAAGGAGACTCAAAGCTTTCCCCTTGGAGGCCCATCTTGGCCTGAGCTCATCATCAAATGAGGAGCGTCTGGATGTTTATGTGGCCAGTGCTGCCCCAGTCAGAAAAGCAGTCATCACAGCACCTGGCTTTATCACTTCCTGCAGAACCTAGATTCCAAGCCACGCCAAGCCTCTCTTGTCAGAATGGGGGAGATGACATTGGCCCATGTGAGTCTAGAGTAGCACACCGGCTCTCAGTTGCAAAACTGGTCTGTGGCCTGACTTGACCCCTCCAGCCTAATGCTGCATCCATTTGCCAAACCCAACCAACTCCTTCGGGGCGGCAGAAAGCTGCTGAGATTTTAAATAGATGTCACATCTTATTATAGCTGCCATTTGGGATCATGGCCATCTTTCTCCATTTTGGTGATTACAGGCAGGGACTCTGACCTAGCTATATTCTCATGGGGGGAGAGGCAGGGTGAGGGATGCTCCCTGGCCCATAAGAGGCAGACCACAGGCTGGGGAGAGGCCCCTTGCCTCTTCATTCCTGCCCACCAGCGCTCTCACCTGGCCTCCGACGCTTTCCCAATGAGGCTGTCTCTGCCTGGGCTTCCCCAAGTCCTGCTTGGATTCCCCACCTCCTTGCCTAGCACATGTGACTTGACAAGGAGAAAACCAACATCCCCAGGCTGGGACCTCAGCAGGAGCTGTTGGCCAGAATGGCAACACCTGGCCTCTCCATGTGATTTCTTGGCATCCTCATAACCTGGTGGATGAATTGAGAGAGAGCAAGAAATGCTCTCCCTTCAGAGTGGTGCCTTGTTTAACCTGGCTTTGGAGAAGGCAACGGCACCCCACGCCAGTACTCTTGCCTGGAAAATCCCATGGATGGAGGAGCCTGGTAGGCTGCAGTCCATGGGGCCACTAAGAGTCAGTCACCACTGAGCAACTTCACTTTCACGTTTCACTTTCATGCACTGAAGAAGGAAATGGCAACCTACTCCAGTGTTCTTGCCTGGAGAATCCCAGGGACAGGGGAGCCTGGCGGGCTGCCATCTATGAGGTTGCACAGAGTCGGACATGACTGAAGCGACACAGCAGCAGCAGCAGCAGCATCAACCGGGCTTCAGGAGTCACATACTACCCCTTCTGCCACATTCTGCATTGGGATAAAATCAGTCAGGCCAGTCAAATTCAAAGGAGGGAAATGATGAGAACAGTGCTACAACAAGTTCAGATCTATTTTAACTTTACCATGCATCTGCACAATTGTCAAAGTTCAGTGACCATTTAAGAACTGTTCACCATATGGTTAGTTGTGATATTATGACTTATCATAAGAAATATATATATATTTGGTCTTGGTCTCCCAGTTCCTGGCACAGAACTCCTGAAACCCAGGGAATTTTCCAAGTTTTGAGGAGCGAGTAGAGGTTTCTCTTGTGAGGTTAATGAGGCTGGAGAACCAGCCCTGATTGGATGGTTGGGAATTTCAGTTCCTCCCTCTGGTTTCAGGGGAGGAGAGAGGGCCTGGAAATGGAGTCAGTGATCCATCATGCCCACCAGATGAAGCCTGCAGAAAAGCCAAAAGTGTAAGTTCGGAGAGAGTCCAAGTTGATGAACATATTGAATTGGAGGGAATGGTGGACCCCAGAACAGGAAAGCTCCATGCCACCCCACCCCCCACCCCCTAGCCCCATGCATCTCTTCCATCTGCCTGTTCGTAGGTGAGGTCCTTTTATAACAAACTGATAAGATACTAAAGAAAGCTGAGTGCCGAAGAATTGATGCTTTTGAACTATAGTGTTGGAGAAGACTCTTGAGAGTCCCTTGGACTGCAAGGAGATCCAACCTGT
The DNA here is from genome assembly GCA_935064755.1 of Tragelaphus eurycerus. Taxonomy (NCBI): domain Eukaryota; kingdom Metazoa; phylum Chordata; class Mammalia; order Artiodactyla; family Bovidae; genus Tragelaphus; species Tragelaphus eurycerus. The sequence continues at coordinate 318,527 of CAKXYN010000324.1, forward strand.
CCATCCTAAAGGAAATCAGTCCTGAATATTCATTGGAAGGACTGATGCTGAAATTGAAACTCCAATACTTTGGCCACCTGATGTGAAGAACTGACTCCTTGGAAAAGACCCTGATGCAGGGCAAGATTGAAGGTAGGAGAAGAAGGGAACGAGAGAGGATGAGATGGCTGGATGGCATCACTGACTCAGTGGACATGAGTTTGAGTAAACTCTGGGAGTTGGTGATGGACAGGGAGGCCTGGCATGCTGCAGTCCTTGGGGTCGCAAAGAGTCAGACATGACTGAGCGACTGAACTGAACTGATAAGCTAGTAAGTAAAATGCTTCTCTGAGTTCTGTGAGCCACCCTAGCAAATTAATGACCTCCTAAGGAGGAGGTCATGGGCACTTCTGATATACAGCCCCTGGGTCAGAAGCACAGGTTATGGCCAGGCGGTCAGGCGATCTCTGAAATCTCCGAGGAGGACAGTCTTGGGGGACTGAGCCCTCAACCTGTGGAACTGTAACCCAACAGGGACTGTACCTCCACAGAGACCCTTCATTCCTTTTCTTGTCCAAAACTTGGTCCTCTCAAGATTGAGGAGTGTCAACTTTTAAAAAATGCACAGGGACTTCCCTGATGGTCCAGTGGCTAAGACTCTGTACTCCCACTGCAGGGGGCCCAGGTTCGATCACTAATCAGGGAATGGGATCCCACATACTGCAACTAAGAGTTTGCATGTTGTAACTAAAGATCCTGGGGCAACCAAAAAATAAATTAATGTCTAATAATAATTTTAAAAGGCTGTTTAAAAATGCACAATGTGAGAGTTACAAGCTAAGTTTTACTTGAGGCAAAATGCGCTGAGAAACTGCTCTCAAGAGGTTGGGGGGAAGGTCAGTATAGATGTGAGTTTTGATGAAGGGGAAAGCACATACCATCAAGCATATATTTTTCCAGAAGATTTCTACTGGGCTTGTGAAGCCTTTGCTAGTCACGGGGAACCATCTTCACCATGGACGATTTCAGTGCTTTTTCTAGATATGGGGAAATAAAAGAATTGTCTCCTAAAATCAGCTCCTGGAAATATCTGCCTGAAGAAGTGTCCTGCCACTCCCCACCGCCCCCAGGACTGAGGGCCTCATTTCTGTTCTCCACCCTGAACTCCTTTCATGGGGTGTTGAAGGTCAGTAGCTGCAGCAGGACATGATTTAATCTTTGTAGAGGCAGATAAGTAGATGATTATTAGTCCCTCAGTCGTGTCTGACTCTTTGCAACCCCATGGACTATAACCCACCAGGCTTCTCTGTCCATGGGATTCTCTAGGCAAAAATATTGGAGTGGGTTGCCATTTCCTCTTCCAGGGGACCTTCCCAATTGTACATAAGGGGGACTTCATTAATGGGCATTAGAGGATCCCCCAGGTTAACCTGTCATAGAGAACTGTCTCTTGAGACTTTAAATTCTATACCAGTTCTACACCTCTGGTTGGCTTATCATTTCTTCCTTTATTTAGGTTTTAAGGTGAATGACCTGGGGCTATTTGTTTCCATCAACCTGATTGCAAATCTAAAAACACAATTGAGATGTCTATTTTTCTTGCTATCCTCAGAAGATATTGCTGCAAATCTACTCTGATTCTCATTCTGTTCAGCTTACAATACAAATAGCTTATTATTTTTTCAACCTATGTCTTACAATAAAGCAGTGCTGAAAAAATTAAATAGAAGAAAGTTCAGTTGCCATATAGGCTCTGAAAATGATTTGCTGGTGGTGATTTTTAAGCCTGATTCTAAATAGACTTTCTGAGAAGGGCACTTGGAAAATGTGGTTCAAATTTTGCTATTTAAGGTATCTTGAAATTAAAGGTTCACTCTCCCTAAAATTTCAAAAAGCATAGAACTTAGGCTTTTAAGGGTATAGCAGTGAGAATCCCAGGAATGGGGGAGCCTGGTGGGCTGCTGTCTATGGGGTGGCACAGAGTCAGACACTTAGCAACGACTTAGAGCAGCAGCAGCAGTGATAAAAGCTTTCATAATCATTTCTAAAAAGCAACACTTCACAGTTTTGTCTCTCCAATGATTCTCTAATATACTTGTAGAAGGAAGACAACAGAAAATCAAGAATAAAATAGCTGAGCTCTCCACAGTTGGGCTTCCTGCCTACTTTTACTGTTCAAAGAAAAGAGGAGACACCATCTTGCAACAGATGCATCATAGACAACTGGGCTTCTCCAGTGACAGTCAGCATTTGATGCCCCATATCCCTTGGTCTTGTTGAGTCAGCCTGGCAATGGTGGTGAAATGGGGGCAATTAATTTGTAGATGAGGGAGGGCTTCCTTTAACAGTTGAGGATTACCATCCAGCATGATTCCAAAGACCTGTAGTGTTTTTAGTGTGGGAATTTCTCCAAGTTCAAGTGAAGTTTCAGTTATTATGTCATAGCACCGACTGAGTGCTATGTTGGAGGTAGCTGAGTTGGTAAATATCTAGAAAGCAGTCACTTTTCAGCATAACACTATCACTTAAGTCTAGGTGGACAAGATGGGGACATCTTCCCAACTGAGGCAGAGACATCTGATCTCTGCAGATTCCTTCTGTACCTGCTGAGATTCAACTGGATGATGGTTTCTGACACATATGCTGCTGCTGCTGCTGCTTCTGCTGCTGCTCCTGCTACTAAGTCGCTTCAGTCATGTCCGACTCTGTGCGACCCCATAGACGGCAGCCCACCAGGCTCCCCCGTCCCTGGGATTCTCCAGGCAAGAACACTGGAGTGGGTTGCCATTTCCTTCTCCAATGCATGAAAGTGACAAGTGAAACTGAAGTCGCTCAGTCACATCTAACTCTTAGCGACCCCATGGACTGCAGCCTACCAGGCTCCTCCATCCATGGGATTTTCCAGGCAAGAGTACTGGAGTGGGGTGCCATTGCCTTCTTCCGACACATGTGCAATAACCACCTATACATGCTTCTCAGTGAAGTCAAAGCACCAAGAGAGTTTCAGCTCAGCTCATCCAATCTGGAAGAGCTGCTCAGCAAAATCTTCAGGGCAGATTCAGAGAATTCAGAATGCCCAGAAAGGTTGAGTTGCAGTAAATTTGTATTCTTAGCAAGATTATCAACAATGGGATCAGAAAGCTGGAGGCCTTCCAGGCTGAGATTCTGCAACTTGGAGCAGTGAGACGGAAGGCCATGGAGGGTAAACACATCGATCACTGAGTTCGACAGGTCCAGGTGCTGTAGACAAAAAGGGCTGAAATAGTCAACTAACCATTGGTCCATAAATGATCACGGGCAGCAGAAGGCAACTACCCATCGGGACAGAAGCCAACCAACTACATCTGGGTAGAGGTTTCTGCCCGTGAGGTCTACAGTCTGCCAGAGAGACTCATCAAACTCTAGATAATGCTGTCTCTTAACAAACGCTGGAGACTTTCAGGAGATCAGGGAGGCACAGACAGGAAAAGATTCCTAAGAGTAGCTCGTCTGGAAGGGAGTCCCAAGAAATAGCTGGAAAGACCCCCATGCCCAAAGGGCGGGGGCCAAAAGGAGTTACCCTACGTCTGAGGTCGGGGCAGCAGCCGAGAGTACCAGACTGCGACAGCACAGGAATGGCCGAGAGGAGTTACCCACCTCCAAGGTCAGGGGTGGTGGCCCAGAGGAGCTACCCAACGCCCCTAAGCCCAAGGCCAGGGGCGGTGGCCGGGAGGACCAACCCCACGTCCGAGGAGCCGTGGCTGCGCTGGCCCTGGAGGGCCTAGAGGAGCTATCCTACGTTGAAGGTCAGGAAGAGCAGCGGTGAGGAGAGACCCCTCGTCCAAGGTAAGGAGCAATGGCTGTGCTTTGCTGGAGCAGCCGTGAAGAGATACCCCACACATAAGGTAAGAGAAACCTAAGTAAGATGGTAGGTGTTGCAAGAGGGCATCAGAGGGCAAACACACTGAAACCATACTCACAGAAAACTAGTCAATCTAATCACACTAGGACCACAGCCTTTTCTAACTCAATGAAACTAAGCCATGCCCGTGGGGCAACCCAAGATGGGTGGGTCGTGGTGGAGAGATCTGACAGGATGTGGCCCACTGGAGAAGGGAATGGCAAACCACTTCAGTATTCTTGCCTTGAGAACCCCATGAACACTATGAAAAGGCAAAATAATAGAATACTGAAAGAGAAACTCCTCAGGTCAGTAGGGGCCCAATATGCTACTGGAGATCAGTGGAGAAATAACTCCAGAAAGAATGAAGGGATGGAGCCAAAGCAAAAAGAATACCCAGCTGTGGATGTGACTGGTGATAGAAGCAAGGTCCGATGCTGTAAAGAGCAATATTGTGTAGGAACCTGGAATGTCAGGTCCATGAATCAAGGCAAATTGGAAGTGGTCAAACAAGAGATGAGGCCAGAGTGAATGTCGACATTCTAGGAATTAGCGAACTCAAATGGACTGGAATGGGTGAATTTAACTCAGATGACCATTATATCTACTACTGCAGGCAGGAATCCCTCAGAGGAAATGGAGTAGCCATCATGGTCAACAAAAGAGTCTGAAATACAGTACTTGGATGCAATCTCAAAAAGGACAGAATGATCTCTGTTTGTTTCCAAGGCAAACCATTCAATGTCACAGTAATCCAAGTCTCTGCCCCAACCAGTAACGCTGAGGAAGCGGAAGATGAACGGTTCTATGAAGACCTACAAGACCTTTTAGAACTAACACCCAAGAAAGATGTCCTTTTCATTATAGGGGACTGGAATGCAAAAGTAGGAAGTCAAGAAACACCTGGAGTAACAGGCAAATTTGGCCTTGGAATACAGAATGAAGCAGGGCAAAGACTAATAGAGTTTTGCCAAGAAAATGCACTAGTCATAACAAACACCCTCTTCCAACAATACAAGAGAAGACTCTACACATGGACATCACCAGATGGTCAACACTGAAATCAGATCAATTATATTCTTTGCAGCCAAAGATGGAGAAGCTCTATACAATCAGCAAAAACAAGACCAGGAGCTGACTATGGTTCAGACCATGAACTCCTTATTGCCAAATTCAGACTGAAATTGAAGAAAGTAGGGAAAACCATTAGGCCATTCAGGTATGACCTAAATCAAATCCCTTATGATTATACAGTGGAAGTGAGAAATAGATTTAAGGGCCTAGATCTGATAGATAGAGTGCCTGATGAACTATGGAATGAGGTTCATGACATTGTACAGGAGACAGGGATCAAGACCATCCCCATGGAAAAGAAATGCAAAAAGCAAAATGGCTGTCTGGGGAGGCCTTACAAATAGCTGTGAAAAGAAGAGAAGCGAAAAGCAAAGGAGAAAAGGAAAGATATAAACATCTGAATGCAGAGTTCCAAAGAATAGCAAGAAGAGATAAGAAAGCCTTCTTCAGAGATCAATGCAAAGAAATAGAGGAAAACAACAGAATGGGAAAGACTAGGGATCTCTTCAAGAAAATCAGAGATACCAAAGGAACATTTCATGCAAAGATGGGCTCGATAAAGGACAGAAATGGTATGGACCTAACAGAAGCAGAAGATATTAAGAAGAGGTGGCAAGAAAACACAGAAGAACTGTACAAAAAAGATCTTCATGACCCAGATAATCACGATGGTGTGATTACTGACCTAGAGCCAGACATCCTGGAATGTGAAGTCAAGTGGGCCTTAGAAAGCATCACTATGAACAAAGCTAGTGGAGGTGATGGAATTCCAGTTGAGCTATTCAAAATCCTGAAAGATGATGCTGTGAAATGCTGCACTCAATATGCCAGCAAATTTGGAAAACTCAGCAGTGGCCACAGGACTGGAAAAGGTCAGTTTTCATTCCAATCCCAAAGAAAGGCAATGCCAAAGAATGCTCAAACTACCGCACAATTGCACTCATCTCACACACTAGTAAAGTAATGCTCAAAGTTCTCCAAGCCAGGCTTCAGCAATATGTGAACCGTGAACTTCCTGATGTTCAAGCTGGTTTTAGAAAAGGCAGAGGAACCAGAGATCAAATTGCCAACATCCGCTGGATCATGGAAAAAGCAAGAGAGTTCCAGAAAAACATCTATTTCTGCTTTCTTGACTATGCCAAAGCCTTTGACTGTGTGGATCACAATAAACTGTGGAAAATTCTGAAAGAGATGGGAATACCAGACCACCTGATCTGCCTCTTGAGAAATCTGTATGCAGGTCAGGAAGCAACAGTTAGAACTGGACATGGAACAACAGACTGGTTCCAAATAGGAAAAGGAATACATCAAGGCTGTATATTGTCACCCTGTTTATTTAACTTATATGCAGAGTACATCATGAGAAATGCTGGACTGGAAGAAACAGAAGCTGGAATCAAGATTGCAGGGAGAAATATCAATAACCTCAGATATGCAGATGACACTACCCTTATGGCAGAAAGTGAAGAGGAACTGAAAAGCCTCTTGATGAATGTGAAAGTGGAGAGTGAAAAAGTTGGCTTAAAGCTCAACATTCAGAAAACGAAGATCATGGCATCCGGTCCCATCACTTCATGGGAAATAGATGGGGAAACAGTGTAAACAGTGTCAGACTTTATTTTTCTGGGCTCCAAAATCACTACAGATGGTGACTGCAGCCATGAAATTAAAAGACACTTACTCCTTGGAAGGAAAGTTATGACCAACCTAGATAGCATATTCAAAAGCAGAGAGATTACTTTGCCAACAAAGGTTCGTCTAATCAAGGCTATGGTTTTTCCTGTGGTCATGTATGGATGTGAGAGCTGGACTGTGAAGAAGGCTGAGCACCGAAGAACTGATGCTTTTGAACTGTGGTGTTGGAGAAGACTCTTGAGAGTCCCTTGGACTGCAAGGAGAGCCAACCAGTTCATTCTGAAGGAGATCAGCCCTGGGATTTCTTTGGAAGGAATGATGCTAAAGTTGAAACTTTGGCCACCTCATGCAAAGAGTTGACTCATTGGAGAAGACTCTGATGCTGGGAGGGATTGGGGGCAGGAGGAGAAGGGGACGACAGAGGATGAGATGGCTGGATGGCATCACTGACTCGATGGATGTGAGTCTGAGTGAACTCCAGGAGTTGGTGATGAACAGGGAGGCCTGGTGTGCTGTGATTCATGGGGTCGCAAAGAGTTGGACACGACTGAGCGACTGATCTGATCTGATCTCTTGGTTTAGCTTAGGTCTTCAGATAATCACAAAGTCCTTGTCATTCCCTTTGCTTTTCAACCATTTTCATGGGGGACTCTGTGGGTGGCCCAGATTTGAAAGCAGTTGCTGGGGGATATTCTCACTGTCCATCTCCTCCTTCTCCAGGGTGGAGACCCCCATGCCTGAAAGCAGTCAGAAGTCTAGAACCCCATCCCCACATGAAACTGGTGGTGGCATTGGTCCTCTGGCCGGGTGTCTCCTGGAAATGTTTCCTGTGTGTGGCGTCTGCAGGTTGGGGAGTTTTAAATGTGCTCATTAATTGCATAGGTGCCTGCCTCCCAGATTCCCACTTTGGCCTGTCAGTTCAGTTCAATTCAGTCACTCAGTCATGTCTGAGTCTTTGCAATCCCATGAATCGCAGCACGCTAGGCCTCCCTGTCCATCACCAACTCCCGGAGTTCACTCAAACCCACGTCCATCGAGTCAGTGATGCCATCCAGCCATCTCATCCTCTGGCGTCCCCTTCTCCTTCTGCCCCCAATCCCTCCCAGCATCAGAGTCTTTTCCAAAGACTCAACTCTTCACATGATGTGGCCAAAGTACTGGAGTTTCAGCTTTAGCATCATTCCTTCCAAAGAACACCCAGGGCTGATCTCTTTAGAATGGTCTGGTTGGATCTCCTTGTAGTCCAAGGGACTCTCAAGAGTCTTCTCCAACACCACAGTTCAAAAGCATCAATTCTTTGGCGCTCAGCTTTCTTCACAGTCCAACTCTCACATCCATACATGACCACTGGAAAAACCATAGCCACCAAATAGATAAGTAGATGGCAAGTGCCAATTTGTAGTTGACAGGAATACCAAAGAAAGGTGGAGGGGCAGAAATTGTAACCAAGAAGTACCGCTTGGGGCCTTCCTGGGTTGGGGAAGGGACATGCCTCCCCCTACCTCCATCCTCTGCTTTAGCTCCTCTCGTAGCTCAGTTGGTAAAGAATCCGCCTGCAGTACAGGAGACCTGGGTTTGATCCTTGGGTCAGGAAGATCCCCTGGAGAAGGAAATGGCAACCCACTCCAGTATCCTTGCCTGGAAAATCCCATGGACAGAGAAGCCTGGTGGGCTGCAGTCTATGGGGTCGCAAAGAGTGGGACACGCCTGAGTGACTAACACACACACAAAGTATCTAGATAACAATATTGCGTGCAAATTTCCTAAGTTGTTTTAAAGATGTAAAAGCCTCCCAGTCTCCAACAAATGGAAGATGTTGACTACTTGAAGACCAAGAGCACAGAGCCCCAAGCCTCCTGGAGCCTGAGGACTGATACTCTGAATCCCTGTGATCCCATCCTTCTGCCTCACCATCAGCCAGTCAGATAACTGCACAAGCTGACCTCAGATCTGTGACACCACTCCCTTCCCTGGTCCTAAAAATGCTTTCCCGAAACTCTTTTGGAAACTAGAGGTTTTTCAGGGCAAGAACTACCTTGTTTCCTTACATGGCCCGGCAGTAAATCTTGCTCTGCTCCAAACTCTGACCTTTCAGTTTGTTTGGCCTCAGTGTGCATCGAACACATGAATTTGCATGAACATGGTCTGATGCTGTCTTGGGGTAGACAGTATCAGAACCTAGTTGAATTGTAGGACACTCACCTGGTGTCAGAGAATTGCTTGATGGAGGATTGCAATTACAGACTCAAACTGGTGTCAGAAGCATATATGTTAATTACAACCCAATGTTAGTGCTTCCCAGGTGGCCTTAGTGGTAAATAACCCCCCTGCCAATGCAGGAGACGTTAAGAATCACAGGCTCCATCCCTGGGTTGGGAAGATCCCCTGGAGGAGAGCGTGGCAACCCACTCCAGTATTCTTGCCTGGAGAATCCCATGGACAGAGGAGCCTGGCAGTCTACCATCCACAAGGTTGCACAAAGTCGGACATGACTGAAGCAGCTTGGCACACACATGCAAACTCCAATTTTAAAGAATGGAAAATAGCTCTTCTTGACACTAAAATAGAGCCCACACCCCACTCTCATGATCTATCCCTAGGCCCTGTTTTATTTTACTCCATAGCACTTATCACAACCCAATTACGTGTTGTTTCTTCACTTAGTTGCTCCCTACCCCTAGCAAGACTGTAGAATCTAGAAGAACAGGCCATTTTTGATAAACACCCAGCACCTGCAAAAGAGGCTGACACAAAGCTGTGCAGTCAAGATCTGTCAAACGTCACCAAAAGCACTGAACGACTGCAGGGAGGGAAGCCCCATTCAGCTGAAAACAAGTGGCAACAATTGTGTATGTCAGCATATTCAGTGAAGATCACAAATGCCACAGGCATTTGGACAAGGAAGAGGTATCTAATACTGGATGGTTAGAGCCAGAAGAATCCTCAGAGGTGACTGGGTTTAGCAAGTGGCTTTACAAGTGAGGACAGTGAGGTCCCAAGGAGGCAAGAGGCTTTTTCAAGGCCACACAGCGGGAGGTCTAGAGTCAGGCCAGTGAGTTGGGTCACTATGCAAACTTAAAGCTCCACATGTCTTATTCCTTTCTCCAGTGAAGCATCTTTTAGGGCCGTAGCATCTGGAGCCTGACAGCGCTGCTTGGCTGGGCAAAAACGAATGAGATTTCAGGAGGAGACCATGGACTGGACAGTAAAAGTCAGGTTCACATGCTGTGGGATCTCTGGGTACTAGACAGAGGGAAACGTATTCTTTGGAGCTTTATTTGATTCATCTTGGGTCATGGGATCAGCTGCATGAAAAATATTTCCAGTCTTTGGTATCATAAGAGCCTGTTTTTCCCAGACATCAGTTAAAGTGCTCAGTGTAAAAGATGGAGGTTTCTAAGCCAGTTCTCCTTAAGTAAGTGATCCCATGATAGAAAGATAGAAACACGTGACTGCCATTCACACACAGAAAAGCTTTTGGGTTCTTACCTTTGCTAACTTTCTAAGAGCACTAATTAATTTGAGGCACTCTCTCATGGTGCTGGACTAGCTCCCACATTGTGCAGCTAGAATTTGAATCATGACTCATTTCTGCATTACACAAGTATCCAATTCTGTCTTAGCTCTTATTCAAGTTTCTTGAGTGATTCCATTTGAGTAACATGTTCTAAGACAAAGACGTGCACTAGTCCAGGTAGAAGATTCATTTCAGAAAAGAACACAAGGATTTGCAGAACAGTGGGAATCAGTTTAAAAAAAAAATACAAGAAATGAGAAATGGTGCTTGCATGCTTTCTACACCAATGCACTTTCTCCTTCAAATTGGCATGGTTTTAGCAAATTTAGCAAAGTGGGTCACTGGTAATTTTTTAAAATGCACAATTCTTCTCCGGGCCATCCTTATTTTCATCTTCATAATTAAGTTTACCTTGAAGGGCGAAAGTGAAAGTCACTGAGTGGTGGCTGACTCCTTGTGACCCCATGGACTATACAGTCTATGGGATTCTCCAGGCTAGAATACTGCAGTGGGTAGCCGTTCCTTCTCCAGGGCATCTTCCCAACCCAGGGATCGAACCCAGGTCTCCCGCATTGCAGGCAGATTCTTTACCAGCTGAGCCACCAGGGAAGCCTACCTTGAAGGGTGTTAACTACAAATTGGCAAGAGTGTCAACTACGAATTGGCACTTGCCATCTACCTCTACAGGATTAAAGCGTGTGCTGCTGATCTTCGACACCCCCTGAAAGGAGTTCAGGGTGGAGAGCATTAATGAGACCCTCTGTGCTGGGGGTGGGGGAAGGGGAACTGATAGAACACATCTCCAGATAGTTAGATATTTTCAGGGGCCAATTTTATGAGCCCAGTTTTTATATCTTCTTTATCTAGAAAAGCATGAAATCCTTCATGGTGACAGCTGCTCCTCATGACCATCAGAAACCTTTGTAAAAAATAACTTGCTTAATTGCATGTACTCCATCTTCGCCAAAATCACATATGTACTGACCCTTCCCCCTTGCCTCTTTGGAGCAGTTTCTCAGAGCTATCTGAAATGCTGTCTCCCAGGCTACAGTCCTCATTTTGCCTCAAGCAAAACTTAACTTGCAACTCTCGCACTGTGTATTTTTTAAGTTGACAAGAGAAAACAGCTGAGTGAGACAGGGTGAAATAAACCCTTCCTTTTTCTTCCTCTTTGTAATCATCATGAACTGTACATTCCAGTTTTCCTGTTTGTGCTTCAGATAAAATTGTATCAGCCCATGTGGTCACTTCATGCTCCCTTAGAGCTGTCTGCTACTTGCCCCTTTTAGACTGCTGCAGTGACCCGCACCCACCTACAGAGACTCTACAAATGTATCTATTATATGCCTTGCCCATAGTAGATGCTCACTAAATGCCTGAAGACTGAATCTGTGAAGAGAATGCCCTCTGTACTCCTCTCCCTTCAAAAAGAGGATTTCTGAAATCTTACAAACATGCTTGGAATGTTTAGAGACAAACAAAATTTCAAGATTCATGATATCTGTGAAATTTGTCGTAAGAATGTACATAAGTCACACATCTAAGTTAGGACTTAAACCTGATCATTTGGTAGGTATGTGGTCACAGACAACGAGCCAGAAAGAGGAGGAAATCCATGTGCAGTCCTGGAAGCACTGCCACTTAAATCTGGCTCAGTTGTGGACAAGCAAGTAGTTCAATTGTGTGTGAGCGAGTGAAGTATAAGTATACTAGCGAGGTGGAAAAGCAAAGGTGGAAAAGCAAAATAATGAAAAGCAGACGGCAGAGGGCCAAAGATGCTAGTCTAAGGAGTATGAATTCCACTCATAGAAATCAGAGAGCCTCCTGAGGTTTTAGACAATGACAAGAGTGCTCATAGAGACCATGCCTATAATATCAAACACATATAACATAAATGTTGCTCGGTTGTGTCTGACTGTTTGTGACCTCGTGGACTGTAGCCCACCAGGCTCCTCTGTCCATGGGGATTCTGTAGGCAAGAATACTTGAGTGGGTTGCCATGCCCTCCTCCAGGGAATCTTCCCAATCCAGGGATTGAACTCAGGTCTCCCACATGGTAGGTGGATTCTTTACCGTCTGAGCCACCAGGGAAGCCATATATGTTACCGGCAATTCTTATTCCTAGTATTTTCTCTAAAGAAATGAAAAGTGTATTTGCAAACACAAAAAATTTGTACATGGGTGTGCACAGAAACTCTATTCCAAAAAGCTGGAAACAACTCAAATATCCACCAAAAGGTGAAGATCCAAGAAATTATGGTACACCAACATAGCAATTAACAAAGGATTGATTCACAGAATATGGATGTTTCAAAACCATACGCTGAGGAAAAGATGTCAGACAAAAGACTACAAACGGTAGGTTTCACTTATAGGAAAATCTAGAAAACAAACAAAAAACTTGCCAGGTGGCGCTAGTGATAAAGAACCTGCCTGCCAATGTAGAAGACCCAGGTTTGATCCCTAGGTCAAAAGGATCCCCTGGAGGAAGAAATGGCAACCCACTCCAGTATTCTTGCCTGGAGAATTCCATGGACAGGGGAGACTGGCAGGTTACAATCCATGGGGCCGCAAAGAGTCAGACACGAATGAGCACACAAGCACGCGCTAGAAAAACTATTCTAATCTATTGGGACAAAATGCAGATTAATTGTTGCCTGAGGCCAGGGGTGAGGGGAGGAGTTGCCACCCCATGCACAGGAGCACAGGGAACTTTGTGTGTGGGGGGCAGGCAATGGAATTGTTCTATATCCCAGTTGTAGTGGTGGTTTCACAAGTATATTCATTGGTCAAAATTCATTGAAGTGTACACTTCAAAGTATGTAAATTAAAGCAAATGAAGTTGGTTTAAAAAAAGAAAATAGAACCATATTTGGGCACAGCAGTACTTAGGGCAAAGGAAACAGCACAGACTTTCCTAACGTGATTGTCCTTTAGCCTGAAGGTGAGGTGTAGCCTGTGACATAGAGGCCCTGCTCTGTAGCACCATGGACAGCAGCGTGTTGGGGGCGGGGGGGGGGGGGTGCATGGCCAAGGAACCACATGGACAGAAAGGAGCCAAGAATGCCTGTGTGTGTGTGTGTGTGTGTGTGTGTGTGTGTGTGTGTGTTGAAGGGATGGGATCCCTGGAGTTAATTAATGCATGTAGTTCTTATGAAGATCTTACCTGCTGGCTTGTCCTTCAAGATTCTTTCCAGTCCTGCTTCCCATTAAGTCTTACTTGAGCTCCTGCCCACACCAGCCTTTTCCTCTTTCTCTCTTCTGAACTCTTATAGTAAGTCCTGTTTGTTTAATTTGTTTGGAGGTAACGATGGCCGTTTTTTTTTTTTTTTTTTTTTTTTCTTCTTGTACTGCTCTTTCAGTTGCTTATTGCTACTTAATTTGAAATGTGGTTACACTTTACATCATCTTCTACTTCCAGGCCCTGAAGAGGGAACCACAGTCTGGATTTCCCTCAGTGCCTCCAAAGAAGTCAGGCAGTATTTGTGTATGTTCTTGATTCATGTTGGTTTTCACTTCCTAAAACTGGACTCTGTTAATAATTTGGCATAAGGAAGAGACAGCTACAATTCTGTTATGATTGAACTTAAGGGCTAAGTAGGGAGATACTGGGGCTTCCCAGGTGGCTCAGTGGTAAAGAACCTGCCTGCCAATGTAAGAGATGCGGGTTTGATCCCTGGGTTAGGAAGATCCCCTGGAGAAGGAAATGGCAACTCACTCCAGTATTCTTGCCTGGAAAATCCCATGGACAGAGAAGCCTGGCAGGCTACAGTTCATGGAGTTGCAAAAGAGTTGGACATAACTCAGCGACTAAACAACAAGAATAGATACTGAGGTTTGTGAACCCTTTGGTAATTCATCTCTGTTTCTACTTTAATTGACTGACCATAATTTCTACCACAAAGCTGATACCCTATTCAGGCGATGTTGTCTCTGCAGCAAACTGAAATTGAGTTTATGTATTTCCCTGATGATTTCATATCTCCATGAGTTTTTTTTTTTTTTTCAATCCTGAATTTCAGCCAGGGCAGTCACATTTGTATTCGAAGCCTGCCAACTCTGGCCAGAAATCAGGTGTCCGCTTAAGACACACCTTGACAAGTGGATTAGATGTTCCAGTGAAAGGGAGATAAATGTCACTCATGTCACTATAAATAAAAGTCTAGGCCTGCTTATCAGCTTGTAGGGTTGAGGTTGTACCTTCAATACTTCTGAGTGCTTCATGCTTTATTATCCTTGAAACGAGGCCGTTTCCCTCTAGTCTCTCCACTTACACACCCAGAGGGAATTATTACCATTAGACTCCTTGAAACATGTGCCTTCTGTCAGTGTCCTGTCTTTTGCTTTAGGAGACAATATAACCTGTGGCCTCAAACAGAAATCTGCCAGGATCTTCTCAAATGTCATATTATGGGATGAAAGGTAGCAGGAGCCTTTCATGGTGCTGACCGAGAATGTCTAGTACCTGCTTTATAAGCAAATCATATTCTAGAGGACTTTGACTGTTTGGGGTTATGTTTTAGAGCATGGGATTTGTTGCTGAAATCCATGTAATAATAAGTATGATTTAGATTTATGGTTTTGGTCAAATCCTGTTCTTTGAAACCAAACTACGTACAGCCAGCCAAACTTTGCGAAAATGTCAGTCACAACGTGTCACACTTACAAACATACAGCATCAATTCCAAAAGCATCTGAGGGATACAAGGCCTTGAAAAAAAAGAAAGATTTTTGTGGTTGGAGAAATTGAGAGATGAGGCATGAAAAAAGGCTCTAAAATGGCCACAGAGATGTAGGCCACTTAATGCAATTTGACCCTAAAGTCTTCATTACAGTTTCCCTTTCTCAACACTTTGGGGTATGATGCTCATTGTTTAATGTCTTTGGTTAACTTAAGGTGTGAGCACAGATGGAGAAAGTTGAGAGGGAAATAATCTTTCTGAATACATTCATCGATGTGTACAGATGGAGGCCTTACAAATGCATCTTTCAGTTATCTGCATTTCTGAGCTGCATTCTGAAGTTCAGCCAGGACAGGACTGCATAGGAGCAAACATGCTTTCACCAATGTCGTGTTCATTTGTACCTGTGAATTACACTTGGTGATGATGATTGCCTATTGTGTTGTGTTGCAAGGAGCATTTGAGACAAGATCTCAATATATCAAAATCCTAGAAATCTGAAAAAGTAGCTTTGGATTGGGTTCTAAGAGCAGAAATCTGTTGATTCTATTTCCATTTCTTATGTCTTAAGATAGAGGTTCTCAAAGTGTTTGGCCTTGGGACTCCTTTATACTCTTACAAATTATCTAGCACCTCAAAGAGGTTTTATTCAGGTAATTATACCTGTCAATATTTACCATGTTTGAAATCAAACCTGAGAAAATTTTAGAATATTTAAAATGCTAAAATAAATAATTATTAATTCATTTAAAAATAACAAGAAGCCCTTAACTTAACATGCTAACAGAAGTAACATGCTTATGAAAACAACTATTTTTCCCAAACCCAGTTTAGTGAGGAGATTGGCACTGTTTTATATTTTTTGAAATTTTTCAGTGTCTGACTTAATAGAAGACAACTAGGTTGCCACGGCTGTTTCTGATCAGCAATTCGTTGAGAGATCCCATCACATAGCCTCTAGAAATTTCCACTATATACTTTATACACTTGGAGGATGAAAGTGAAGACAGAAAATCACACATTTTTTTGGCTGTGCAGCATGTGGGATCTTAGTTCCTCAGCCAGGTATTGAACCCATGTCCTCTGCATTGGAAGCTTGGAGTTCTACCCACTTGACCACCAGGGAACCCCCCAAATCACATCTTAATATTATTATAAAAAGTTTTAACATCATGGACCCACTGAATGAATCTCTGGGATCTTAGGGATCCCTTGGACCACATTTTGAGAACTACCGCTCTCAAAATTCAATTCCATGAAAATATTGACAATCTACTGGATGCTAATCTCAAGATCAATAGAGACACATCCCTGCCTCCAGGGAACTTACAGTGTCTCCTTCCACATACACCTCATTTCCAACCCAATCTCACTGAGATTTCAAGACTCCTTGTCAATCTATTTCCTCCCTATCATCTCTGACTACCCCTTTAGATGACTAGATCTGTATCTTTTTAAAATGTCTGTAGCAATTGTCTGTGCAGTTCATTTGAGATATTTAATAAGACTTGTGGTATGAGGCTTGTTTATTTTTGGTCAAAATGTGACTTAATTACTTCACTTATTTCATATGCCATGGCTGTACCTTGTCCTTGCTAGTGATGGATAAGACAAGTGATGGTAGAAAGACAATGATTTATTTTGCTAATGGTGCCCACATAGGCAGCAAAGGCTGTGGACCTTAAATAGATATTTAATAATTTGATTTGCAGCTTAACTAAGGAGTGTGGCAGAGACTGCTGTGTTCCCCCATCCTGTTTCCTTTTTCTTTTATTGAGTACTCCAAAAGATGAGATTGGGAAATACTTCCCCACAATATTTCCCAATCTCATCTTCAGCTGGGAGCCAAGTGATTGGAATTTGGTCAAATGAATGTAAGTACAAATTATGTAAGCCACCATCAAGCCTAGCCCTTCAGAACATTCAGGGCAGCCCTCCTGCCCTGCCTTCATTTGGTAGTGGCTGTGGTGGTCACATGTTGAGTTAACAGAACTGCAGGATGAAAGCTGGATCCCTGAGTCACCACGTGGAGGACAAACAGCCCTGGAGGGAGCTCAACCACACTTTTGGTCAGCTGATGAGATTTCAGCCATTATTTATTATCCCAGCAAAGCGTAGCTTGTCCTGATATATTAGAAGAAAGAGAATATTTACAGATGAGATAAGAAAAATGTAAGATGCAATACCACATGTTAGACATCAAGGAGAGCTATGGAAGATGAGAACTGGCAGGAGCCTTGGGCTCTGTGCTGGGAAAAATTTATGGAGAAGAGGGAAAGTGGAAACACGTAGGATTTGAGCTGGCACAAAGACTCTTTCCTATGCAAAGGAGAGGAACTTAGCTCCAAACAGCTTAGGGCAAAAGGATCATTTATTGGCACGTGGAAATAAAGAACAGGTTTACCAACCAAACTGCAGGAAGAGGGATTTAGCTGTACTTGAAACTCACTGAAACCAGGGACTAAATCTGCTTCTCTCATTGCAGACCAGCAATAAATGCCATTCTGATCTTTCAGCCTCAACCATCTGGGAGGTGCTGCCTCACCTTCCTCATGGCTTGAAGTTGAAAAACGCTGGGCAAGGATTCTCAGTAACTCAGCTTTCCCAGCTAACCATCCCCATACCAAATGCCTACTGTACTTGTGTGCCTATGAGAACATAGTACAACCCAGAGAAGTCAAATACTTGAGGAAGGGCTCTTTCTAGGAGAAACGAGGGACTTCACCACAGACATAATTCCAGGTAATAGTTTTGACTGTTCTTAGGTAAAATATTGGCTAACCATTTCTCTAATTTCCACACCAGCGGTTTAAACAAAGTGGCATCAGATCACAGAGAAGGGGGCAATGAATACTGCCAGGTGGCAGGGAGAAACGCTTCCCTAGAGACCTCTTGTGGGGAAGGCAATGGCACCCCACCCCAGTACTTTTGCCTGGAAAATCCCATGGACAGGAGGAGCCTGGTAGGCTCCAGTCCATGGGGACGCTAAGAGTCGGACACGACTGAGAGACTTCACTTTAGCTTTTCACTTTCATACGTTGGAGAAGGAAATGGCAACCCACTCCAGTATTCTTGCCTGGAGAATCCCAGGGACAGGGGAGCCTGGTGGGCTTCTGTCTGTGGGGTCGCACAGAGTCGGACACGACTGAAGCGACTAAGCAGCAGCAGCAGCAGAGACCTCTTGAGGTGAGCCTTTAGGATTGAGTGTGATTTGTCAAGGCAGGAGGGGATTCCAGGGAGACAGACTTCCAGACTTGAGCAAATGGACATAAATACCTCCTCTTCCACGCCTCCCTTCTTATATGTTGAAAAAAAAAAAATGTATTTGAAGCCATCAGAAAACAAAGGATCTAAGTATCCTGTTATTTCAAGGACAGAGTATTAAATGATCTTTACGTGGACTGAAACAAGCGGTGTGAATAAGCAAGAGACTTAAGCCCCCTCTATCCCGGCCTCTCGTCTGTACAGGAAGATGACTAAAGCACCCTCAGAAGGCCCAAGTGAAGATCAAATTTGATAATGCCTTAGCCAATGCTTTAGCACAGTGTAAACTTGCAATTAAGTGCTGGAGAGTGACACCAGCAATTATTTTACACTCATAAATGTAGCTGGAAGGTTGAATTACATGTTACATTGCATTTTATAACCAGTGATAAGTGAGTTGTTGTTGTTTACGCAAACCAGCCGTCATCAGTGCAAAATACTTAAAAAAAAAAAAAAAAAAATACGGTTGCTAACCCAGATTGATACTGTGGCATAAAACCGGGAGAAAGCAGGAAGCAGAAGTAACGAGTGCGTGTGCATGCTTAGATTCTACATGAATCGAGGTGGGTGAGAAGGAGGAAACCAGTCCGTCAAGGTTCCCCTGGAGCAGCCTGGAACGCAGGGTTCCCGCCCGAGGGTCGCCGGTTGCTGGGGAAGCTCCGAGTCCCGTGCGGCCGAGGACGACGAGCCACACAAGCCATTGCTCCGGGCCGCCCGCTCACTAGCCCCGCCCCTTTCCGGCCCCGCCCCACCCAGCCGGCACCTCCTTCCTGGTCTTCTCGGCGGCGGCGCAGTGACCTAAGTTCCGGTCGCCGGGCGCACGTGGGCGGAAGCGCCGGTGCCCGCCGCGGCTCGTCTCTCTGGTTACCGCGCGTTCGCTGGCCGGGCCGCCGCCCGCAGCTGCGCCTCCGCCATGGGAGTCCCGGCCTTCTTCCGCTGGCTCAGCCGCAAGTACCCGTCCATCATTGTCAACTGCGTGGAAGAGAAGGTGAGGGGGCGTCAGGCGGCCGCCACGCCGACGCCTAGAGCACCCCCCTGCCCCGGCGCGCTTGCAGGCCGCGGTCCTCGGGGGGCCCGCCGCCCGCCCGCGGGGTCCGCGCCCGCTGCCTACCCGGTCGCCACGGACGGACGCGCGTTGGGGGCGCGGGCGCTCGCACTCCCGGCCCGGGAGCGGCTCGGGCAGCGCTAGGGCCGCCCCGGCGCTGCCCGCGGGTTTCCCGGGCGGCAGACCCCGCCCACGGCTTTGTCTCCTCTGGGGCGGCCGGCCTGAGAGGCTTTCGGCTCGGGGAGAGGCAGTCCGTCGCTGTCGTGTTAGGGGTCGCTCCAGGAGAGCAGCGCCTCGGGAAGGTCCCGGACAGCACTCAAGTCCGCGAAGGGGCCCCTCCTTCGTTGCCTGACTGCTGGGCCAGCCTGCCTTTGACATTTTCAGGGTTCCTGGGCGCGCTCGATAGGTGCTACGCCTCTTTGCTGTTGGTTTCTTGGCGTTTCTTATTGGTCGTTTCCAGGTTTCTCCGTCCGGTTTCGATTTGGTACCCGTGCTTTCCGTTTCCAGATCGGGGAGGTTCAGGGACACACGATCCCCTGTTTTTGAACGAAGTGCCCAGCCGACACTGGGAACTTTCTGCTTAGGCTAGTGAGGGTTTTTTGCGGGGAGGGGGGAAAGGTTTGTTTAGTTTTTGTTTGATTGTTTTGGACGGGTAGATGGGTCTCCAGGCTTCATTCAGTGTGAGATCTTGACCTTGCTTAGTTCCTGTCCGAGGAGAAACCGAAACTGATGGTTCTGATGAAATTTCCAGTACCGCCTGTGTTTTTCTCAAAGAGAAACTGTGGAAACAATGCTCATGTCCTTTGCGTTTAAAACTTTTATTAACTTTATATCTTAGCTCCTTTCTGCTCTGCAGGGATAACTGCTTTAAACTTATTTTTGGTTCTACCTCTGAGTGTCATGGTTATGTTTGATGTATTGCTTCTGGATGTGTCTGTTGAATTGTAGCTGTGTTAGGAGCAGTCACTTGTACAGGCCCCCGCCCCCCACCCCACCCCACCCCCTAATCAGTGCCTTTATTCTTCTATTGATAAACTATACGTTAGATCAGATCGATCAGATCAGTGCTCTGTCCTTTGAAAACCACCCATAAGTCGTTAAGTAATATTTATTTATTTATTTTTTTCCTTTTTCGGCTCCTATACAGAGTACCCCTTGACCCTTCACATGCTGAGGTTAGGTATTAACTTTCCTACCGCTGCTGGCCTTACCCTCATGCCAAGCTTGTCAGCTGTGCTTTTTGCTTTGTTGGCATCCAGGATTAAGTTGTCAGGGCTTTGGCTATACAAGTTTGTTTTAAAAGCTGAAAAATCAAGTATTGTTGGTGATTATTGTCACTATGTAGATCTAGGTTGTGTACTAGGACTCTGTTTTTTTTTTTTTTTTCTGCTACGTTTATCTTTTTGTCTGTTGCCTGTTTTCCACTGTACATGGTTCCCCATCCAGACTCTTATATCAGATATTCTGTCAAGTCCTCTTTCTAATTGGAGACTGCTTGAAGTCTGTATTTCTGCTGCTGTGGCACCTGGTTATGTATCCTTGCTGGAAAGCTGCTTCTTGATATTTTTTAAAATTTCTGCAGTTGGAGGTACTGTTTTTTAATCATTTTTCTTGGTTTTTGTTCTTACTTGAGTTCTTAAGAAGTGCTGTTGTAGTATGTGAGTTTTCTAAGTCTGTTCTTCCTCGTAATCATGAGTAATCATTAGCTAGGCAGAGGTTGAGTTTGAAAATTGCTTTCCCTCAGAACTTGGAAAGCGTTGTTCTTTTGATTTTCGTCATCCAAAATTGTTGATGAAAAGTTGAATGTTAATGCAGTTTATTTATTTGGCTAACACTTAAATGCAGTATTTAGTAGGTACTAGGTATTTCACTGGAGAAGGCAATGGCACTCCAGTACTCTTGCCAGGAGAATCTCATGGACGGAGGAGCCTGGTAGGCTACAGTCCATGGGGTCGCTAAGAGTCCAACACCACTGAGCAACTTCACTTTCACTTTTCACTTTCATGCATTGGAGAAGGAAATGGCAACCCACTCCAGTATTCTTGCCTGGAGAATCCCAGGGACGAGGGAGCCTGGTGGGCTGCCATCTATGGGGTTGCACAGAGTCAGACACGACTGATGCGACTTAGCAGCAGCAGGCATTTCACAGATGAATTTATTAAATCCCCATAACAACCACGTAACTATTTCTTCTCCTCCTCCCCTTGCTTCTTATTACAGGTGAGAAAACTGAAGTACAGGGGACTTAAGTAATGTACTCATGGTCATGTGGTTAATGCATGTCAGAGCCTATGTCAACCAGGAAGCCCATGCTCTTAATTTCTGTGTTCTTTTGCTTTCACTCTTTTGTAGTTGATCTGTTTTTCTTTCTAAATTTTAAAAAGAGCTTTATCCTTGATAATATAAGCTTGTGTGACTGTGTACTTAGTTACAGATTTTTTTTTTTTTTTTTAGATTTTAATTCCTTTTCATCAGTGCTTGGCTGACTATGAGTCAGGAGACTTGTGTTCTGTAGTTACAGGGAATGCTTTTTTATTTTTTTCCCATTTTCCTTTTACTTTGTTCTCTGAACTCTGAATACTCGTCCTCCTAGTTGATGTATTTTTCTTTTCTCTCTCCTCCCCCGAGGTATAGTTGACCTAGAACAAGCTGCACTTTTTTAAAGTGTACAATTTAATACATTTTAACATGTGTCTATCCATGGACTCATCACCACAATCAAGGTAATGAACGTCACCTCTGAGACCTTCCTTCAGCCCCTTTTTTGTTCCCCCAGCCCCTTCCTGCTGCCCATCTTTGGTCAACCACTGATTTATTTCTATTGATGTTTTCATTTTCTAAAATTTTATATAAATGGAATTATACAATAGGTACTTTTTTGAAAAACCTGACTCAGTTAACTTGGTTACTTTCATTCAGAGTAATTATTTTGAAAGTCTTCCATGTTGCCACTTGTATCAATAGTTTATTATTTTGGAATTGTATTCTATGTGCATATATTACATTTTGATTTTCATTCATTGGATTGGTTTTCATTCACCCGATCGGTGAACATTTGGATTATTTCCACTTTGTGGCTATTAAGAAAAACTGTGAACATTGGCATACACATCTTTGTGTGGACATAATGCTTTCATTTCTTTAGAGAAGTGGTTGCATTGTATGTTGGTGTTTGATTATTTAAAAAAAAAACTAGCCAGACTGTTTTCTAAAGAGGCTGTACTGTTTTGTTGCCAACAGCAGTGTGTGAGAGGTCTGGTTGTTGCACTTCCTTGTCAGCACTGAGTGTGGTTAGTCTTTTTGATTCTAGCCATTCTAGTGCAGTGTTACTGCAGTGTGAGTTCAATTTGCATTTCCCTGATGACAGATGATGCTGAGCATCTCTTTAGGTGCTTATTTGCCTTCTATATATCTTCTTGAGTTGGGTTATCTATTCAGATCTCCTCCCCCGCCTTTTTTTAAGAGTAAGGACTTTTTTTTTCTTTTATGACACTTGAGGAATCTTAGTTCCCCAACCAGGTATTGAACCCAGACCCACAGCAGTGAAAGCAGAGTCCTACCAGGGAAGTCCCTTTTGCCCATTATTAAGTCGGATCGTTTGTCTTACTGAATTAGAGAGTTTTTTACATATTGATTTTTTTGGTAAATATTTTCTTTTAATCTGTGATTTCCTTTTTCATGCAAAAAAAGAGCAAAAGTTTTTAATTTTAGTAAAGCCTGCTTTCTTTTTTCTCTATATTATTGCTTTTTGTGTTTAAGAAATCTTTGTCAAAGCCAAGGTCACTGAGATTTTTCTTATGTTTTCTTAGAGTTTTTAAAATTATGCTTTTATAAAATTACACTTTATGTTATGCTTTCTCTTTTTTTTTTTTTTTTTTTTAATGGTGAATTGCATTGATTTTTAAATGTTAACATGACCTGGTATTTCAGGTAAATAAACCCCACCGGAGAGGGGCGGCCGGGCCGAGACAGGGACGGGGAGCCGGGGCACAGGGGACACGACTGAGTGACAGCAAGCATAGCATAGCAAACCCCACCTGGTCATGATGTACTATTTTTTATATACATGGGAGTCAATTTTCCAAATTACTGCTATTCATTTCTAGAATTTTTTCATTGTTCCAAATAGAAATTCTGTACTCACCTAAACAATTCTCTGCTTCCCCTGCCACCTACTTTCTGTCTTATGAATTTGCCTATTCTAAGTACTAATGTAAGTGGAATCATATATTTGTTATTTCGTTGTCTGGTGTAGTTCACTTTTTCATTTCACATAATGTTTTTAGGATTCATCCTTGTTCCGCATATATCAATTTCTTTTTTCTTTTTTCCTCAGGATTTTTGGACTCCTAAATGCTGTATTTATAAGCAAACTGGAGTTTCTTATAAATACACAACCCCATTCCTACAGTCTATGTTCTGGTCATTTCTATATGAGAGCTGACATAGGGCAGAGTGCTGCCTTGTTTAACATCAGTTGGGAGTGTGTGTGTCGGTGGACTCAAATTTTTCCATTCTGCCTGTATTTGTGAATGACCTCGAGACTGCAACAATATTAATTTGTGGTATAATAAAATTTTAGTGAGCAGATGAGTTCGCAAATTTGGAATTCGTGAATAAAGATGACCATGTGTCGGGGAAGGCAATGGCACCCCACCCCAGTACTTTTGCCTGGAAAATCCCATGGATGGAGGAGCCTGGTAGGCTCCAGTCCACGGGGTCGCTGAGAGTCGGACACGGGGTTGGAGAGGAAAGCGAGAACCCAGGGACAGGGGAGCTGGTGGGCGCGTGGGGGCACAGAGCGGACACGACGAAGCGACTAGAGCAGCAGCAGCAGTGGTTGTGTGGATTGAGTCAGTAAATCCAAGTTAACAGCTTCGAATAGTGCCTTGCACTGATTGATAAATTAATTTTGGTAGTTTATATATAGTTTATATATCCAAGTAAAAGTGGAGATATTTTTGTGTCTAGTTCTTAGTAGCATTGCGTCGTATAGAATTGTGCTGTTTGCCTGCAGTGAAATCTAGGTTTCCCACCTTGCTTTTTTCTTTCTTGGTCAGACTTGTCAATTTTGTTGATCTTGTAAAACAACTGACTTTTGGTTTCATAGATTATTTATTTGCTTGTGGCTGCACTGGGTCTTGATGCTGCCTGAGGGCGCTGTTGAGTTGTGGTGTGTGGGCCTCTCGTGTAGTGGCTTCTGCTGTTGCAGAGCTTGGGCTCTTGGCACGTGGGCTTCAGTAGCTGCAGCACAAGGGTTCAGACTTGCAGCTACAGGTTCTAGAGCAGAGGCTCAGTAGTTGCGGCGCACAGGCTTAGTTGCTCTGTGGCACGTGGGATCTTCTGAGATAAGGGCTGGAACTCGGGTCCCCTGCACTGGCAGATGGGTTTATCCACTGTGCCACCAGGGAAGTCTAGTTTCATAGATTTTTTAGAAAATTGTCCTTTTTATTCTTGGTGTCACTTTCTCTCATATTTGTTTTCTTCCTTCTGCTTGTTTTGGATTTATTTTGCTCTTCTAGTGTCAAGTTGGAAGGTTGGGTAATTGACTTGAGATTTTCTTAATACTAACATTTACAGCTATAAATTTTCCTCTGAATACTGCTTTTGGGCTTTACAGTATTAGTTTTAATATTGTCGTATCTTGTTTTTCATTCATCTTAAATCATTTTCTGATTTCCCTTCTGATTTCTTCTTCATTGATTATTCGTGAGTGTGTTGTTAAATTTCCCATGTTTACAAGTTTGCCAACTTTTCTCCAGTTATTGAGCTCGAATTTTATTTACTTTATTGTGGTTGAAGAACATGCTTTGTATTACTTTCATGCTTGTAAATTTATTGAGGCTTGTTTCATGGCCCAGCAATTGGTCTATCCCAGAGAATGTTGCACATGCAGTCGAGAATGTATATAGTCTGTTGAGTGTTCCACAGAAGTCTGTTACAGACTAATGCAGTGACACCTGCAAGGCTTTGCCTCTGAGATTAATGTCTGGTATCTGTTCTAACTCCAGCTGGAGGGCGGCTCTTCCCAGCTGTATTAAACCCCACTTCTCTCAAACCCCACTTCTCTCCCACAGACTAGCCAGTCTGTGGTCTAAGCTGTATCTTCCTTAGGTCCCTGATTCTTTTCTTGGTTCCTTTTTGCCACAACTTACACAGTTCTTGAGAATGCCCTTGGGTATGAATTTCTCCACGTTCTGTCACAAATGAAGTGAGTTCTGAATTTTCAAAGGTTTTGTTGACTAGATTGCTCTTTGCCTCCAGAGTGTTTCCAAAGGCTTTAAATTTAAATGGTTTTGTCTTTTTCAAAAGATTCTCACTAGTTCAGCTGGAGAGCAGGTGAGCAGAAGTCCTCATGCTGTCATGCTGGCAGCTCTCCTCACCAGTATGCTCTCTGAGCAAGTGAAGATCAAGTTCACACATCAGCATACTATGTGTCCCCTGTAGTTCTGGCTGTGGTCCTTGATGCATGTTGCAGGTGTTCATTAAGTTCATGCTGAATCTAGTGAAATTGCAATTAATCAGGCTGACATATGGCCTAAAGTGTTGCTCAGGGTTGCCTCCTCCGGAGGGTGAGCGCAGTGCGTCCGTCGGGCCGGCAGGGGCGGGTTAAGTACCAGCTCTGAATTCAGATGACTGAGTTCAATCCTGGTCTCTGAACTTGACAGAAGTATGACATTGGAAAGCCACTTAACCCCTCTGAGCATTTGTGTTCTCATTAGTAAGTGAGATGCTCTGTACCTCACAGGGTTGTTGTGAGAAGAGAGGGAAATAATCCACGAGTAAAAGCCCTGAGAACAGTGCCTGTCCCATTTTAAGTATTCTGTAAACGGTGGTGGTAATTAATAGTCCTTGTTGACTGACACCATATAAAAATGGAGAGCTGACATACTACATGAAAAAATACTAATCACTAAAAATATAAAGTTTTTCTATTTGGCAACTACATCAAAATTTATGGCCTGAATTTTTAACCAGCATAGTGTAATTTAAATTTTTCAGTAGCCTTGTGACCCTTTCTCCCCAAAATATCACCTGTGTTTTGTGAGTCTTTTCTGAGCTGCGTGTGTGTGTGTGTGTGTGTGTGTGTGTAAGTTCTGAGCTGCTTTAAGGGAAATCTAAAACCAAGTTCTACAATATGTTATATCTGTTAAGAATCCACCTGCAATGCAGGAGACCCCAGTTCAATTCCTGGGTTGGGAAGATCTGCTGGAGAAAGTATAGGCTACCCACTCCAGTATTCTTGGACTTCTCTTGTGGCTCAGCTGGTAAAGAATCTGCCTGCCATGTGGGAGACCTGGGTTCTGTCCCTGGTTTGGGAAGATCCCCTGGAGAAGGGAACAGCTTCTCACTCCAGTATTCTGGCCTGGAGAATTGCAAAGAGTTGGACAAGACTGAGCCATTTCACTTCACTTTCATTAAATGGAGGGAGCTCTTCTTGCAGCAGAACCTCAGGCATGAGTCCTGATTTTTCTGTGTGTCTGCGTGTGCTGCACGCTTAGTTGCTTAGTTGTGTCCAACTCTTTGTGATGCTTTGGACTGTAGCCCACCAGTCTCCTGGGTGCATGAGATTCTCCAGACCAAAAACTGAAGTGGGTTGCCATGCCCTCCTCCAGGGCATCTTCCCAACCCAGGGATCAAACCCTCATCTCCTGTGTCTCCTGCGTTGCAGGTGGGTTCGTTATGCTGCTGTGAACATGTGCAGGCTTACACACAAAATGCATTTACTTAAATATTACTGATAGTTGGGGTTTCTACCTTACATGTGAAGAGCCAGAAAGTCGTATATTGTTGACTAGAACAGCAGGTTGGTGTGGAGTTTATTTTAGGGGTTTTGCATGAAAACCTTTGGAGTGTATTTTTATACAGAGTCACTATTTGTGTGTGGACCATCTTTACTTTTTCACATACCTTCTTTATCAGCCTGTGCAGAAACAGGGTGATCTCTCAGCTGCTTGTCTGGGATACAGATAGCTCTTCCTCCCCTCGTGCCATGGGCCGTGGAGAAGTGGGCTTCCCGCGGGGTAGGACTGCCCCGACAGCCAGCCCTCCATCAGCCAGGGTGCTGACTGCCCTTCCTCCGCAAGCACCCTTGTCTTTTGAGAATAATGGTCTCAAGGTGCCTGGTCCTCATGGGGCCTGAGATGGTGAGCAGAGAGTGCTAAGTTTGTCCAGCTGGACTGTTCATGCTGTTGCTGCTTCTGGATCCTCCAGAGGCTCTTACATGAGCCCCCTGTGGGCCCAGAGCCCTCAGATTCTCCCACATCTGCATGTTTGAAGCACGTCCTCTGATCAGATCTACTAGTTTTCCACGTTTCGGGCATCCCCTGTGATTTACAGTCACCGACGGTTCTTCTCTTGGTTTTCCAACACAGCTCTGTAGTTGTGGTGGGATGTTTTTAGTCTTTTACGTGGTCCGGGGATAGAAAGGGAAGGCTGCGATGTGTGCTTAGTTTATTACTGGAAACTCCCAAAGATAATGAAAAGCTATTTGAGATGAATTGGTTTTCGTGTTCAGAGTAGCTCTCAGTGTAGCTACTCTTTGATTAAGAATCTCTCCAATCCAGCAGCAGATACACTCAGATTGTAGTTAATGGCCAGCCTCTTGAAGAGTGAGTTCCTTTGTTGAGAATCTTTTCCTGAAGAAAGAAACTCTAGGTTTATGTAATTAATGTGTTGAAAATATCCTTAGAACTCCCAAGAGTAAAATGTGTGTCTTTCTTGTTGGGAATGTTAAATGCCTGGCTCTCTTTTCTCAAAATCAGGACCTGCCTACACCTTCTTCCCTAGGCTCTGCTTTCTAGGCAGGGGAAGTGGAAACTCATCAGCTACACTCAGCATTTGTTGAAAAGCTGCAGTATAGCACGCCAGCTGTCTATACTGTTTTTGTAAATAAAATTTTATTGGAACACACCTATACTCATTCATGTCCATATTGTTTAGGGGTGCTTTAATTTTATAAAGGCAGAAATGAGTCGTTGCAACTGAGGTCATAGGTCAACAAGTCAAAAATACTTAACTGTCTGACTTCTTGGGAATCATAAAGAAAGTGAGTCTGGATTCTCCTGAGTGTGGTGTCTGCTTGGTTCAGGAGGAAGGGAGGTGTGGATCTTGAGTGTAGGGCAAGTGGAGCGGCACAGCCTCCTGCCTTTATAGAGCTTGTTTTTGTTTGGGAGTCATCAGATGATCTTCTCTGATAGCCCTTTAAAATTGACTTGCTTTCCTTCTGGTTCACTACTTCTGAACAAGCCCCTCTTTCCTGATTCACAGGGTGTCTGCACAGAACTCTGATAGCCTCTTTCTTTGACACCCAGTTCTTCGGATTAGAAATGCAAATTTAAGCCCAATCTCATTCCTTCTCTCTCTTGAGGATCACCACTGTCCTGAGATTGGTGTTCATCCTTCATCTTCATCTGCTCTTCTCTGTGCTTTCTGTTCGTCCCTGAACAGTGCCTAGCACTGTTTTGTTCGTTATAATTTCCTGTAAGTGGTAGACAGTATGTGTTTTTCTTCACCTCCTTTTTTGACTTAAGATATTTGTGACCATCTAGCTGGATGTTACTTTTGTAACATTTGTACTTATTGTTACTTTTGTACATTTGGAATGTACTTTTGTCAGACATTCCAGTATATGATTGTGCCACAGTTTCATCAGTCCTTTCTGTGGGCCCGTGTTTTTTTTCTCATTAAGTTGACCTTTTGTCTTTATATCTTTTAAAAATAGCTTTATTGCAATATGTACCATATAATTCACCCGTTAAAATGGTATGGTTCAGTGTGTTTTAGTATGAATGCAGTGGTACAACCAGCACCATTACTTAATTTTAGAACAGTTTCCTCATTTCTAAAAGAAATGTTGTAGCCATTTTCAGTTACTTCCTATCTCCTCCCTTCCTTTCTGCCCCCACTGCAGATTGAAGCTAATCTGTTTCTTTCTAAAGATTTGTCTGTTCTGAATCTTGTAAATAGGATTTTTTGTGGTCTTTTTGTGACTGGCTTTTATTTAGCAGAATGTTTTTGAGGTTCATCCATGAGGTAGCATGTATATGATGGTTTTTTAAGTTCACAATTTTTTTAAAAAATGATACTTTTCATGTGTTATTTTTAAAGTGCCTTTACTATTATTAAGAATAAAAACCTAGCTCTTACCATTTGCTAAAGCTCTGGCAGAAAGAAAGATAATGCTTTAACCACAAAAATACAGTTGAGAGCCTTCAGGAGTGAGTATAGCACAGTCCTTACCTTTTAAAGAACTTGCAGTGTAGTTGGGGGTTAGAATGGCAAACCAAGTAGAAAAACATAGAAGAAGAAGAATTGTGAGGACGTAGAAGAGGAGCAGTTAATTTGTTGGGGGGATGTGTTCAGGTGTGATAACATGGTGGCCTTCAATCTGAGTCTAGACTTTGGAAAATGAATAAGATGTCAGGAAGGAGTGTTGGTCAGGAGGGAGAAGGAGGAACAGAGGTGTTGAAAGATGCAAGGGCATCTTCTGGGAACAGGGGAGGTGGGGTGGCCTGAGCAGCATTGTGGCAGGACCGAGGGCTGGTTAAGGGCCAGGCTCGTGGATCTGCACGTGCTGTGGTGGCACTGGAAGACGTAGGCGAGAGGAGACACAGCCACGTTTGCACTTAAAACTGACAGCATAGAGGGTGGGCTGGAGAAAAGAGAGCCTGTAAGTGGGGCAGTCCGTCCAAAGGCCAATCTTTTGGGTGAGAGTGATGCCTGATGCTGGTAGCAGGAGTGAGAACATGTGGTGTGGAGAGGCATCTTTCAGGTTAAGTTGAAATGGGCGGTAAGGAAGAGAATTCTGGGAAGACTCCCTGGTCTCTTTCTCGCACAGTCGAATGACTTGGGAATTTGGTCACTATCCCCCATGTAGTCAAGAGTAACTTGTCATGCTGGAAGCTTTAAGGAGTAAAAATAGCCTATCTTGTAACTTAAAGATGACTAAAAGTATTTTATTTCCAATTCAGAAATGAAGCACAGGTTCATACTGAGCCTAGGATATGTCAATTTCAGACTTGAACAGTCAAACCAAACTACTATTAATTATCACTTCCTCATAGCCAAAAGAATGCAATGGTGTAAAGATTCCTGTCGATGCCAGTAAGCCTAACCCCAATGATGTGGAGTTTGATAATCTGTATTTGGATATGAATGGAATCATCCACCCCTGTACGCATCCTGAAGACAAGTACGTAACCCATTTTTGTCGCTGATAGCACAAGTCACAGAGGAGTGCTATATGATATTACATTATTTGCTTGTCATTGTAGACCAGCACCAAAAAACGAGGATGAAATGATGGTTGCGATCTTTGAGTACATTGACAGACTCTTCAATATTGTCAGACCAAGACGGCTTCTCTACATGGCAATAGATGGAGTGGTAAGTGGTGAATGACTTAAAATCAGTTCCCCTGTGTTTGTTTTTGCTGTGTTCCCGGTGTCTAGAATGAAAGTCAGCTAAGTGAAGAGAATGGTTGATGATAATGAGTTTGAGAAAGAAAGCCTCACCCTTCAGCCTCTCATTCAGCTGTGTTTTGTGAGTGTGCGTGTTTTGTGCCAGAGCCCATGAGGTCCTGGGGGTGTTAGTGGCTGCCACTGTAGGGGCAGTCAGGGGTAGACAGGTAAGGTGAGTTACCCAGGGCCTTCCTGAGCATCAGTAGCACATGCGGGGCATTGGGGCGTGGAGTGGGCAGTGCTGCATGCCAGTGAGGCAATAGAGAGGAGCGGGCCTTTGTCCCATGTATTTATTTATTTGTTTTTGAAGAGTTAAAAGTAATGAATGAAATAATTTTGAAAATCCAGAAAGCTTTGGGTCTGAGAAGATCAACTTTTCTATTTACTCAAGGAAAGAATCTTAGCTGCCTGAAAACTTAAGCTACAAGTAAAGTATAGTAAAAAAAAAAAAAAGTAAAGGGAGCAGGAGTATGTCTTTCTTGGAGCAGATTACAGCTCACATTAGCTAAGTTTCTTGCAGAAGTCCTTTCACTGTACTCCATTGTGTTTTTCTGCTGAGTCAAAGATAAGTTATGTGCACATTTGAATGTTTATAGATATGTACCCATTCTTGTCTGTAACCCTTTTTTTTTGTTTATGTTAAAAATATAAATGTAGATCATAGCACTTGAAAGAGTTAAATTAGGTGGTCTCATTTTACAGGAAAGAGAACTGTTTAAAGAGAATGTGAAATAGCTTACTTTATGCAGACAGGAGGCTTGAGAGTCCCTTCCAAACCCAGTTCAGTAATTGTAAAACCTTACAGTTCAGTGCACTTCATTCACACTTACTCAGTGATTGAAGTTACATTTGGTTAGAGTGATATAAGATAAAGTGTTCTCTTTCTACCTGCTGTGCTTTATTATAGAAACAGGGTGATAATTATGGTCTTGTGAATCCCATTTGGAGACCTTTCTTCCTTTTAGGTGTGGGCTCAGAGAAGGTATTCCTGATCCTGGCTCTGTGGCAACTACTCCCTCTCTATATGCTGAGTCTCTGAGTAAAGCGAGCCTTCCATCTGGGGTGCCTGATAGTATTGTAGCCTAGTGGAACTGTCCTGGGCCCGCCCTTGTGCTGTGCGGCCTTCAGTGCTGTGGCCTCGTAGAGGGGTTGTCCTTTATTGACACGCCACTCGTTCACCTGACTGCACTGTGTTTAAGGGTTTTGGTCCAAATATAAGCCCTCAGGTTCTACTGTATGTGGTGAAAGGATTGTTTGGACATATTACTTAGCTTTTCCATTTGAGTGTGCTATTTTTTATCAGAGTAGCTGGTTGAAAATAATGTACAAATATAGTTATAAATGTTTGAAATAGTATGTGAATATGAAATACCCATTTTCAGGCACCACGTGCTAAAATGAACCAGCAGCGTTCAAGGAGGTTCCGAGCATCCAAAGAAGGCATGGAAGCAGAGATAGAGAAGCAGCGAGTCAGGGAAGAGATACTGGCGAAAGGTAAAGAGCATGCACCTTGGGCTTAGATGTGTTACAGGAACTGTGTGTGTGGGGGGGGGGGCGGGGGCAGGGCTGGTGCCTTCTCCTTACAAGTAGGCAGGGTTTTAATTTAGTCAAGATCCCAGGATATCCAGGAGAAGTTTATGTTCACTGTTGAGGAAGCGTAGTTAATAGAATCGTTTATTCCTTTAATAAGCTTGTTCGTTTCTGAACTCTGTAGTAAAAGGAAGTGAAAGTCTCTCAGTCGTGTCCAGCTCTTGCAAACCCATGGACTCTACAGTCCCTGGAATTCTCCAGGCCAGAATATTGGAGAGAGTAGCCTTTCCCTTCTCCAGGGGATCTTCCCAACCAGGGATTAAACCCAGGTCTCCCACACTGCAGGCAGATTCTTTACCAGCTGAGCCACCAGGGAAACTTGTGGACAAAAGGAAGGAATTAAGTAGGAAGAGCAGATTGTCAACTTCTGTCCGGGCGAGAGCAGCCCTTCGGTTCAGTTTCATCTGTCTGTAAACTAGAAATACATTGAGTGCTTCTTATTGCCTCTTGCTGTGGGGGCTGTTAGGAAGCCGCACTGCTCTAAGCGTTTTCCTCCCATCAGTCTTGGTGGCTTGCTTGCTGCTTCTCCATAGCACTCAGGTCTGTATGCAGAGGCCTGGGATGATGGCACCATGTTTCCAGGCTGTCCTGGGATCGTGCACACTCACTGTGCCCAGGGCTCCCTCAGTTCAGGGAGGGGCTTGTGGGGTCGAATGGGGTCAGTCCGTCTAAGGCCTGATGGGTCCAGAGGCAGGAGTTGGCTGCGACTCAGAGAGGAGGGAGACCCGGGTGCTGAGCCCCTGGGACCGCTTCTCCCAAGGCCCCTGTGGGTGAGGCGGGGTAAAGCACGGTGCCTGCAGGGTGACTTGTTCACTGTTGTGTTACCTGAGGCAACGTGATAGACCAGGAGAGCCACCATTATTGGTTCAGGATGTTGTATCTGGCAGGTGGAAAAAGAGGCGTAGTGTAGTCATCTGAGGCTTGTAGTTACAGTGCATTTAATGTTTTTTAATTTGCTGGAAGTGTGCAAGTACATACATATTTTAAGAGCTTGTAATTAATATTCTGATTACTGTTTGTATTTATAACAGGTTGTCTTTGCTTCTAAAGATGTCTTTTTTTCTTGAAGATGTTAGAAGAAGCTCAAGAAAAGGCTTTTCAGTGATACAGAGGAAAAAAATAGAATTTCTAAATCACTCTAAGTGATATAAAGCTGTGATAAACTTGGCTTTTTAGTTTTTTCTTGGGCCCCTTCATCTTAAGAACTGTTATTGGGATTAGAGCCTCTACCCGTGTGTGTGTGTGTGCGCGCATGCACGCGTGCATGCCAGGTCATTAGGAAGAATGTCATTTTTACATAACAATAGGGTATCTTCTGTGTACCATGTCTTGTTTGACAGTCATGTTAAAGCAGCTTCATGTAATTTGAGGGGAGGAATCTTATTTTCTTTGAAAAGGGGGAACATTGTTCCTCAGGTGACAACACTTCTCTTTCTTTATATTTCAACTTTCTGTTTTTGTTGTTCTGGTCTAATATTGAGTAACTTACCTCACTGTTTATGGGGAGAACAAAGCAATGCCCCTTCTTCTCTAGGTGGCTATCTTCCTCCTGAAGAAATAAAAGAAAGATTTGACAGCAACTGTATTACACCAGTAAGTAGTCTCATACTTTGCTAGCTATTGCTAACTCTTAAATGATAGGTTAATTTATTTTTTTCTATCATTTTAGGGAACTGAGTTCATGGACAATCTTGCTAAATGCCTTCGCTATTACATAGCTGATCGTTTAAATAATGACCCTGGGTGGAAAAATTTGACAGTAAGTTTCACATTTTGGTACTTCAAAAAGATGAGGGTGACAATTTGAGTCATATCAAAGTCATGTCCTTTGATAGGACTGATATTATTTGTCTTTTTCTCCCCCATGAAGTGCTGGTTGACTGTTAGAGGAAAGAGAAGCTTCTAGAGTTACTAGAGATGGGGTGCTTTGCATGGTCCAGTGACTGGCAGCCGAATTTTCTCTCAGTGCCAATTTTGTCCTCTTACCGTTGCTGTGAAGCCGTAAGATGGGACTCATGATTTAAAATACATATATATGAAAGTAATTTCTGTTGTTAGAAATCAAAATAGAGCAAGATAAAAGTCCTGGGGCTGCCTTTAAAGAATGGCTGTTAGCTCCTGAGTATTGAAGTAAAATTTAAGCAAAGTGTTTATATGATCTTGGGTTCATAATCCTGTCTCCCTGTTAATTAGATGTGGTGCTCTGTATTTAATGGGTGTCTCTTACCAATTACTCTCAGGGCTTGTATGGCTCAGTGCTGTAAACTTGAGTAGCAGCGAAGAGTAAAAACTTGTGAACTGATCTGTTGTTCTAATGGCTAAGTTTGACCCAAACATTTCATTTTTTCTATTTCAAGTAGTCAGTTAACTAGTGAAATAATTTTGATGTCTAACACACACCTTATTAAGAAAAATTTCCAATTAGTAACACTGTTTTAATAGAATTATCCCAGTTTATTTTAAAATGTTCATTCTGTTGATTTTTGAGCTTGAAAAATGGGAATGAGCTAAAAATGTTTAAACTGGTTTTTATAGGTTATTTTATCTGATGCTAGTGCTCCTGGTGAAGGGGAACATAAAATCATGGATTACATTAGAAGACAAAGAGGTAAAATTCATATATAAATAGTTGATTATATGTTCTAAAAAAAAAAAAAAGACAAGCCATTGTGTAGAAAATGTTTGGTAAAATGTGATATTCCTGTAGTAGGACATCTATTTACATAAATATATATTTCTCTTCTCTCTAGCCCAGCCTAACCATGACCCAAACACTCATCACTGCTTATGTGGAGCAGATGGTAAGTTTCTTCTTTGGGATCTGAATCTCTTGGGTTAAACAGTAACGAGTCCATGGATTGGTGTGGTGTAGTAATGAATTATTCATGGCTGCCTGGAAATTCTAAAATGTCATGCTTATTTTATGTTTGAGAGAGAACTAGTGTGGAGTCGTTAAATCTGTGTTTAATATTCACTTGTCAGACTTTTTTTTTCTGCCTCAATATTCTGCGTGGGCGGCGGCCATGTAATAAAAGTTTGGGAAGAGATAGTTAAAGTTGGGGGGGGGGGGGGGGGGGGGGGGGGGTATCTTGATTTTTTATTTTTATTTTTTTCACCTTTTTAATATGGTCACACATATCTTTAAAATGGAAAGTTTCCAGGTGTTGACTTCTGAGTGGTCGTTACACTCTAGGCCCATGTTTCTGGAGGTCCTGTTCTTGGTCACTAGGAAGTTTTAGGCTTTTCAGCTTTGCTCTCTGTGAGATCCTTTGGGCTTTTCTTTGCCTTGCTGTCTTGTGTTATGATAATATCTTGCCTTTGGTTACAGTAAGTGTCTTCTGGAAATGCTCACTGTTTGGTATTTTGTTGTTGTTGACTGATAGCTGATCTCATTATGCTTGGCCTTGCTACACATGAGACCCAACTTTACCATTATCAGAGAGGAATTCAAACCAAACAAACCCAAACCCTGTGGTCTTTGTAATCAATTTGGACATGATGTCAAGGACTGTGAAGGTTTGCCAAGAGAAAAGAAGGGAAAGGTAAGAATTTTAGAATGATAGTAGCCTCATTTAATATTTTTCAGTTTTATTTTTGTGATCAAATATACATAACAAACTACCACTTTTTAGCCATGTTTAAATGTGCAGTTCAATGGCATTAAGTATATAAATGCCTCATTTTAAAAATGGATAAAAAGAAGACTGGTTGATTTGATTTTTTATCTACTTGCTCTGTTACCCCTCACAGAGATGTATCTTTCCAAACTCCTTAAACACACATTCACAACCTTGCATGCAGTCAGATTCTTTGTCCTCCCCGCTTTCCTACCACAGCCTACATCTGCACGACGCTGAGGTCTCATAGGTAATAATGCCCATTGTGCATGATTTGTTTGGTTATTCTTCTTAAAAGGAACTGTAAATCAAGTACATTAAACTTCTTGATACCTTTGAGTAACTCCTAGTTTCTCCCTATTATAAGTTCCCTTGGTTATATCCATTAACCATTTATATCCATTTTAAAGGGTGTCTGTTTTAAGAATATAGGACCTCTTTAAAAGATGTGTTGAGTGAAAACTGGTAAAAAGTATACATATTCACAGAGAAGGGTGAGGCATGTACATTAAAATGTTAATATTGGTTGGGTGTAGGTCAGGGTTTGGCAAACTATAGCTCTCCAGGTTCGACCTATGAGTTAAGAGGGTCTTTTGTTTTTAAAGAGTTGTAAAAATAAAACAAAACATGAAAGAATATGCAACAGAAACCATACATGTCTCCCTCCACAGGCTGAAATACTTAGTGTCTCGCCCTCTGTTAAAAACGTGTATGTGCTCAGTCAGTGTCTCAATGGTAAAGAATCTGCCTGCCAGTGTAGACCTGCAAGAGACGTGGGTTCAATCCCTGGGTTGGGAGGGTCCCTTAAAGGAGGAAATGGCAATCCACTTCAGTGTTCGTGCCTGGGAAATCATTGACGGAGGAGCCTAGTAAGCTCCATGGGGTCACAAAAGACTCAGACACGACTGTGCATCTGAGCGCTCAGCCCCTGGTTTAGGTGTGATTGAGATTGTGGGTAATTTTTATTTTTAAAATGGTTTGGTAAATTCTGCTCTTATTTAATACTTGTAATATTAAAATGGGTCTTGCTTTAGAAAAAGCTGTGCTATTTGTTTGGATGAAGAAAGTTCCAAGATTTGGAGTAGATGTATTGAGTCTTACCCCCTGTCTTACAGCACGATGAGCTGGCAGACAGCCTTCCTTGTGCAGAAGGAGAGTTTATCTTCATTCGTCTCAGCGTTCTCCATGAGGTATGTGGCCGTGACCGTTGGCATGGGTGCGCTAATAATAAGCCAACTGCTATTTGATGGCTTTAGTGATAGCATTCCTTTTTGGTCGCAGTATTTGGAAAGAGAGCTCACCATGGCCAGCCTGCCGTTCACGTTTGATGTCGAGAGGAGCATTGATGACTGGGTCTTCATGTGCTTCTTTGTGGGAAACGACTTCCTTCCTCACCTGCCATCCTTAGAGATTAGGTATGTGTGTGTGAGCTTGTGTGCTCAAGCTCCTGTTTAGCCCTCTGGCCTTTCAGTGCAGTCTGGTCCTAATGCTTGATGTTTGTTTCCTGGTGGCAGGGAAGGTGCCATCGACCGCTTGGTTAACATATACAAAAATGTGGTACACAAAACCGGGGTAAGTTCACTCTTGAATAATTTCAAAACAGAAGTGTTTGCTTTTGTAAGAAGGTCATTTTACATGTATTTTATCACTTACAGGGTTACCTTACAGAAAGTGGTTATGTCAATCTGCAGAGAGTACAGATGATCATGTTAGCAGTTGGTGAAGTTGAGGATAGCATTTTTAAAAAAAGAAAGGATGATGAGGTAAAGTGTTTCTCTTGCAGTAGCTCAATTGCTCCTGTCTCTCATAGGCTGTGATGATCCTGTGATTGTCCTTTTAACCTCTCTGAGTGCGCTGTTAAATCAATGTAGTGTATCAAATACCAGTGTAATCACGAGTGGTCAGTGCTTTGATGATTTTATAAAGGCTGTGATACTTGCTGTGTGGAATTATGTATTGCACCCTGTGTGAGTTGCATTGTACCTTCTCTCTTTTTAATCTCAAGTAAGATATAAATCCAAATACCTGCCTAATCAATAGGCTGTGAAATGAGGGTTCCAAAGCTAGAAGAATGCTGGAATTGAACTCGTGGCTGCCGTGTTTTATAGGCACTATGTATGCTCTGGACTTTGCAGCTCCGTACTCTGGTGGCGGAATGTAGGGGATGTGGGATGGATTGACTGCATTGGCCAAGGTAGAGGGTTGCAGCTGGTGTAAGAAATGTGGGTGTAAAAGAAGGAAATAAAGTCGCAGAGCATTTTGGAATTATTTATGTGGGATAGGGTGAGTCTTAGCATGGGCAGTGGGGAGTTTGCTGGTGCCATTCACCCAGGTAGTGAGCCCTGAAGGTGGAGCAGATGGGGTGGAGATAAGGTCGAACTGAGTTTCGTTTTGGAGGTGCTGCGATTGAGGGGCCACAGGACACCTGAGAGGAGAAGTCTGTAAACCAGTCAGATGGATCCATGTGGAGCTCAGGTCAGAAATCCTTCAGAAGGAGATTTGAGAACCATGAGCAGATAGGATATGGCTCCTTTCTTGAGCAGAAACTTGACATCCCTGGGAGCTTATAAAGAGGGAAAGTGCTTTCCATCAGGGGTCTCTGGGAGTGTGGAGGTTTCAGGAGAAGGTAAGGCCAGGGGAGGAAGCCCCTGGAGAGAGGCGAAGCTGTTGGTGCTGCCTGAGGTTGTCAGAGTGGGATGGATGGGCCCCTGGTCCTCAGGCTAGAGGGAGGGGCCGCAGTCTGGAGGCAGAGTGGGCTGGAGGGAGGCAGACAGTGGGTGAGAGGAGCAGAAAGGAAGCGGAGGAGACCCTTCAGCTTCTTAGTTCTGCAGATCTTTATGAGCAGATGGCAACATAATTTCGATATATAACTTCCTGGTCTCCTCAAAGATTAAAACATGTTATTGTATCTGACAAGATTTTATGTTTTCCTCAGCTTTGCTACTGTAGCTAATGGCCTCTTCTTTAGAATCTTGGGTACCATTTTGTATAACAGTGAGTGGACTGTAGGCATTTTTTCTAAGCCTTTGGTACTTGGT
Organism: Tragelaphus eurycerus; assembly: GCA_935064755.1. Classification (NCBI taxonomy): domain Eukaryota; kingdom Metazoa; phylum Chordata; class Mammalia; order Artiodactyla; family Bovidae; genus Tragelaphus; species Tragelaphus eurycerus. The sequence continues at coordinate 357,310 of CAKXYN010000324.1, forward strand.
AATCGTCACATGTAAAATTCAAATAGCAGAAATAACTCAATCTGAGGTATGAAACACCTACCAGAACAGCCATTTTAACAAGTCTTCAGCCATCACAGTGGCTCCACTTGAACTGCTGCTCTTTATGCTGAAGAAATAAACTACACACATTTTGTATTACTTGGTATAAAATCTCATGTTAGAAAAGTCTTTTTATGTGACTTTAGCAGACTCTGTACTGTTAAATATTGATGGTATTTGGCATTAGACTGGGATGTGTAGGATTTGATAGAAACCAAAGTGCTCCAGACTTCAGTATATCATGTGGTTTCCGGCTGGCCTGGCAGAGAGGGCATTTGACAGCTTTGGGTCTTTGTTGGTGTCCATGACTTCTTATGATGTTTTTTGGCATGGTTGGGCATTGAATTGGACAAATTTATGAACCCTCAGAAATTCAACATAAAAGTATCTGGGTGTAAATAATTTCCAGGAACGTGTGTCCATGGCTTTTGACAGATTTCCAAAGGAATTCATAACACACAAAAAGATGAAATATCAGCAAGGTCCTGTCCAGGTAGATTTGATCTGCTTATGTGGCTGACTCCGTTAAAAAGAGCAAAACAGTAGAATGGGAGTCTATCGATATTTATTATTAAAATTGAACAGTTAGGTCAGAAATGTCTTTTTTATTTTATGAGGTTTGATCTTTGCCTTTTATCTTGCAAATATTCATTTATTCAGGACACATTTCCTGTTTACAATGTGCCAAATGGTATTCGTATTCTGAGGGTTAGTGATACAACAACAAAAAAAAACAAAATAAAAAATAGATGGAACTTCTTAGCTTGTGGAGCTGACATTCTTCTGTGGGAGATGGATAATTAACACAAAGCTGAAGTGTAGTATGCAGGGTGTAAGAGAGTGACGTGCCGTGGAGGAAGTTAAAGCAGGGGACGAAGTGTCTGGGGAGGTCACAGCCCTAGGAAAGGTGGCTGGAGAAGGCCTTGCTGATGTCAGGGAGTGGACCATGCAGATGTTTTCAGGAAGAGCACCGCAGATGGAGGGAATCACCCACCAAAAGGCTCTGGTCTGGAGCACGTATGGGATGTTGAGGACAGCGAGGATCCCATGTGGGAGCAGAGCATGCAAAGGGAAGGGAATAGGAGAAGAGGTCAGAAAGGTGGTGGATGTGGTAGAAGCCTTTCGATCATTAGCAGGACTTCAGCTCTCAGTCTGCATCACTGAAGCATAGAAGTGACAAAGTCTGACACGAACTAGGAAACATTAACTCGAGCTGCTGTGTGGAGGCAGAGACAGAAGCATCAAGCCCAGTTAAGAGGCTCCTCTGCAGTATGCTAAGGGGGCCAGCATGGTGGCAGTGAAGGTGGTAATAGATGGTTGGATTTGGGATAGGTTTTGAAGCCAGAACCAGTGGGATCGGCTAATGGATTAAATCCTAGGTGTGAGAGAAGGAAAGATATCAAGCATGACTCCAAGGCACTTTTTTCTGAACAACCGAAAAATGGTCTGATCTGAGTAGCTGTGAAGAGAAGACTGGGAGATGCAGAAATGGGGGTGGTGCTTCTGTTTTGGACATGTCAGGGTTGAGACACATAGGTGGGGGTGTTGAGTTGGGAGAGGCTCTGGTTGGAGACTCATGAGACTAGGTGATTATTGTTAGGAGAGCAGAGAAGTGGGGAGGTCCAGGTGTTGGGCCCAGGGGAGCAGCAGCTTTCAGAGGGTGGAAGGAGGGCCGAGTGAAGGCAGCAGCAGGAGTGAAAGGACAGGTGAATGTGGTGTCCTGGCAGCGAGGTGAAGAGTGTGGTTTCGGAAGGAGGAGTCATGGCCAGATAGGAGAGTGCTCATTAACTGTGACCAGAGCGTGGCTAGGGAAATTGACGGTGCTCGGATCTTAGGAGGTTTTAAGTGGTCAGTCAGCATGTATCTGGCATTCAGCCTCTCCTGGCAGAAAGTGCTAACCTCTCATCTTGTTAAGTGTTTTCTTGGGGTGGAAGTGCCAAGAGGAGGGTGATGGTCATTATAGTACCTGCTGTGGGCACCTTTGCTGTCGGTTCAGTGCCTGGACACTCAGGCATGGGCATGGGAGGGGTGCTTTCCGGGGAAGGATGCCTTTGAATGAGTTAGTGGGGAGCAAGGTCAGCCCTAAGTCCTGTCTAGTTGAAACCATGGCTAGATTTCAAAAATGAGTGGAGGGAAGAATCAAGGCAGATCAGACCCTTTCCTGTGAGTTAAACTGGCCCAGAATAAGCAGTGCAGACATCTGTCTTTTCTTCCTTCTCTCATTGGGTCTGTTTGGTGGTGGTCATTGAGGGGAGCATCTGAGTGGTAGTTTTTTCCTGGAGCCCCACTCTTCTCTTTATCAATTGTGCCACACATGTGACAGGGTAGGGACTGTCCAGCCCTTTTTAGGTAATAGAGGCTCATTATTAAATTGTCTTGTTGAATTTTTAAAATTTTCATCTTGATTGTGAACTATATTCAGCTACAACTTAAAGAATTGTTTTCTTACTTATGTGTATCCTCTCTACACTGACAGCCTGTTCACTCCAGGGTAAAACCAAGGGTCTTTGTCATGACTCTTACATTCTTCCCTAAAATGATATTAAAAACTATCTGAAAAAAATTAAGAGGAACCATTTAAATTGTATATAAACCCAATTTAGAATGCCCTCTAGCCATGTGCACTTCTGATAAGCAGCACTTTGAACATGCAGGCTATTGCCTAGTTTCATTATGTACCTAGGTTTCTGTGGTCTTCCTTTAAAACTTTAATTGTCTCTCAAATCATTCCTGGTAATGTTTTAACTCTTACATTTTTGTGTAATTATTTGACAGAATATGTGGATTTTATACTTTTAGGACAGTTTTAGAAGACGACAGAAAGACAAAAGAAAGAGAATGAAGGTGAGTTTTAACTCATAAGACTGGCAGTGGTATAAGTTTACAATTTGGGAGGAAGTTGTTCATTACAGTAGCTTTTTATTCTTCACCCAGTAGGATCTGGTTAGAGACATGGTACCCACCCAACTGCCTTCCTGCCTGGTATTGATTTTAAAGGAGTCCTATCTAAGCTCTATCTCAAGTCTGAAGGGAAATACTTGATGGGCAGGAGGGGCAGGTGGTACTTAGTTATTTGAGTTTTTTTACAATGATCAGTTATTATTATTGTTTTTGTAATAAAAGCAGTCAACCTTTGGTACCCCTTGAAGTCACTATGCTCTGTCTTTAACTTTGTCAGGTTAATCTTCCTAGAATAGGATGCATGCATGCTCAGTCGCATCTGACTTTTTTGCAACTCTGTGGATTGTAATCACCAGGCTCCTCTTTCCATATGATTTTCCAGGCAAGAGTACTGGAGTGGGTTGCCTTTCCTTTCTCCAGGGGATCTTCTTGACCCAGGGATCTAACTCACATCTCCTGCTTGGCAAGTGGATCCTTTACCGCTGTGCCACCTGGGAAGCCCACAGAATAGGATGGCTACCTGGAGTCTTGTTGTTTCTCTGCTCAGAAATCAGCAGTGACTTCTTAGTCCCCCTCAGAGTCCATTCTCAGTCTGGCTTGCAGAGCGCACTGGCGTCTGGTCGAGTTCCCGCCGCCAGCTCCTCCCTTCCTGTCCTCTCAACATCCTCTAAACAAGCCAGGCTGCCCCTGCCCCAAGCCTGGCCCCCACTGGCTCCTCCAGAGGTTCCTCCTCCCATCTGTGCACACTTGGCCTTCTCCATGGCTTCCCTTGCTGCCTGGCTGATGCCTGGGTTGAGCAGGCCTTTCCTTTACCTCTGGTGATTCTTGTCTTCCTTCCTAGATTTTAAACTCAACGGAGTTGAGGGACTGCCTTTTATTTTCAGATTTTATTGGGTTTGAGCAGTTTCAGCAACCTAGAAAGGAGAAGAGTAATTTATTGCTGAATTAGTTCCAAACCACTTAGATCTGGGGAGAAGTCTGTTTGCTTACTGCTTTCTTTTTTTCTTTTATTAATTTTTTAAATTGAAGTATAGTTGATAACTGAAGAAGGGAAAGGCTTATCCACTCCAGTATTCTGGCCTGGAGAATTCCATGGACTTCTGTAGTCCATGTATAGTCCATGGGGTCACAAAGAGTTGGACATGTATAGTCCATGGGGTCACAAAGAGGTGACTTTTCACTCACTCACTCACTCATAGTTGATATACAATATTACGTAAGTTTCAGGTGTACAGCATAATGATTCACAGTTTTTAAAGGTTATAATCTGTTTACAGTTACTATAAAATGCTGGCTGTGTTCCCTGTGGGGTACAATATATCCTTGCAGCTTATTTACTCTATCCATCATAGTTGATACTGTGTGTGATTATTTTCTTTCAGTCAGTATTTGTTTTTAAAACATCTGTCAGTCATAGCTGTCATCTATTATAGCTGTTGTCATAGCTCTGATTGGCAATAAAGAGTTAAATTATAGCAAGGTGAAGAGTGAATAAAAGCTGTATTTCCTAAGTACAAATCAAACTCTTGACTTTTTTTTTAACCATTAAGGTAAAATGTTAATGTTATTTGTTATTTTTATTTGACTAGAATTATGTCTTGAACGTGTAGCGAAATTGTAAGTAAGAGAACAGCCTGAGACTTGAATAGTTCCATAGAGTGGAACTGAATGTGATGATGGCTATTCTCAAACTTCCCATGTATGTACCAGAACAATGAATTATATGTACTTTTAGAGCAGAGTTGCTATTACAGACTGTTTACAGGGTGAGTTACCATCATATCAAAGTGTAAACAACCCTGAATGTTAACAGAACATTTCATCTTTTACATGCTTATAGTGGGGTCTCTTTCCATTGCCGTCTTTTTGTTCCTGTCATCCAGTTGTATTGTGGTTTCATTTTAATTTCTACGTTCGTTTGTCTTCATTTATTTTAGAGAGATCAACCGTCTTTCTCTCCTGGTGGAATATTAACCCCTCATGCCCTTGGTTCAAGAAACTCACCAGGATCTCAAGTGGCCAGTAATCCAAGACAAGCGGCCTATGAAATGAGGATGCAGAATAACTTGGTAAGGGACTCACTTTTCATGTAGCCTGAAAGGGTGGTGGCTTACCAGGTGCCCCTTGTAGTGTGTGTGAATTTGATCATGTAGCCTGGAGGTGTTTTTTGTTTTACAGCTGTTTTCAATGTCTTTTGCCTTGGGATATTTTTATTTATATTAAATCTACCTTTATCAATATGAAATGATCTAAATGTGAATATGAAATATGAAAATACCTTAATGATGTGAAGGGAACAAAAATGCATGTAAATAAAATGGCTTAGTGGCTGCAGTGTTTCTGTAATGAACATGGGCCTCAGTGCTTCCAGCTCCTCCCCAAGGCACGATGGTGATGGTGATGAAAGCATGAGGGGACATCCACGTGTCTCATAGCTGGGGCAAGAGAGGAGGGAGGGTTTTGCTACCTAATTTCCCCTTTCTTCCAGGGATCAGTTGTGGGCATTTTGCAGAATGGTATTCCTCAGTCTGTTAAGTACAGGTGCTCATTACTGCCTAAAGTCTCGCTCTCTGATTCAGTAATGGAATAGATCCAAATATCTATTTTAAGGTAGCTCTTACTACCGAAAGTCTAGTTGCTCCCTGTTTGTAAACTCAGGAACTAAATGGATTTGCCTTGTGATAGCCCTCCTTGTTTGAACTTTGTAATCCAGACTGCAGGAGCAGACCATCTCAGCCGGCAAGGCTCTACTCTGCCCATTAGCTTTCTGTTGTATTGACAAAAGACCCAAGACCCCGGGGCACATGGCAGACAGCAAGCAGGGATGAGGGAAGAGACCATGAGCTAACACAGACAGACAGCAGATGATCGAAGCTATTGCTTATTTCAGTCTAGCAGGCCTGAGAGAAAAAAAAAGATATATAACTTTGTACAGGGAAAAAAGATATATAACTTTTTACTATGGTGAGTTCAAGGAAATTGTGTAACTTTGGATATATAAGTTTTATTATTCCTATTAGTTATCCTGTTGATGTTCAAGTTCTTTATTATAGGTCAATCCTACATGTAGAATTTTTGCCATGTCAAGAGACTGGATTTATATTCCCATTAACTCACAATGAGAAATTTTAGGACCTTAGATTTGAAATTGAAGAAACAAGGTTTTGCATCTTCCAAGAGAAGAAGCTTGCCTTACTGTTGTGGGTTTGTTATTTTTATTTATTTATTTTAGTATTATTTTTATTTTATATTGGAATATAGTTGGTTAACAGTGTGTCAGTTTCCAGTTAAGATTCAGCTGTACATACATATACATGTATCTGTTCTTTTTGCCCTTTGTTTTCTTGTCTTATTACTTGCACCATTAACAGTGAGCTGCAGAGGGTCAGTGAAAGGGATTGCAGTGAGACTCTTGAGTAGGACAGAAGAAACTGATGTTTGTCATTGAAGAGCACAGTAGCTACAGTCCCCACAGAGTGGACTGAACGTGACTGGCAGCACCGTGTTGATGATGGAGTGCTGTTTTCTTAACACCAGGGAGGCATTAGGTCTAAACTTTGTCACCTGTGACACCTAGCCATACAGTATCATGAGTAAAGTTGATGCTCTATATTTTTAAAAGAAAGGGTTATAAACTCCATGTGAAACAGAATTTTGCTTTGTTGTAACAGAATTTCTTAGCCTGTGGTTTGAACTGCCTTTATGCTCAGATTTTACAGTTTCATCAAAATAGCCTCCTGAACTTCTCAATTTAAAAAGTTCTATTTACTCAAAATATCTAATAGATTTTCACTAATAGAACAAAACCTTTACTGTGAAAACCTTTTCTGCTGCATATGTTTTTGGTCACTTAAAACTAAAGTTGCAGAAGATTTTAGTTTTTAGTTTAAAGGATGGGGTGTGCCTATCCTCACTGAGTTAGGTACGTAGAGAAGAGAATGCTGAATTTAAACTGGTATCCAAGTCTTTCAAATACTAATGTATATTTTTCTAAGATGACCAATAGATTTTTATTTGTACATTGAATTTTAAAGCAGTGAATATAAAATATTTAATAATTTAATAGTTACCTGGCTGAGTCTTATTACTAAACTGTTTGCTTTCCAGAGTAGTTATACTATGCTGGGTTGAACACGTACCATTTAAATTCATTTTCATCTGCTTGGCTATTTTATATATTGTTAATTTATGTATTTATCTTTTCCCCCTTTTACAGTTTTGCTGTTTGATTAGTAGAAAGTGATTGTGAATTCGTAAAATCAGGGAATCACCAAAGAAAAGAAATATTTAAGTAATAATTTTAAAAATCTATAAAATTCAATTTTTCTTTTGAAGCAGTTTTTGCCTTAAGAACGTTCAAATTCATTTAAGCATAGGAAGCTTGGTACCATATTACTCTTTTGGGGGAGAAGTACAATAGGCCAAAATCAGTCTATGCTTTCTAAATATTTTCACCGTATCCATTTAACAGGTTTAAAAAATAACAGCTTTAAATAAGGTATTACCATGAAGCATGGTGGTAGAAGCAGTGGGATGTAGCTTCTTTTGTGAAATGAATAATTAAATCCTTCCTCTGTAATGTCGTAATTGTCTGCAGAGTCCTTCAGTCTCTCCTAATACGAGTTTCACTTCTGATGGCTCCCCATCTCCGAGAGGAGGAATTAAACGAAAAGCAGAAGACAGTGACAGTGAACCTGAGCCAGAGGATAACGTCAGGTGAGGCCATTTTTTGGTAGCACTTTGTTAGCAAATTGCTGAAATAGAGGTGGTCTAATTAATGCTATTTAGCTCAGAGAAGCAGTGCCTTCAGTTGCTTGCCTGTGATCTTTTTATCCACCAGTAATTAATGTGGAGGGTTAGGATACTCAGTAAATTCCAGTGAGATATGTAAGCTATAGCTGTTAAACCTAAGTATCTAGATTAGTATGCGTGCAGGTTCTCATCCTCCAGGCCACTTTCCCTCTGAGACCAGGTGCTAGATAGGCTAGGCATGAGGTGTTTAGCTCTGACTATGTGATCTGAATATTACTGTGTGGGGATTAAATTTTCAAGCTGCTTAACCCAGAAAGTTCAGTAACACTTGGATACTTGATAGAGTTTGCTTTAATCTTCTCAATTGAAAAGTTTCTTCCTCAGGATGAAATACGCAGAAATCGTTTGGTTAAGAAATATGTATATTTTTAAAAACACAAATTTGTGTATGCACAGTTCTATTTCATGACAAAGGAGTTTCCCTTTAACTGTATCCTTAACATTTATGATGGGAAACTTTGATTCTTTCATTTGTCCGGATCAGAGATTAATAACCTCTTTTATAATTAAATCTAAATTTGAATCCTAGACTCCCAAGTACAAAAGGCCAACAGTCTCAATAAATGTAACTCATTAATAATTTAGCAAAATAATAGTCCAAAGTTAATCAAACAATAGTGGTCCAAAAGCATGCACAAAAACAGCTCATGCTTCTTATATCAGTTATGGATGGTGTGTTTGTGTTTATGATTAGAAACCTCACAAATGTCACGATTTTCCAAACAACCTTTGATGTCAAATACTGCAGCCTGTGATGACGTGTCATTGTGCTTTTACCTTACCTGAGTTTTTGTCCTCTGCTTCTATAACAATGGATTTTCCTCTTTGAGTGTTTTTTGTTTTACTATGAAGTCATCATGATCTGGTTAGCTTAATAGTAAACTAATTAATGCTAGCTTAATAGTAAACTTGATTTATTTAGTATTTTATTGTTTAATTTTGGTGCTGGAAATAATCATGATGGAAATGCTTCTATCAAGAAATGCTTGGGATTCTTAGCATTTATTTTCTTACTGTCTTTTGTATAATGGTGATAATCTACATCATGAATAGAGATATTTCTCCAGATTGATGTTCTATGAATCCTTTGTGTAGCTATAAAACCTTTCATAGCTAGAATGGCATATAGTGAAGAACCAGTTATCCCAGGTCGCATCTTGCTGCACAAAATAAATGGAGATCAGGCCCAGGTGCTCACAGACATAGCTCACAGCTCTGACGACTGATGCTCAGATGCTGAGTGTGGTTCCTGAGGAAGGAGCTGGCAGGGCTGCTCCCACACCTGAGGTGCACCCTGAAGACAAGCATGCTAAACAAGATTCCTACTCTGCCTTTTTTTTAAAAAACAAAATTGTCTCTGCACTTCTTTCACTTAGGGAAAACAGGCATTGATGGAGGTCTTTTGCACAAGCCAAGTAGTGTAACGTGAACTTTGGAAAGGGCTTACCTGTATTCTGAAACATGACTGCAGTTAATTTGTAAGGTCTGGCACGTGGTAGAAAGTGGCCTTACAGTAGAAGCATCTTGAGACCTGTCCTGATGAAAAGAAAATTATTTTGGCTTCTTTGTGTTCTTTCAAGAAAATGTTTTAATCTCTCAGAGAATGAGAAATCAGTACTTTGTGATTCTTCTCATTGTATGTTTAGTAATTAATGATAACTTAGTGAATTGATTGGCCTGCTTCTAAGTTTTACCAGAACACACATACATACATATGTACATGTGCATGCATGTCCTTCCCTTAAACTCTTAGCTTTAAGATGCCCAAGCATGAAGAGTATAGATTAGCTATACCAAGTTTCTGCCTGGTTTCTAGATTATTCTTTTATAAATTCTGTTTACCTTTAAAAGAATTACCCATAGCAAATCTTTTTTTTAAAGTAGTTTAATTGACTTACTTTATGCAGTTTAAATATATCCTAATAAACTGAGGAGCTTGAACTATATAAAATATATTCAGTATTTGAATCTTAAAATGTAGTTTTAGAATTATTCCACGGTCCAAAAGCATGTAAAACAGTATAAAAATTCAAGCAAACAAGTGTTATGTATCTGCGCTTAGTCACTCAGTCATGTCCAACTCTTTGCGACCCCATGGACTGTAGCCTACCAGCTCCTCTGTCTGTGGGGATTCTCCAGGCAAGAATACTGGAGTGGGTAGCCTATCTCTTCTCCAGGGGAACTTCCTGATCCAGGAATCAAACCAGGGTCTCTTGCATTGCAGGTGGATTCTTTACCAGCTGAGCTACCCAGGAAGCCCTGTTACGTATCTACTTGAGCATGAGTGATGATCCTTTTTTAAAATATAGTTTTAGAATGATCTTACTAGAATCAGTGTTTTGAATTTTTGATGTTTAAATATCTTTAAGTTGATAATAAATCCTGTGAAAGTAGAGTTTTTAGAAAATAGTTAAATGAACTGTGTTTGCTAGCATTACTGCTGAACTCATTTACATTTCACCTGGACATTAGATATAAGTTGATTGGAGTGATAAATAGGTGTATAGTTACCATATTGAATCAGGATAAACTGATCTTGCCTGGTTTGTAGGTTATGGGAAGCTGGTTGGAAACAGCGATACTACAAGAACAAATTTGATGTTGATGCAGCAGATGAGAAATTCCGACGTAAAGTTGTTCAGTCTTACGTTGAAGGACTCTGCTGGGTTCTACGATATTATTACCAGGTACAAAGGATATTTTCCTCTAAATTTCTAGCTGATAATTTTAGAAAGATAATTTTTGTAATAATGTGTATTATTGGGCCTAATATTTGTTTATAAAGCTCATTAATGTATACACAGAGCTAATTTTTTGTTGTTAAAGCATTTCAACATAAAAGAGTGTTGTTGAGTATCCTTTGTCTTGCACATGACTACAGTTTAGTGTTTTTTTAAATTGGAATAAAAAAACAACTGAATAACTAATAGGTAGTCACTAAATGAATTGGAAGGAAACAAATAACTGAGCAACTATTAAGTCACTAAATTACAGAACAAAAGAGAAAGCCTGGAAAATACTAGTAAGAATTGGAAAGGAATTTGAAGGATACCATTTCCTCCATGTAAAGTAATGATGTTACTTGACGTCTGACTTAAAGCCTTTGGTAATTGGGATGTCAGATTGGTGAGAGGTTAGGTAGACATGGGGGTTGTAACTCATAGTTAGTATCTGGTTTTGTGTTTGTAGAATGAAGCAAGCTCAGTTTGTTGTGATCTGAAATTAGTAGAAAGTAATTTAATGTGTTAAGTATCACTATAGAATTTTTTAATATAGTGTTCTACTCCTACAAAGATTAATTCATGCCAGGCACATTGTCAAAATACGTATCATTGAATATTTTTTTAAGAAAAAGAAAGTTCTCACTGAAAATCTAGGGAATTCTCAAATGAAGCTTTTGCTGGTTTTGCTGTCAATCATGGTGATGTCCCTTCTCCATCTGTAGGCTCAGTTCTTCATTTTAACTGGAAGCTCTAGAGTTGTAAAGAAATGCCACCAAACACATTTGAAGGACAAAAATTTCACCAAATTGTGTTTGTGAATATAAAATTTGGTATTAACTACTGATTTTAAAGGTGTATTGCAGTATTTTTTTTAAATAAAGGGGCCATTGATATGAAGTGAAAGGTTCAAATTGAATCAAAATAACTTTTAGAACTCTTGGAAAAATTAATACATGGACTATCTACTAGAAATCATATGTTTTATAAATAGAATATTATAGATTAATAGCCTCATATTTTTTGGTTTTCTGTGTATATCATTAACATAGATTTGGCTTTGCTGTTTTGAATGATTCCAGGGCTGTGCGTCCTGGAAGTGGTATTACCCATTCCATTATGCACCGTTCGCTTCAGACTTCGAAGGGATTGCAGACATGCCTTCTGATTTTGAGAAGGGTACCAAACCGGTAAGCTGAGCTATTTAGAGCCATAAAATTTATAGAATTTTGGCTTAGATCAAAATTGTGTGTCATATGTTAAAGTTTTTTATTTGTTTTGTTTTTAATAGTTTAAACCACTGGAACAACTTATGGGGGTTTTTCCAGCTGCTAGTGGTAACTTTCTACCTCCATCATGGCGGAAGCTCATGAGTGATCCAGTGAGTCTCTCCCTACCCACCCCTGCCAAGTCTTAGACACGTTTATTATTTTGCAAAATAACAGGTGCATTCTATTTCTTCAATCTGCTAACTAAATAAGTAAACCTCTTAGTGTCTAAATAGTAAACTTAAGAATTTTTCTTGATTGGTGTTAGTGGTGGTTTGTTTTTATTCTTATGATACAGAAACTTTGCTGTCTGGCTTGAGAGAGTAAATCTTTGGAGCTGTTCACAAAATTAGCCAAATTTAATTATTCTATATTATCAACATGTTACTGTATTAATGTTAAGTTCAATATGATGTATCTGGTATATTTTGAGATGTATTTGCCATGAGTCTTGGTGTTTTGAGGGTGTTTTGAGTGTGTAACTGGGTTTTTGTCATACACTTTACTAACATGAGTCACAGTTGCATTTGCATTTCATAGTTAAAAGAGTGAAGTACAGAAACAGTGTAAGTATTTGAGTGCTTCTGAATATTTTTCACAACTTTAGTATTTTTTTATGCTTTTCTTGGCTATCAGTACCCTACTTAGTACATAAAATGCATTTGTATTTTGAAGAAATTCTTAAAACAGTTATTTTGTTCTCCGCCTACCTGTAAGCCATTATTTTTGTTTGTTCTGGCCTTTGTGGTGGCTGCCAGACCTAAGACTGGCACAGCTGGAATCCGCTCCTAGCTTATCTTGTGTGTGAGGAAGAATGAGGCACAGCTGGGAAACAGGGTTCTCTAAATTCTTCACTCTACACTGGATCCACAGATATCCACTCTAAAATTCTTCTGTGTTAATATCTTTTATTTTTATCTTTTAAAATTGTTGAATTTTTTCTCCATGGACCTGCAATTTAAAGAATACTATTTTAAAAGGAAAGCTTGTTTTCTTATCAGGCACGATAGCGTGATCAAAAGTTTTGTGTCAAATTTTTCATGATAGACATGTGTGACTTCACTTTGTGAATCTGTATTTGTTTCCCTGCTATAGGATTCTAGTATAATTGACTTCTACCCTGAAGATTTTGCTATTGATTTGAATGGGAAGAGATATGCATGGCAAGGTAAAATTTAGACAGTATTCCTTTTTGTTAAAATAATTTTCTCTTTCTGATAAAACTGTGTACTAACATGACTTATTCAAGAAAAACATCTGCTGCTTCTTCATTGACTATGCTAAAAGCCTTTGACTGTGTGGATCACAACAAACTGTGGAAAATTTTTCAAGAGATGGGAATAGCAGTCCACCTTACCTGCCTTTTGAGAAATCCGTATGCAGGTCAGGAAGCAACAGTTACAGCCAGATGGAACAACAGTTAGTTCAAAACTGAGAAAGGAGTACATCAAGTGTTTATATTGTCACCTTGTGTATTTAACTTACATACAGAGTACATCATGCAAAATCCTGGGCTGTATGAAGCACAAGCTGGAATCAAGATTCCTGGGAGAAATATCAATAACCTCATATACTCAGATGACACCACCCTTATGGCAGAAAGCGAAAAGGAGCTAAAGAGCCTCTTTAGTGAAAGAGAAGAGTGAAAAGTGAAATAGTGAAAAGAGGAGAGTGAAAGTAAAAGGGGAGAGTGAAAAAGCTGGCTTAAAACTCAACATTCAGAAAATGAAGGTCATAGATAGCATCTGGTCCCATCACTTCATGGCAAATAGATGGGGAAACAATGGAAACAGTGAGACTTTATTTTCTTGTGCTCCAGTGCTGGGCTACACCATCACTGTAGATGGTGACTACATGAAATTAAAAGACAGTTGCTCCTTGGAAGAAAAGCTATGACAAACCTAGACAGCATATTAAAAAGCAAGAGACGTTACTTTGCCAACAGAGGTTTTTGCCAACAAAGGTGTTTGCCAACAAAAGTCAAAGCTATGGTTTTTCTACTAGTCACGAATGGATGTGAGAGTTGGACCATAAAGAAAGCTGAGCACTGAAGAATTGATGCTTTTGAACTGTGGTGTTGGAGAATACTCTTGAGAATCCCTTGGACTGCATGAAAATCAAACCAGTTGATCCTGAAGGAAATCAGTCCTGAATATTCATTGGAAGGACTGATGCTAAAGGACACCTGATGCGAAGAACTGACTCATTGGGAAAGACCCTGATGCTGGGAAAGATTGAAGGCAGGAGGAGAAGGGGACAACAAGGGATGAGATGCTTGGATGGCATCATCTACTCAATGGACATGAGTTTGAGCAAGCTTGGGAGTTGGTGATGAACCAGGAAGCCTGGCTTGCTGCAGTCCATGGGGTCACAAAGAGTCAGACACAACTGAGTGACTGAACTGAACTGGACATAACTAAGGAATGAAAGAATTTTCTATATTTTGCCATCCAAACTGGGATTTGCCATGATCAATGTAATTTTAATAGTCACATTATGATAAATAGTAAATCAGGTTGAGACAGATTAATCATTTTATCTGTCATCTCCTTTGAATTAACTAATGGAATCTGGGACTTGGCTCCTGTTAGTCATTGATACCTTATGAAGTTGCTTGGTGTTGTTTTAATTAATAGAAACACAAGAGTATCCATGTAGAGATTTACTTACACTCTTTTGAAAAATATATTAGACATTTAGTTTAAAGTTTATTATTTATCTATATATTATTTTCTCATTCCTTCTGTTCACAGACTTTGTAGAAATAAGGGCAGTAAAAATTAGTATTAAATTTAAGGTGATAATTTAGCATTCAAAAAATGTGTAATAACAGTAGAACATAAGAAAGTCTCAAACACAGTAAGCCAGCTGTTGTTTCCCATCAAAATCCCTTTCAACAAGTCATTTTAACCTCTCCTTCCACCATTATTGTTCTAAAATGATAAGTGTGTTTAGTACTACCATTTTTCACACCTTTTCCTTGATTATTCTCTGTGGTGCAGAAGATCAGTAAAATAACTCAAAGAGAATTGTGGAACAAAGGGGAATAAGTAATAATTTACCAGTTGAAATAGTTATTTTATGGGATTTTAGAGTTGACTTACGCAGTAACTGGAATTTCCTATTAACTTGAAACAGAATGGTAGTAGGAAATGCAGCCCATTGTTTGGGGCTATGCAAGTGTAGTGCTGTGTGGGCATATTGTGTTACACGTATGGATTGGGATTTAAGTTGCTTTTGAAGGTGTTTTGTGGAGGAGTAACAGGGAGAGGAGACAGAATAGGAAGTAGTAAATAAAAATATAAGTGTATTTATGTGAGTGTGTGTTAAATGAGTAAGTGAATACATAGACATGCAGACAACCTGCTATTACTGTAGTATACATTACCCAGAGGAAAGGTCAGGCAGTGTGCATCAGTTACAGCTTCTCCACAGCCTTATTGATAGTAGCTTTCTGTTCCCTTTGGTAGGAGCCATCTGGATGGGTGTGAAACCGTGTCTCATTGTGGTTTTTATTTTCATTTTCCTAGTGATTAGTGCTATTGATCATTGTTTTCATTTGCTCATTAGCTATTCCTGTATCTTTTTTGGAAAATTGTCTGTTCAAGTCCTTGGCCCATTTTTGACTTGGGTTTTTGATACTGTATGGTAGATGTCTTTTGTATGTTCCAGATTCTAATCTTTTATCAAATACATGATTTGCATATATTTTCTCCCATTCTGTGCGTTTTCTTTTGCCCTCTGTTGATAGTGTCCTCTGATGCACAGAAATTCTTAATTTTGGTGAAGTCCAGTTTTAGTTGAAGTGTTTTGCTGTTCCTGCCTTTACTTTTGGTGTCTTAAGAAATCACTGCCTGGCCCCATGTCATTGAAGCTTCCTCTGTATGTTTTCTTCTAAAAGCTTGATAATTCTGGCTCTTTACATTTAGAACACTTGAGCCATTTTGAGTTAATTTTTGTATATGGTGTAATGTAAGGGTCCAGCTTCTTTCTTTTGCATGTGGATATCCGTTTTCCCAGTGCTGGTTGCTGATGAGACTGCTTTTTCCCCACTCAGTGGTCTTGTAGGGGTTTATTTCTGGGCCATCTGTTCCATTGGTCAGTAAGTCTGTCTGATGCCAGTACCGTATACTGTTTTAATTACTGTACCTTTGCCGTAAGTTTTGAAATCAGAAGATTGGAGTCCTCTAACTTATTTTTCTTTGTTAAGATTGTTTTGAGTCCCTTGAGATTCCAAATGAATTTTAGGGTGGGTTTGCATGCGTGCATGCTCAGTCATGTCAGACTCTTTGGGACCTCCCCTGGACTGTAGCCCACCAGGCTCCTCTGTCCATGGGATTCTCCTGGCAAGAACACTGGAGTGGGTTGCCTTCCTTCTCCAGGAGATCATCCCGACCCAGGGATCGAACCCATTTCTGCATCAGCAGACAGATTCTTTACCACTGCACCACCCGGGCAGTCCCAGCATGGGTTTAACTCAGACCTTTAATATTTTTATATCTTATATAAATATTTTCAGTTAGTAGACTCTGTACCAAGAATATACCTTTCTTGAGGTAAAACTTACTACTATTAGGAGGTATAGTTTTTTTCTCCATACATGTGTTTAAAACTTATGGAAGGTAATGATAATACTTAGTTAAGTTCTTGCCTAAATTGAGTACATCTAGCATATTCAAAAGCAGAGACATTACTTTGCCAACAAAGGTTCGTCTAGTCAAGGCTATGGTTTTTCCTGTGGTCATGTATGGATGTGAGAGCTGGACTGTGAAGAAGGCTGAGCACTGAAGAATTGATGCTTTTGAAGTGTGGTGTTGGAAAAGACTCTTAAGAGTCCCTTGGACTGCAAGGAGATCCAACCAGTCCATTCTGAAGGAGATCAGCCCTGGGATTTCTTTGGAAGACATGATGCTGAAGCTGAAACTCCAGTACTTTGGCCACCTCATGCGAAGACTTGACTCATTGGAAAAGACTGATGCTGGGAGGGGTTGGGGGCAGGAGGAGAAGGGGACGCCAGAGGATGAGATGGTTGAATGGCATCACTGACTCAATGGACGTGAGTCTGAGTGAACTCCGGGAGTTGGTGATGGACAGGGAGGCCTGGCGTGCTGCGATTCATGGTGTCGCAAAGAGTCGGACATGACTGAGTGACTGAACTGAACCGAAAATGATAGAAGATAAAACTTATCTGGGTATATTTCCAACATTTATTGACCATACAAATACTATATGTAATAATATAACAGATATTTCAAATGTGTTTTTTATATGAACAGAGAATATAAGTTATTTGATCAGAGTCACACAGTGTCAGAAGACCAGAACCTGGAAAGTGTGACCACTGTTTTTACCTAAATACTACCACCATTTGGACTGCCTCTGGGCTGTTGAGACGATTAAACGAGCCATTGGATATAAGTGCTCAGGAAGAAGTTACCACTGCTGTTGTGTTTACTATCATTTCATTCTCAAGACCACCATCTTCATACCTGGGTGCAAAGTGTTCTTTCTTTCACTGGCCTGTAGGGCTTGTTTGTTACTTATTAACCATATTGCTGTCATTAACACTGCAAATTGCTTACTGTTTGCTTCTAGAGTTGATATTGTAGGAAAGTCTCTCATAATTTGTTTAGATCCTGAATCTAGTAGGTAGAAAATGAAAGCCAGGTAGTGTTTTAGCTTTTTATGGTAATTTATGTGTGTGACTAAAGTCAAACAACTCTCGAGGTTTTTTCCATCTAAGTGTTTATCAGCTGTTTTGCCCTATGAAATTCACACCAGAACTTAGTTTCTTTTTAACTTAAAAAAAAATATATATTCTCCAAAATATATATTCTCCTTAGTAGGTAGTACAATTGAACACATTTCTTAACTTTGAAAATATGGCAGCTAAATCATTAGTGACAACTTTGGAAACTTTCCACTTCTAATCATTTTAAAGGGAATAATCATAAATGCAGCAGTTTTGAATGGCAGTAGTTTCAAAACTGTTGAGCTTCATTTAGCATTTCTCTTTGCTATTTATCTTAAGTTTTTTATTTGGCAAAGATACTATTTATATTATAGGCAGCATAACTTTAGTTTAGTTTTAGTTCAGTTGCTCAGTCGTGTCCAACTTTCTGCAACCCCATGAATCGCAGCATGCCAGTCCTCCCTGTCCATCACCATCTCCCAGAGTTCACTCAAACTCACGTCCATAGCTTACTATGCTTCAAAAGCTTCATATGTTTTTCTAGTAATGGATCCTGCATTAACTGGTGTGCTTCTTTGAAGATGATGCACACAGGTCTAGCTAAAACAATGACCTTAATTCTATAACACTCCAGAGGACAATTTTCAGCCTGAAAATTAACATCTCTTCTACCATCCCCAAATTATTTAAGCAAACAAATCTCTAAAATTTTTGTGTAATTTAATTATTAGGTTTTAAAATGTGATAGAACTTCTAAATACTTTCGTTGAATGATCTTGTTTTATAAAAGAATCAAACGTTCTAGAATGATGAGTGGAATAAGCCCAAGCCTTTTGGGGAATTGACTAACTTGCCTAAGGCCATCTTGTAAGGAAGATGAGAACAGGCTGCTATCTTAAGTGCTCTTTTAACTTAAAATTTTTATTATCACAGAGTTAAGATCAAAGATAGTTTTCCATATGAGCTATTTTAAGAATGGAAAATTGGAAGGTTTTTTCTTCTACATTTGAATTTTGGCTATATAGTTCAATTCCAAGATGTTTTTATATTTGTGGGAATATTCTACTAGAAATGTCCGTTTGGACCAGTTGACATTTAGGTGACTCTAATACTTGGGCGGTTGGTGTGCTTTTGTGTCCCCAGGTGTGGCTCTGTTGCCGTTTGTGGACGAGCGGAGACTGCGTGCTGCCCTGGAAGAGGTGTACCCAGACCTCACCCCTGAAGAGAGTAAGGCCAAGGCCGTGCCCACTGGGCAGCACAGTCTGTGACACAGGCTTCACGTTTGCTTATAGAATTAGACTTTTTTTTTTTTCATTTGTCAAATTTTTCATAAAGGAGGCATAAATCATTGATTTTACTTCTTTGTAACAAAAATTAATTTTTTAAAATTAATACTATGTATACATTGAGTAGTAATTAAATAGTAAATTAAATTGAAAGTTTTTAAGTTATAAGTGTTTGATTTCCTCCATCTCCCTTCTTTCCTTCATCTTCCCCTACCTCCCAGATTATAATACTTTTGCTTGAAGGTTAAATGAGTTGCAGGCATTTACTCTCAGATTGTTAACTTGAAATGTTATTTTTTACAACAAGTGAGCTTTTTGTCATTATACTGATAGTTAAAATATTAGGAAATTGCAAGATTGGGTTCAACTGGAAAATTTAATATCAGTGTAACAAACCTATAGAAATAATTTTATCAGCCATCCTTAGGATAATTTTTGTTCTCAGATGATACAATTTGTATTTCCTTGGGGAATGTTTATATCTTATAAGAAATTGAGTTCTACATAAATAAAACCTTGTAATTCTATGTGTAAGTATCTTTTAGTGACTTTTTCCCCAATAGTCATTGATTTTTAAAGTTTTTTTGAGATTAAATTTTTTTTTGATAATCATTGATTTTTGAAACCTTATCTTCAAAGTTTTTTTTCTTCTGCAGAAGCACATCACCTAAATTTAGGCTTCTTGTTATTTTCTCACAAACTCTGTAATTAAGTTTTTAAAAAAGCATTCATTTATTTATTTGGCTGCATAGGGTCTTGGTTGCATTATGCGGGATCTTGTGCTGTAGCGCTTGGGCCCTCTAGTTGTGGCACTCAGGCTTAGTTCCCCTGCGGCCTGTGGGGATGCGAGTTCCCTGACCAGGGATATTGAACCCACACCCTGCACTGGCAATCGGATTCTTAACCACTGGTCCACCAGGGAAGTCCCTATAATATTAAGCTTTAAAAATTTAGATGCATCTTCTAATTTTGGTCTCATAATAAAAATTGCTCTTGCGGCTATAACTTTGATCTTGTTCTACATTCCCCACAGCCAGAAGAAACAGTCTTGGAGGCGACGTCTTACTTGTTGGGAAACATCACCCACTGCATGACTTCATTTTAGAGCTGTACAAGACAGGTTCCACAGAGGTATGGTTTCGTTTCCATCATGATGCGTTGCTTGATAGTATATTCATTTGATTATTTAATCAGGGATGCATTTTTACAATTTTGGCCAAATATAAACCTAATTTACCATTTGGAGCATTTTTAAATGTGTAATTTTGTGGCGTTAAGACCATTTACAAAGTTGTGCATCTTCCTGATCAGAAACCCTGTACCCGCCAGACAGCATTAAACATTCCTCCACATCCTTCCCTGCCCCCAGCCTCTCACAACCTCTCTGGTACTTGGTGATTTTATGGAGTCCCCTAATTTTGACACCTCCCCTAGGTCACATCATACAGTATTTGTCCTCCCACTTCATTTAGCTGAATTTTCAATGTTTAGCCATCTTATGTCAGTGTTTCTTTTCTTTTATGGCTGAATAATACTTCATTTGTGTATACAGTGCATTTTATTAGTCCACTCATCTGTTGATGGGAACTTGCATGGTTTCTACCTTTAGGGTGTTAAGAATGGTAGTAGTCCTGTGACCACTGGTGAACAAACATGTTTGAGTTCTGCTTTCCATTCTTTCACCTGTATAATCAGGACTGGCTTGTTTTTTTTTTTTCCCCACAGTCCATGGATGTACCACCTGAACTATGTCATGGGATCCAAGGGAAGTTTTCTTTGGATGAGGAAGCTGTTCTTCCAGATCAGTAAGCATCATTGTATATAATTGAGGGGGTTGGAGGATGTTTAGTTAGCATTTCTACTTTGTTGCCTAAATGTTTGATTTTCTAGAAATAGTAAGAAAGTAGTGAGAAAACAAAACAACATAAACCCCTTGGACCCCAACCCCTTGGACGTGGGGTCAGAGCCCAGCTCTTGAGGCAATCCACAAGGTCAAAATTACTTTCATAATCTTATTAAAGTGTCAGGATGTTGTGTGCCTTGTTGTGTACCTGTCTCTCAACTGTTTGGTGTTCCTTATTTATGAAATACCTGTTCTATTTTTCTATTCAGTTATCTGTTCCCCCACTGCCCCCTTTTTGGTTTATAGAATATAAAGAATTCTTATACCAGAATTCTTTACAAATTCTGATATAAGCCCCTTGTTCATAATTATTTTTTATTAGTGAAATTACAAACAGGGCCCTTTTTAGAAGTTACCTATGGCAATGGCACCCTACTCCAGTACTCTTGCCTGGAAAATCCCATGGATGGAGAAGCCTGGTAGGCTGCAGTCCATGGGGTCGATAAGAGTCGGACACGACTGAGCGACTTCACTTTCACTTTTCACTTTCATGCATTGTAGAAGGAAATGGCAACCCACTCCAGTGTTCTTGCCTGGAGAGTCCCAGGGACGGGGGAGGCTGGTAGGCTACCGTCTATGGGGTCACACAGAGTTGGACACGACTGAAGTGACTTAGCATAGCATAGCATATGATTATATTGTTCTTATTGGTTTAGTGATTTCTCTTTCTCAAAGCCTAAGAAACATAGCAACATTTTGTTTCCACTTTTCCCAAAGGTTACAATTTACAAATCCATGGTTCTTTTGTTTGTTTTCAGAGTAGTATGTTCTCCTATTCCTATGTTAAAGGATCTGACACACAATGCTGTGATCAGGTAAGTTGCCCCAAATTCCTGACATTTGCCCAAGAGTACAGCTCTGAACTTGCAGATAAGTTTAAGAAAACCTGTGATTCACAGGGAAATGGTAACTATTGTTCCAGCAAGTCTTTGATATTTGGAGAGTCCCTGTGTTGCAGACCTCCAAGTAGAGCCTCTTGACTTTAAATTATCTATATTGTTAAGATTACTGACTTAACAAGCTTACTTCTCTGCTTTCTGGTTTCCCCTAACAACCTCTAATTCTTCCTGGATTAGAGAGGTGGGAGGTAGAAAGTAGGAGTTTCCAGTTGTGTGCTGTGTAGGTTCAAACAGACCTCTGCACCCTGGAGGCCCACATGGCTTCACGGTATTGTAACAGAATATAAATTGTATTTATATTCATGGCCCTGTAGAGTTCAAAAACAGAGCTGTCAATATACTTTATTTTGGTTAGGATGAGATAGAATGAATTTGTGGAATTTTTTTTTTATCAATAATTACGAACTTTTAAAGGGCTAATTTCTGCTACGTGGAAAACTCATATTTCATTTCCTCAATGGTGACAGCATTTTCTGCCAAGTATGTAAAATATAATATGGCACTTTAGAATAAAAATCAGCAAACTTACTACGCATCTGTGTAACTATTGTGAGTTCCTAATCTCGGTGGCAAGGTTTGCGTTGTTGTTTCCCTCCGTCTTTAGATGAGAACAGGGCAAATGTTCAAGTAACTCAAGGATTTTGTAAAAGCTGTTCCTGAATACTGTTTTCCCACATGTTATTATTTCTCTCATTCTCTGGGACTATTTTGGATTTTATTTAGATTTCTCATTGTGAAGTATAAGCATGTTTATTTTCCTATCTTTAATGGATTTAGGTAGCAGCTGCCACTCTAGGAAGACTTTCACTTATAGAAATCCTTTGTGAATTTGAAAAATCTTGCTAGATTAATTGCCTCATCTCTCACCACCCCCATTCTTAAATTTCTAGTGGATCATTTTTTATTTTATTTTAATTTTATTTATTATTTAAATTTGTATTGACATATAGTTGCTTTACCCTTTATCCTTACCCACAGTTTTTGTTTATCTTGTTGAATAATCTGTCCTGGCTCTTTGTCTTTTGGCTCTTTTGTTAAACGTGGGATTCAGAATCGTAAGCTAGATTCCTGTGTCCACCACAAACAGTCTGATTCCGCAGAGCCAGTGTGGCCTCTGTGTTTAACCCCTGGGTCCCTGGCTTGCAGCAGACCTTCAGGCCGGTTACTGCCACCAGTCCTCTTCTGGATTGGCACATGTTTGCTGTGCTCCTTAGTTTCTCAGTGTGTTTTCAAGAGTCTTCCTTCGCAGCCCCCTAGAAAGGGTAAGTTCTACTTAACTTTCTAATTAGGACAGAGACTTGCCCAAGTAAGAGTTCCAGAGCTGACAAATCCTGGAGTTTTTGTTTGTGTTAATTATGATGGTGATGGTGATTTCTGAGCCTGAAATTTCCTTTGGTGTTATTTGGTATCTATTGTTTTCACAAGATTATTAAATTTATAAAAGAAATCTCAAATTCAGCTGAATATTCAGGTGTATGTTGAATGTAACTTCATAAAAAAATTGAGTTTGTTTCCTGGAGATGCCTGAAAGACCACAAGTAACTCTTTTCTTATGAGGTAATTTTCAGTCTTTTCTCTGAAGGGTCATGCTGAGACTGATGCAGTTTCTTTAGCTTTTTGGATGTTTGTTTCAGGGCTTCTTCTGTATCCCAGTGTGGTTCTTGCTTTACAAACAAAAAATCTGAACATGTAGCCTCCAGTGCCCTCTGCCAGTTACTCCTGTCTACGTTGACCCCTGGCATTTCCCCCTTCTCTGTTTGCGTGCATCTCGTGTTGGAGTCTGTATTGGAGAAATTGTCTCCTTGAGTCCACTTTAGTGGACTTTCCCTCACCTCCTGTTCCCATCGCATTAGGTCTTACCTGTTTTGTTGAGGAAATATATTTTAGAAGTTATTGAAGTGTCTTAAATTCATGTAAGGACTCTTAGAGAATACAATCAACTGTGACCTAGGAATTTTTTTTTCAATTCTGATTCCATAAATCTTCCCACATAGTAGTAGCTTAACTGTGAGTAGAGCTGAACCATCTCCCAGCATTTCTCTCATCCTTTTCTTCTTCCACCATTGTAACTTGCTTAGGCCTGGTATTTTTACAGTAACTCTTTGTTAACTGTAAATATATAAAACTTCTGTTTGATTCTCAGTTTTCTTCCCATCTGGAGGAGCAGGTGCCACCCTCTGTGTCACCCGGGCTCCGTGTCCACACTGGCTGCTGTGTCTTGCACCCACGCACACCTCCTTGCCCATCTCTCCACCTTCCCCTCACCTTTTGTTCCTCTGTTGCCCAGACTTAGGAACTTCAACTTCTAATGGTATATGACTCCGTGTACTGATACCACTGCTCTGGAACCGTCTTTCTTTCCAATTATTTCTCATATCTGGCTTTTCCCAGTGAGCCTATTTGTATTCTCTTCTCCTGGATTACTGTAGTGCTCTCCCAGCTGATTTTTCTCCTAAATCCCACCTACCTTCCCACTGAATCTTCTCTCATCTTTCTTAACCACAGCCACCCCTCAGAGACCTTTGGTTCCTGCCATGGTTTGGTGGAGCCGTGCTCTGTATCTGGGTCCCCACAGCTCCGCGGGGACACCTCCTCCTTGCTCTCCAGGTTGGTCCCTCCATGAAGACCCCCTGCCTCACATATGCGTGCATTTAGCGCACACTCACAAGGTCCTATGTGGAAGGCAAGTGACAGGCTTTGATAGCATCTTTCTTGTGCCTGTTGTGGCCTTTTCCACTTTCTTCCTTACTAAACTGTTAGACTTTTCCAGTCTCTCTCTCTTGTTAGAAGAGGAGGCAGGCCCCATGGTTGGGCACTGTTTGTGCCTCTGCACCCACCGTGAGACAATGTATACAGTAGGCATGCTGAAAATTTGTTTGGTAAACTGCCAGAAAGGCTGCTGACACTTAAGAGAACTGCTCTGAGATCCTTTAGTTACAGGCCTTGCCTTATTACCAGTTTTCTCTGTTTACTTTGTGTCTAGAAAGCCCCAACAAATCCACATACCTACCTACCACCCTGTCTCTCACCCTCTTAAACCTTTCACATTGCCTAGTATGCCTGGCCTTGCCTTAAGCCACCTGGAGTAGACAACATCTAAGATAAAAACAGTCATGGTGAAGAGTGAGTTTATAAGAGGAACAGATTGAGTCAATGAAGTGCTGTTCAGCTGTTCTTGAGCTTATAGCATCTTTATTATAAATGGAACCATTTTTATGTACTTAAAATATACAGTCAACAAAAATTTCTCTATAACAGATGGGCCCTAATTATATTAAGTGGCATTATTTGAAGAGAAAAAAAGTTAGCTATCTAAATGCCAACCAGTTTAATAAAACCCTTTTTCACTGATTGCAACTGTAATCTGTAATCTTCAGAGGATCTTTGGAGAATATAAAAAAGCACAGAGAAGGAAAGGAAATGGCTGTGTGTGCACATAACCTTCTGGTGAATGTGTGTCTAGTCTGTTGTCTCTATTTCCCCCTTGTCATTAAGTATTTTGTTACTACATTTTAAGAAATGCCAATTGAGGATATCCATTTCTATTTATTTATTTATTATTTTTTAAAAATTGAAAATTTATTTTTGGCTGCCCTGGGTCTTCCTTGCTGCACGTGGGCTTTTTCTAGTTGTGCTGAGCAGCGGCTGCTCTTTGGTTTAGCTGCACAGGTATCTCATTGAGGTGGCTTCTCTTGCTGCAGAGCACAGGCTTTAGGGCGTGTGGGCTCAGCATTTGTGGTGCACAAATTCTTAGTTGCCTGTGGCATGTGGGGTCTTCCTGGACCAGGGATGGAACCCACATCCCCAGCATTGGAAGACAGATTCTTTAACCAGTCCACTATTCACCCATATACTTAGGTTTTACAGTTTTTCAGCATTATGAATCCTGATGTTATGAGCATCCTTAGATATAAACTAGGTGCATATCCAGAGTCCTAGAAGAGACATTGCTTTGTCAGAAGGAAGACTTGTGTGCTTTGGGTGAGACACACAGACACAGACACACACACACACACACTCAAAAAGGCAGTTTGGCCCAACTTATTAAAAGTCTGAGTCTGAAGATACAGCCATCACATTGTTTCAAGTTGTGACTGTTTACATTCTCACAGAAACACATTAGTTGAGCAGGATATGGGGCTTGCAACAGGGAGGCTTTGTGTTTTTTCCCCTGTGGATTATCAGTTCATTATTTTTGATTTTGCAAATGTTTCTACTGTTTCTTGCAACAAGCTCTGATCTTGAAGATGTTCGAGGAAGGGTCTTTGCCATGGACCAAACAAAAGGAAAGGTGGTTTTTATTTTTGTTGTTGCAAACCTCTTGTACCAGTGTTTGAGAAACTGTAGTTTCTCAAGATTTGGGCTGTGTCTGTTGTTCTTTCTCTGCGATCACCTACAATTAGGTGGAGCATGACTTTGTATACAAAGTTACATGAGGGCCATCCTGGGGATTAGTGGCAGTTTGGTGAGAAAGATGTATAGGCATTTGGCAGTTTGGCAGAATCTGCCGACTCAGATAATTTTGGGAGAAGACTTCTGAATTGTGGTCATTCTGTTTAAAGAGCCACAGTATCTAGTTCCCTGGTGGTGTAGTGGTTAGGATTCCAGGCTTTTACTGCTATGGCTTGGGTTCAGTCCCTGGCTGGGGAACGGAGATCTGCAAGCCATGCAGAACAGCCAAAAAAAAAGAAAAATAAAAAAACTTTAAAAATAAAACCAAGGTCACAAGTACCTGAATTTACATGGTAGTAGTGAAACAGGCTAATCTAGTGAAATCATTAAATTGTTTCTTGTTCTCTTCTAGTATCAATTTTAAAGACCCACAGTTTGCTGAAGATTACATTTTTAAAGCTGTCATGCTTCCGGGAGCAAGGTAACAACTGTACAAGTTAGAAAATAAAAACTCTTCAAGTTTATTTTGTGTAAGTAAAGTCCATCCCTGTAACTAAATATTGTATTTTCAAATGGTAAGAAAACCCGCACCGGTCCTGAAACCTAGTGACTGGGAGAAATCCAGCAACGGACGGCAGTGGAAGCCCCAGCTTGGCTTTAACCGGGACCGGCGGCCTGTCCACCTGGATCCCGCAGCCTTCAGGGCTTTGGGGTGAGTGGTAGGTTTTTCTGTCTGTGTATTTTGATTGTTTGGAATCTTCCATGGAGCATTTTCAGCACTTAGACCACAGATATTCGAGATCATTAAATATAACTGTTCTGCAGCTATTTTAATGACTTTGATGCTTTTCTGCTTTTCTTCATTTTTTAAATTCAATTCTGTGTCTTTGGTTTATCTATTGCTTTGTGTTGCCTGAGAATTCCATTATTTTCTCTCAAGAGATTTTGCTGTCTCTGACCGTTATTTCAAAAGAATGAAACATGCTCTTTACTCTCAAGAGAGTTGTGACTGAGTTAACCTCTGGGTGTCACAGTCCTTCTATGAGGAGCCACCAGCTCCTGGGCTCATGCCCGTGTGTTGAGGCCTCTGTGATGCCTGAGTGTATCTCCTGGCGTGTTAGTGAGGTCAAGCCTCTCAAAGTGTCTGCTGGCCTTTTGTATCTCCTCTGCTGTGAATTTCTGTTTTTTATTCTCTGCTTTCATTAGCTTCAAATTTTCTTTTTTCTTGGCTATAAAAAAGGGAGCTTTGAAGCAGAAACACACAAAGCTGTGATAAAAAGAGCAAAGTGCTAGGGCATGTATTAATGAGTTATCATCTGTGAATTGATGTTGGTAACTCATAAATAGATATTTCCAATTCATAGGAAAGCTTTAAGATTCAAAGTGGGCTTTAAGCAGTAGAGTACCATCAGTAGCATGTACTTTATGCAGTGACTAGTAAGGGACAGTGGTGTCATGGGCTTTGAGTCCTGAGTGTCTGGATCAGACACTTTGTCTACCACTGGATATTCTTGTTAAGGTTACAGAACCTCTCTCTGCCTCCGTTTCCTGTGTGTGAAATGGAGGTTGTAATCACACCAGCCTCGTGAAGTTGTAGGGATTAACTGCTTGGGATAGTTTCTAAACCACTGTATAAATGTGAGGTGTTCAGCAGGTTGCTTGAAAGTCTTCATTTAATAGTTAAAAAAAAAAAGCAAGTCTAAAATATTCTCTAGATTTCTTTTTTGCATTATTTCAGCCACCTAGGAAAGCAATGTAGAAGTATCTCTAAGTAGAGTGTTAAGTTCTGAGGATCCTCTGAACTTTTGATCCAGATTCCTACGTCTTAGAATTTATCCTGAGAAAATATTTTAGAGGAGCCTAGTTATAGACGCATGTCTCTAGGCATTGCTGTCTATACTACTAGTACTAACTAGTACTAAATGAGTGGACAGGTTTAGTAATGTATGAGACACTAGCATGTAAGTATTCTGTAATACTTAATACACATTACACTTAGGAAGACTGTGAAAGGTATAGGGAAACATTTGATGCAATAAACTAAAAATAGTAAAGTATAGAGTAGCAGTATATACAGGTGAACCCTGAACAACTGTGGGATTAGGGACACTCATTCACTGAAAATCTGCAGCCATGGATTGTGCAGGACTCTGGTATTTGCTGTTAAAAACACTCCACATATAAGTGGACCTGTGTTGTTCAAGGGTCAACTGTATAGTGATAGCAACAGCATAGGTCTTTGAGGGCAAAACTAAATACAATGCAGAAAAAGAGAAACAGACTGAAATGATTTTTTTGCATAAAGTACTAAATATTTACATAATTATCAGGAAGCTTTGGTGTGACAAATGAACATTTGCTGTCTCCATTATCAGGTAACGTTTTGAACTTTGTTCATTATAAATCTTTGAACGTTGTCTTGGTCAGATCTAGGAGTGACGAGATGGCTGCCAGGATTTGTTTATTATAATAGTGATGGGTATGTCTGTGTCTAACTTGTTTTTTGGCGGGGGGGGGGGGGGGCGTCCTTTCACAGCCACGTTATGCCGAGAGGCTCCTCTGGAACTGGCGTCTACAGCAATGCTGCACCACCACCTGCAGCTTTCCAGGGGAACATGTACCGGCCACTTTTGCGAGGACAAGCCCAGATTCCAAAGCTCATGTCAAGTATGTTTTCAGTAATGGGTTCTACCTCCTAGATTAAGTACTGCGACAAAGTGTGGTTTCTGATCTGCATTGCTAAAAGGGTGGACCTAACAGCATAATTGGAGAAGGCAGTGGCAACCCACTCCAGTACACTTGCCTGGAAAATCCCATGGACAGAGGAGCCTGGTAGGCTGCAGTCCATGGGGTCGTGATGAGTCGGACACGACTGAGCAACTTCACTTTCACTTTTCATTTTCATGCATTGGAGAAGGAAATGGCAACCCACTCCAGTGTTCTTGCCTGGAGAATCCCGGGGACGGCGGAGCCTGGTGGGCTGCAGTCTGTGGGGTCGCACAGAGTCAGACACGACTGAAGCGACTTAGTAGTAGTAACAGCATAATTGCATTCATTTTAGTTCGTATCCCCATTTAATGTAACGTTTGCGCTCCATGGCTGTGCTCAATTTTCTAGAAAATACAGGCCATGTACCAAGTTCTCAAAGCCACTTTTCTTTATGAAGACTGCATCTCCATTCCTGGTTGTCCAATTGCCTCCCAACTAGTCAGCCCCCGGGTGGCAGGGGAAGAGACAGTGTGGCAGGATGCTGACATTTTTGTTAAGTCCAAATGTCGTATCATTTAAATTTTCTTCTGAATGTTTCAAAGAAATATTAAATTTAGGAAAAGCAGGAGGGGTTACTCTATTGCAGAGAACCCTTAGAACTCTTAAAATCAAAGTTACACCTGTCAAAGAACCAGATTAAAGTGATGATTGTTGGGAAATATTTATGCCATGTATTTAGTATTATTTCATGCTAATTTACTTACAAAAGCATTTTTAACCTGAAGCCCTGTAAGAAAGGAGTTCTGACAGTCTCCTGCTCTCAGGGTTCTGTTTTCACTGTGTTCTGTCTGTCTGTGTGTTTCTCTGTGTGTCTTAATGATAGTGAATGGAGTGTTGGTGCCTCTGCTCTGAAGTCTGTGGACTTGAGTGGTTCTGTTCTGTTCAGTGAAGGAAGCACAGAGGGCATGGAGTTTAATGTTTAATAGGCTGTGGAGAGCTGCTTGGTACGGTAGTTTCTTTAGCTACTTTCCCCCCAAAATTGAGCAAATAGTGTTTCTTAGCATTTCCATTTATGTCTGTATGTGGAGTATGTATCAGGATGTACCACATACAACTGAAGCATCTAATCGGTTTGAAAGAGCTGTCTGTGCTCCGGGAGCTCACCAGTGGGTGAGGGCACCTCCTGCGGATAGTTAAAGCCTACCCTTCACCCACACGCTCCTTGTCAGTGCCTTTCTTCTGTGGCTCTTGGCCATTTACTTCTATCTGCTGGTGTCACGGCTTCCCAAGAGGAGAACAAAATAAGATGCAAATGCTAGTCAGGTGTAATCGACTATGGTTGTGATTGTGGGGAATTTCGGAGGTCACTGTGTCGAGTACAGTGTCTGAGGTTTGAGAAAACAAGTTTGAATAGCACAGGTGAAAGAAAGCACGGGCTCCGTGTTAAGCAGCTTCCTTCCATCATCAATCAGTGCATTCTGGGTTTGATGTCCTTGATGTATTTTTTTCAAATATACATCAAAGTGAATACTACCATGATGATAACAGGCTTTTTCATGGACCTCCAATAAACCATCTTTTATATCACCTGTGATATGCAACACACTTGGCAAGTATTACCCAGGTCAGTAGTTCTTATCAGGACATCACAGACCCAAATGAGAATCTATATAAGTGGGCCTGGTTCGATTCCTGGTCAGGGAACTAGATCTTACATGTTGCAACTAAACATCCCACATACCCCAATGAAGATGGAATATCCCACGTCCTTCAGCTAAGACCTGGTGCAGCCAAAATAAGATAAATAAAATTTTTAAAAATTAAAAATAGGAAATAGGCTTTGTAGAGTAGGGATTTACTTTGAGCAAGAAACAGGTGGCCCTACCTGTCTGGTGACTTGTAAACATCATTTTCCAGTTGCTTGCTTGTATATATATATATATATAAAGAGTTGATTTTTGAATATTGACTGACTGACAGTGTCACTAAAATTTATTTACTCTGAAGTCTTGTCTGTATATTCTTTTGGATTTTGCCCTTTTCATTCATGTCATCTGTGAGTAGTGATAGTTTTATGTATTCATTTTCTGATCTTAATGCCTTTGGTCTTTTTTGCTTTATTGCACCACCTAGGACCTCTAGTGTGATTGATTGAACATAAGTGGTGATGCTGGGCATCCTTGTTTCATTGCCAGTCTTCAGGGGAAGACGTGTTATATTTCACCATTAAATATGATATTGGCTATAATTTAATTTTTAGGTAAATTTTTAATTTATATTTTAACAACTTAAAAATTTTAATGTATAGATAACCTTTGTTAGGTTGGAGGAGTTTCCTTCTATTCCTTGTTTCTCGTGGATACTGGATTTTATCAACTGCTTTTCCTCCATTTCTTGAGGTGGTAATGTTTGTTTCTTTGTTTTTTATTTTTTCTTCTTTTGTTACGTGGTGGTGAATGACACAGACTGATTTTTGACTATTACACTAACCCGGCATTACTGGAATGAGCCTAATGTTGATTTTTGTGTGTGTGTGTGTGTGTGTGTGTGTGTGTGTGTGTGTGTGTGTGTGTGTGTGTGTGTGTGTGTGTGTGTGTGTGTGTATTAGCATTTTGTGGGATATTGATTCATGTCTATGATTTGAGAGACAAGTTTACAGCTTCACACATTCTGGACTCATAAAACAAGTTAAAAAAGTGTTTCCTACATTTTTATTTCTCTAGTAAGGGTTACTATGAGATTGTTGTCATGTCTTAATCCTTCGAAGAATTCAGTGATTTGTGTGAGTTTCTTTCTTTGCAAGAGCTTTTTGAAGCTTTTTAAAGGAGAAGAGTGCACAGTTACATCTCATTTCTAGAGGTGTAACTTTCCACAACTTGGTTGTGGTTCTGGTTAGGGAGAGAGGCGAAAGTCTGCACTCATCTGTGGTCACACTTGTACAATAAGCACAGACAAATGCTGCAGCTGTCAGGAAAGGAAATCCCATATCCTGTGAAGTTTTCACCAATACTCTTCACACGTAGCTCAACATAAGATTTGGCTTTTCTTCTTTCTTTTGTTTTTTAAGTTTACTGTCATTAAGATTTTTATGGCATATTTATCTCATGGCCACTTGTGACCTCTCAGTTTCTATTTATGCAGACAGACTTAATCCGTGCATGTATGCCAACCAGTCTGCGTCCGTCCATCCATCCATCTGTCCATCCATCGTATCTCTCTCTATATTTCCTATCTGATTTGTATCTGATCCTTTACATTTACATTTTCATATCTTTTTTGAATACCAAGTGTTTTAGGGTGGTGATACCCTTTTAAGAAGAGCAGTGATAAGATCTTTTCTTATTTTTTTCCCCATGAGTCTGTGTTGTCAAGACACTCACTCCCAGAGTGCATGTGTGAAGTGTGCTTGTTTCCCCTCCTATTTTAATTAGACGTGTGTATTCTAAACTTAGAAAATACTGAAAGTAGTGTGCAGATCCCCAGTCTTGCCTCCTGGAGATCCTGAGCTTCTGAGGCTCTGGTTGAGGAGGCAGCTCTCCTGGTGCTTCTGACATAAAATAACGTGAGACTCACCTCAGCCAACAGCGCAAGTGCACGTGGACCGTGGCGTGGCATGGTGTGGTGGGCGTGGTCCTGGCTTCCCCTCCACCCCTCGACAGCCTGTGACCTCAGGCAGGCTTTGATCAGTACTCAGCATTTCTTCATTTCTGAAATGGTACAGAGAACACCCATCCCACAAAATTCCATGGTGATGAGTTTAAGTTATTAAGTACTTGAACCAGTACCTGGCACATGGTGCGTGCTGTGAAAGTATTAAGTGATAAATGATCCTCTATATAGCATTCCTCTCTATAGAATTTTGAACTTTAAGTTTTGGTTAGAAATAGTTTTAGTAAAATTGAGATCTAAACTGGTTTCAGTCTTTTAAAATATTTGTAGTATCACAGCTGTTTCTTCATATGGTGCTGAGTTCCATCAAGGAGAGCCACTGGTCACAGAGCCAGTTTCTGTCAAGTGTCTGCCGCAGGCGTCTCTCTGTCGGTCTTTGATTTGTCTTTGATGTGTCAGTTTTTGGCTGATGGGTGATTGTCCGGGGAGTGTTGGAGTCAAGTGCAGCCCTGAGTGCTCGGCATGAATAAAGCATTCGCTTCTGCAGCCTGGAGAACATGGCATGTCACTTCTCTTCATTTCAGTCTGTAAACTTGTCAATTATCTGCATTTGAAAAGTGATTTTTGATTAGTGGCAATCAGTAAACATGGAATCTTTTCTGTGATTGCCACGCTGATTAGGTAAATTGTCACTTGAGGAACTGTTGGTAAAGCCTTGGTTTCTGTGACCGTAGAGCTCTAGAAAATGGATGTGTTTTTAAAGATCATGGGAAAAAATCAGCTCTCATTTTTTTCTCTCTTGTGCTTCTCCCTTTCTGAAGTGCAATTCAGTATCTCAGAATTTTTTCCCCCTCTCTAATGGATCTTCTGCTAGAGCCATACAAATGAATGAGAATAAGTTTGTTTTGCATTCTACTTCATTATTTCTCAGCCAGGAAGTATTTCTGCTTTATGAACACTTACGGGCCATATATATTGTTCAGAGCCACATGAAGAGATTTGTTTAAAGGTAGCCTTGAAGTTTGTTGATCGTCTTTAGTTTTCTTCTTTGATTGAGAGCAAGAGGTATTTTAATAGTCGTGTGATGGAATTTTTTAAAGTCTTATAAAATTTGCTTAGGTTTTTAACAAAAAACGATAGTTTTTGCCTGTGCTGAGTTTGGAAAGAAGATTGTCTTGGTGGTAAGAAATAGTGAACAAGAAACAGAGAGGAAAGCACCTGGCATACCAGAGTTGCTGGGGTAGGGGCTCTGGGCGCTCTCCTGGGCACTTACAGGGATACAGTTAGACTACTGAGAAGGGCTCTGCCTCTCCGAAGGAAATATTTGTGCACAGTGAACTTTACATTCCAGCTCTCCTTAGAAATATTGGTGTGCTTAATCTAACAATGTGGCATATTCAGATGCAGTGAATATTCTAGAATGTTGAGGATTTTGCCTCTACTTACAGTGTTCCTGGGAGGAAATACACCTGCTTTTTTCCCTACCTTTACTTTTCATAAAACCTTAGGATAAACATTTCTGAAGGCTTTTCTTAATGTGAATGTATTTTTTTTATTATCTTCATTCAGTTCTCATATTAGGGGGCAGTCCCGTGGAGAGTGCGTACTCTGCCATGATACCATATATAAAGAGACACCATGCAACCCGAATCGCAGAATTAAGTCTCTTAAAAAGGAGGCCTGTTTCTGGGCTGACCACAGTGATTTTGGAACATGTGAAGTACAGAGTTAGACAGGGGTCCAAATGAAATTTACTGTAGATCTTTTTTTTTATTATTAATTCATTTTTTGGCTGTACTGATTCTTCCTTGCTGTGTGGGCTTCTCACTGTGGTAGCTTCTCTTGTTGCAGAGCACAGGTGAGCTTCAGTAGTTGTGGTTCCCAGGCTTTCAAGCACAGGCTTATAGTTGTTCCATGGTGATGGGCTTAGTTGTTCCATGGTGATGTTTCTTATATTAGCTAACTTTGTTTAAATAAGACACTAAACCGTAATGCTTCTGGGAACATTTTACCAGTTTTCACAAACTGAAGTTTGGTACAATATCTGAATAGTTATGGACTACAAGTTTAACAAAGTAATGATCAGAAAAAGTGGCCCAGGTGTTGGTTTTACTATTGGTAGATTCCTTTTTTGTAATTCATTGAAAATCATAGTGTTTGGGGATATGTGTATTTTAGATTTCTCTATAGAAATAAACCACACAGGTGAAATGATTGCTGTCTTGTAAGAAGTTCTGGTTTTACCTCCTCTGATTTAGATTTCCTGATGGTGCATAGTGATTCAGACATTACTCCGGCCCGGACTAGGGTTCCTGGCCCTGCTTCCTGTGAATTGTGTGGTGATGAATTTCCTGAGTTTCCATTCAGGTCTGAGTATCTAATGACCACAGAGAAATGTCATCAGCATTGTTCTCGGTTTGACTGCTACTGATTTGGTTTTTAGGGCTTCCCGGGTGGCTCAGTGGTAGAGAATCCCTCCGCCAGTGTAGGAGATGCAGGTTCAATCCCTGGGTTGGGAAGATCTCCTAGAGAAGGAAATGGCAACCCACTCCAGTGTTCTTACCTGGAGAATCCCATGGACAGAGGAGCTGGTGGGCTACAGTCCATAGGGTCACACAGAGTCAGACACAACTGAGCAAGTAAACAACAGTTTGGTTTTAAAGAGATGACAGGGAGGCGTAATTCAGATTGACTGGAAATGCCATCCCTCTTTCAGTTTGGAATGGCATTCTGCTTGGGAGTGATGGAGGTGAAGGCCTCACGCATGCACACGCCGTTGGTCCGGGACTGGGTGGCTCCCCTAGGCTGGTTTGTCTACCTCGGAGGCTTTCTTTGGGCCAGCACCTTGGCCATGTTGCTTCCAAAGCAGAAACAGCCAGGTACTTCCTGCTGGAACCCTTGTTCCTGATTCTCCTTGGCAGGAGGCTTTAAAGCACTACTTCTCTTTCTTTTTCTCCTCAAGTAAACCCAGATTGTATCTTTTTGGTTGCTAACCAGAGATAAGCTTTCATTTCTTCTTTCCTTTAAGAAAGTAATTTTGAAAAGCATGTTTCTAGTTTGTGTTCCCATTAAAATGTGAGCTTGAATACATTATGGTAAGCCTTGTTGTCCTTGGGCCTTGGGAGTCTGGAAGCCTTACTGTCCTCACATGGAGACCTCATTAGACAACTCCTGGAACAGCTGGTCACACTCAGACCCTGCCAGAAGGTGGCCGAGGTGGCCCAGACTGGGGGCCAGAGCAGTGGACAGTTGATACCAACTGTGGGCCGTGCTGGGGGTGCCCTGCAGCCCATTTACACAGAGGGCCAGCAGCCACTTAACCTGTTCCTCGTCATTCGTTCAGTGTTCCCGGCTTTGCTTCCTGTTAGGGGAAGAGGTTTGACTGTCAGAAAACAGCAGGAAAGTAGGCGATCCCTTGTGAGCACATCCTCTGGCCTGTTGTGGAGAGACTGTGCTGTCTGTGTCTTGTCGGCACCGCTCAGAAAGTCAGGGTGCTTTCCAGTTGACATGATTAAGGGGCAGATTTTAGGCTTTCTATTAAAGTTACTATTTGTTCAGTTTTTGTTTATGGATAAAGCCAAAATACCATCGTTTTGCACAGCATTTTAAATATGAATGTAAAATACATATATATGTCTTTGCATACACAGTACACACATAGCAAGGGAGAGAGAAACATGTGAGTTTAATGAGAAAGGCTTCTAAAACCAAAAGCTATGTTTTCTTATCAAAGGAGAAATAATTTTACAGAGAAATTTGTTGACCTTGTTGATTTCATATCTTTTCACTTTTCCATGGTGTATAATTATGCTAGTTAGTACATTCAGTCTCATTTTTTATCAAGAATTGTTAATTATATGTGGGTAGCTGAATAATAATTACTTTTCAAAAAAAAAAATTTGCTATTTAATCCTTTCCTGTTTATCTTCCAGATGTGAGGCCCCAGGACTCCTGGAGAGGTCCCCCTCCCCTTTTCCAGCAGCAAAGATTTGACAGGTAATACTAAAGCAGACATGAGTTTTCAGTAATTTTTCACACCAGCATTTGAGGTGTGGGCTTTCTCTATAGTATGAAATGTACTTTCTCCCCTCTAAAGAATTTCTCTTGGGCCTGTTCTTTAGGAAAATACACGGTTAACACATTGAAGCAAAAGATTCATATTTATATAGTTTCCTGCTTTTCTTGGTTCCTAGCCTTTACTTTATTGATGCTTTTGAGGTGCCCTGAAAAATGCAACACAGAGAACTCAAAATTGTGTTAGGTTTTGGTCAGGCTAAACAAATTTCTTTTTAGAAGAGTTGTGCAGCTTAATGAGGCATAACTAATGGGGTTCCACTTTTATCATGTCTGCTGGCAACACAGTGTCAGTACAGACCAACCATTGATTCTTGCTGCAGACCTCTTGAAGTCCTAATCAGCTTCTTTGGCACAACTTTTTCAGGGTTGACAAGCTTATTGTAGTGCAGTGTCACTGTAGGTCAGTAGTTATTAGTTGCCACTGAAAACAGTTTCTTCAACTACTTAAGACTGAACTGAATTAAACGCAGAAGGGACTCAGAAGAGTATTATGGGATCTGCAGTCTAATAAGTACCATGGACAAGGAAGAATGTGACATGGTTTAATATCAAGGGATGTTTGACATGTGTTCTTTCATTGATAAGTTATGCTCGCCTAAGTCAGGTGGTCTCTGCATGACAAGGCAGCCAGGCGTGTTATGAATAATTATATTAACATCTGAAGAATAATTTTTAAGGGTAGCTTTAAAGTCTGTCGTCTCATGCTGGTCTTGCCCGCATCAGTAAATGCTGAGATGAGTTTAAGCCTCCTCCTAACACGGCTTCCTTCTTTGCTTTCCCAGTCCTGATCTGTTTTGTTCGCCTGTCCTCTGCCATTTTAGCAGTCTGATCTGTTCACATCTGAAATGAATGAAGTGTTGTTATTTGAACAGGGTTATAACCTCTACCCCCTTTAAGAAAGTTCTTTTTTTAGAGACTCCAAAACCTCATTTCATTATTTTCTTCAAGAAGATAAAAGAAATTATGTTGTTCGATTGTTTATTAATAGTATCAGCTACTTAGTGCAAGCTGCATTTTAATTTAGAACAGCTGATCTTGCCTGTGTTTATGTTCTGCTTTCAGTGTGAGTGCTCAGGGCACATGGTATGTGCCACTTCAGCATTCTCAGAGTGGCACCATCGTCACACTAAATGAGTGAGGGGTGTATTTTTCTAAATACGTATTTTCACATTCACACTGATCTTACCTTAGATGACCATCTTCTGCAGAATGTTTGTCACGTTTGATGTTTAAGATTTGGTTTCCCCACTTTGTTGCTTGCTTTTTCCCATGTTATTAAATACTCACCAATATTAATAATCACCAAAGAAACATGAATTCATTTATTCCTCCTGTCACCCCTTTGAAGTAGATGTTGTTACTTTTACAGATGAGGAAACTGAAGCCCACAGTTCAGTAGCTTATCTGAGGTCTCTCTTCCATACCATTCTTTACCAAGAAACTTTTCACCCAAGCAAAACTCACTGGAAAACTGGCTCTGAACATCCTGTCCCGTGAAGCCACAGGGACTTCAGAGAAAGTCCTTCCCCTTCTGAGGCACCCTTTCTTCAGTCCTGCAGCTTTCCTTCCCTCTCCACATTAAGCCCTCTAAGATCATCACTTAGGTCCTGACATCCATGGGGTTTTCTTTGATCTATGATCTGTGCCCTAGTCAAGCTGGTATCTTCCTGATTGACTCTGTGAACCCAGTGGACGTGAGGTGTGTTCTCTTGGAGTTTTGGTTTACTTTCAGTCAGAAACTAAAACTGTGCCATAAGGCAGAAGTTACGTGTGAGCTTAATAGAATTCTTTCTTATGTCTTAGAGCATGGTCATTTAAGAAACAGTTTATTCTTATAGAAAACAAAGTTTGAATTTAGCCTCCTAAACTTCCCCATTAGCCAGCCTTTCAGCAGATGCATCACTCATCTCTGCAGCCTGTGTCAGTCTAACCTTGCTGACCTTACATGATATAGAGGAGAAAACACAAACTCACTGTGACTTTGCTGAGGCGTCACGACTGGTAAGTGGAGTTCCTGCTAGAACCAGGCTTCACTGGTCATTAGCTCAGTACTTTTCCACTGCGCTGTCAAGTGTTTGGTTGAGAACCCTATCAGAGAAGAGAATTTTTTAAGTGTGCTTTTTTTTTTTTAAACATAAACTACACTGTTTCTTGAATTAATTCCTACTTTGAGATAGTATTTATAATTCATATGTTCATTTCACTTAAATTACAACAGGAACACCCTGCTCCCACCTTTGCCTCCCCACAAAAGGACAACCTAGCCGTCATCATGATGGTGATGGAGGTCCAGCTCGTGCTTCCTCCTCCCCTGGGTGCCGCCCTGTTGTCTGTCCTTGCCAGTGGGGAAGTCTCTTTTCTGGCCATATCTTATCCAAAGTGGCCATTTCGTTTTTTAAGTTAATAGGTACTAAGCTCAGTTGTAGATTTTTAAAAGCTGATTTGTCATATACATATATATGTGTGTGTGTGTGTGTGTGTGTGTGTGTGTGTATTTATAAATTTAAAATATTCCAATGAGTAGTATATAGTTATGTCATACTGCCAGCTACTTTCCAAAACAGTAATTCAGAAACTTAAGAATATTGTTGCCATCCGTGGTGCGCAATGCCTCAAATAAGTTGCCTTAATCAATAGCTACTCATTAAAAAAAATATGTGTCAGCCTCAGCACTTCCATCTCAGATTTAGAATGTATTTTCCAGGGCACATTTCAGTTTGTAAAAGTATTTGCAAACTGATATAATTAGTATACAAATATGATAAACTTAGGTAAAATAAAGGCCTTTCTGCCTCTACCAAGCAGAAGAGGGTAGTTCGTACAAGTCCCTCTTACATGGCTCTTTCCATTTAATTATTTTTCTAACTATTTGATTATTATTTTTATAAATATTTTTGTCAAAAACCATTTCAGGTAATCATTTTAAACCAAAAGGAGAATTTTGTGCTCCTACATTGTGGCCTTGTTCCTGTCTTTAGGTCATAAAATAATGGAGAAGTGCATTTATAATGTATTTTAGCCATGCCAGCTGATTTTCCTGAAACTCAGTTGACTGAGTTTTACTGTTGTAAAACTGTGGAGAAAACATGGTCACAGCTCATAAACAGTGTGTGAGCTGTACGTGAAACAAGCGGGTTTTGCATTAATGGCCCGATTTTCACGAGCCTCCTTGGTCACAGCATAAACCTATGTGTCCGAGATTGGAAGAGACTGTGTATTCTCTGCATACAGAGCTATTCCTGCTTGACAGTTGAGCCATTCTCGCTGAAATAATTTGTATTAGTGATTTCAAAAATAATTAAAAGCCCCGAATACATGCATATTCTTTCTGAGGTACAGATTTTTCAGTTTATTTCAACTCACAGCAGATTATATTATTAGAGTTCTGGTCCCACCACTAACTGTGAAGAACAGCACTGGCCTTTCTAGGATTCTTTAGAGAGCACTTCTTGGAGACATCACACAAAAATAGTTATATTTGCTGGTTTTGTTTGTTTGTTTTTTTAAAGGGTAAGCTCCAAGTGAAGGAAGGAGAGTGGGGGTGGAGAGGATGGATTCAGGCTTGAATAGTTGTGAGAAGAATGCATTACCCGGTGAGCCCAGCTTTGGGCTTTCCCCTCTAAGACCTAGGCAGTGAGATTCATATGTTGATGTGGTCATAGCTAATACCAGCTACTCAGTGCTTTAGCAAATTTCAGGTTTTCTTATTATCCTCCCAATGTCTGTAACAGCCCCCAAAGCTTCTACTGCTGAAGTACACTAGGGAATTTTGCTACTCTTTATTCTTGGTAGTGACTGTTGAATAAAATGGAAGTTCAGGAAAATACCTCAAGAAAGCTGTGCCATACAGGGTGATT
Source organism: Tragelaphus eurycerus (assembly GCA_935064755.1). Taxonomy (NCBI): domain Eukaryota; kingdom Metazoa; phylum Chordata; class Mammalia; order Artiodactyla; family Bovidae; genus Tragelaphus; species Tragelaphus eurycerus. The sequence goes on from CAKXYN010000324.1 coordinate 397,495, forward strand.
GCCTTTAGAGGGTAAATCTTTGCTACACTGTTTATGTGACAGCTTTAAATTGTTATGATTTAATACTTCATACCTGTTGTTTTGTATCTGCAGAGTTAAAATAGGCACTTGAAAACAATTAAAACATTTCTTTTGACCAGTAATCCGGGCCGGCAAACTGGGTTATAATAGCTTTTGAATCTGTGTTCCCATGTAAACTGTACACCAAATGCCAGTCAGTCCATGCCAATTAGTGCTCATGTTGCTAGGTCACCATGGTCAATTGAAAGCCGCATCAATAGAACTTGAAAAGGTTTCCTCCTGATCAGACCTTCTGACATATTGAGCAGAATAATGGATGGGAAAAAACAGCCAAGTCCCCTACCCTAGATTCAAAATACTCAGCAGTAAGAATTCATTTGCAGCATGCAATTAACTAGAAAGAATGGACTCGAAGAACGAGCCTGGACATTTTTAAAAATAAAGCTTCATTCTCTTGTCTCGTGCATGTTTACTCTTTGGATAGCATCTTAAAATGTAGCCAGCTTGGTGATCTTGGGTCCAAAACTTTAGTGACTAGAAAGGAAACTTTACAACTGAAGATGAACAATTTTTTTTTTTTTAAGTCAGATCTTTCTGATTCAACTGAGTTTTAAACAAATGCTGATATTTCATGAAATATATTAACTACACTCTCTGTGAGGGACCTAAAGGGCACCCTGATCCTATATATCCCATATGACAAATCCAGGCATTTTGGATTGTCCCAAATTTGGAAATGATACCTGCGAGATTTTGACCTTTAATGTAAATGTGATGCTTTTCCACAGAGGTGTTGGGGCCGAACCTCTGCTACCATGGAACCGGATGCTCCAAACCCAAAATGCAGCCTTCCAGCCAAACCAGTACCAGATGCTAGCTGGGCCGGGCGGGTATCCACCCAGACGTGACGATCGTGGAGGGAGACAGGTGATGGATGTGGTGTGGGCTTTGGGGTGGAAAGCTTACTGCTCACTTTGTCCTAACACCTCTTGGGACTCAATGGTTGGTTGGTTGTTTTAAAATATCTCTGTGTAAGTACTGTTAGAGTAGCTCAGTTTCCCTTTGATCTCTCATTAAAAATGTTTATGGGGTGAGTATCTGCCTCACTAAATAGGTTGTACTTTGAAGATGCTAAAGAATTTTCAGACCAAAAGTCCCTTTAATCACAGAAATCCAATATTTAGCACAAATATGGTCCAGCACCAAAACATATTGTTTCTCTTTATAATGTTGGTTTTTGTTTTATTAGAAACTAGATCTCTCAAAATGAATGGTAATTTTATAGAAGCTGAAAGTAATCTCTCACCTTTTCAGCTATTACCTTTATTCCCCTTAGGAGTTTTCTGTCTTGATTTACCTGTTGTGTCTTCATGAGATGAAATCTCTCCTACTAATTTCTCACTTTTTTTTTTTTTTAAACTAAATTTGAACCAGCTATACATTGAATGAGTATAGTAATTCCTAGACAGATTCAGTAAGAGGAAGGTTTATTTCTTTCTCTTTATAACATCCATTTGTAGCAACATTTAAGCCTGAGGTCTGTTTGCCTCAGTCTGTGCCTCAGCCATTCGACACCCTGGCCAGTACTTACATGCTCTTTAATCCAGTGCTTGCCAGAGAGCAGGGTCTGAATGCAGTGATTCAGAGTGTGTAGTATTCGTGGAGTTGGCACCTGCGGTGATGAAGTGGTTATTAAATTGCTTACCTTGTGTTACCTCAGCCTTTTGCAGTGCTTCGAATATTAATTTTCTAACTCAGGTTCTTGACATGTGTCCCTTTCTTCTGACAACTGAGAATAATCTCTTGCCAGCTAAGAAAAATCTTTTCTTCACACTTTTTTTGGTATACTCTTAAAAGTCTCAGTTTACTTTATAAGAAAATAATCATCTTAGTTGTCCTTTGAGAGAATTTTGTAACAGTTCTTTAGATGTATAATATTACTTTACATACATACTATCTGCCCAGAATCTCTACAGATGATATCAGCAGGTTCTTTAGATTGAGACTTTATGCTGCTAGAGTCAAGGTGACACCAGGCAACCTAAACAGTGAATATTATTGAAAGGAAGGTGTACCTGCAACTAGAAGTTGGCTCTGGAGAAATTTGAGTCCAGTCCCCTCATTTTCCAAGTCAGGAGTTGAAACCTTAGATCTGCTGTTCAGCAGCAGAGCTGGGGGTGCCTGTTAACTTCTGACCCCAGTTCAGTGGCTCTCCTGCCTCCTTTAGGGGAGACCCTCCCTTTAGAGGAGCTTTCTGCTGTTCCAGGAGGTATAATTGTTATTCACTCAGGAGATCTAAATCATTTAGGACCTTTTGGAAATACATTTCTTTTTCAGCCTTTTTTCTGCAAAGATTTCTTTTTCATTTAGAATTTTGAAGCACTATTAAATTGTAAAAGCTCACTGTTAAAACCAGTAAAATTATACTTTCAGTATATTTTTAGTGGAGAACTGGTAAAGTGCTCTGAGCTTCAGTATGGGGAAAGGGGTCCATTTTAGAATCCTCCCTAGAAACGAGGAGTTGTGATGGCAGACACATCACATTTATCTTTAGGTTGTACCAAAATGGTGTTTGGAAGCATACTAGGAAATGTTATGAAAGTTCCCTGTAATTGATTATGTAATAACCTAATGTGGTCTACTATTGCTTATAGCTAAACAAACAAAAACGCCTAAAGTTAATAGTTCATTAGGCTTCAGCTGAGGCAGCAAGCTCCTGCCTTGGTTAAGCAAAATGGCTTTCCTAGTCTAATATGTCTGAGGATGACATGTGGCACCTTCCCACAATGTGGCCTGAAGTACCATGGGGGCTGGTGGTGGGCTAGACTGACAAGTGTTTTACACAAGACACTTAACTGTCCTTCATTTGTGTACATTTTAAGGAATTTCTTAGGTGCTTGTTAAGGCTGATTTGGTTAGTTGTCAGTGATAGCATTTATGCTAATTTCCACTCGTGTGCAGCTTTGGAAAAGGCTGAAAACCAAATACATGTGTTTATGGAGACCATCCATGTGATATACCTGTAAGAAATAGTCCCTTTCTTTTTGGTGTGTTTTTCCATTGAGAAGTAAGATTAATTTCTTTGCAGGAGTGTTAATCCACAAAGTAAACTTTTGCTTTTTTTTTTCTTCCTCTAGGGATATCCCAGAGAAGGAAGGAAATACCCTTTGCCACCACCCTCAGGAAGATACAGTTGGAATTAGGCTTTTGTAAAGCTTTCCCAGATCCTTTCATCATTCTACAGTTTTATGCTATTTGTGGAAAGATTTCTTTCTCAAGTAGTAGTTTTTAATAAAACTACAGTACTTTGTGTATTTGTTTTAACTGTATATTTCTACTGATCCGATCTCACTGTTTTATGTTGCTTTCCAAAGATGTGTGTTGCATAATACAGTGGATCTGAATTTATTATTGCTTGTAAAACATGTTTGATGGAATAGGAATACTGGTTTTTCATTATGGTTAAAAATCAAACCAGCTGTGGATTTCAAAACACAGTGTATTCTAGATCATCTAAGATCCATGCTGATTTTTAATGCACAAGAATTAAGTATGAACTCTTGAGCTGGAACCCTCAGCTAACTAGAGTGTATATTGTTCAGTATTTCTTTGGGAACATTTCATTGATGTACTTGTCATATGGAAATTTCTGGACTTTAGTAAAAAACAATCCAAAAGTTAGAACTCTGGTCTCTTTTGTTGTTTTTCTTTTACAGTATTTAAACTTTGAAAATCTTGGCAAGTGTATGGTTGGTTTTTTTAATCAGTATATCAGAATTTTCTACAATTAGATGTCAAAAGAAAATCAGTGAAGAAGTAGATTTTAAGAGGATATGGTCAGAAAGACAACCCATCCGACTCACGCACGTATGCCTTTCCACTACTAATTTGGCAAATTATAAAATCTTCATGAGATTATCTACATTTTACAAATTTCATGCATATTTGTGCCGCAGTTTTAAAGATTTGTTTTAAATCTTTGAGAATTCTCAAAGTTTGAGAAAAATCTTTGAGAAAAGTTCAGGGGGTGGTGATGAGAGAGAGGTGAGGAAGTCTGTGATATAAACAAACTTCTAGTTACAAAATAAATGAGTCATAGGATGAAATTTACAGCATGGAGAATATAATAATATTATTTTTGTGTGGTGACAGATGGTAACTAGATTTATTGTGGTGATCATTTTGTAATGTATAGAAATCTGGAATCAGTCTATGCCCCTGGAACTAACGCAGTGTTGTAGGTCAGTTATACTTTAGTTGAAAAAACAAAAACCACAATGGAAGAGCAGAAAGAAAGAAGAAAACTTGAAAAGTTTTGGACTTCCTTAGTGGTCCAGTGATTAAGAATCTGCCAGCCAATGCAATTCTCATTCCAAGAAGATTCCACATGCCGTGGGGCAACTACGCCCAAGCACTGCAACTACTGAAGGCCACTTGTCCCAGAGCCTGTGCTCAACAAGGAAAACCCGCACACCGTAACTGGAGAAACCCAGAGTGCAGCAGTGAAAATCCAGCACAGCTAGAGATGAATAAATAAAGGGTTTAAAAAAGAAAACCTGTAAAGTTTAATTCCTAACTAAATTGCCTGTGCTCCTTGGTATATTTTTGCATTATTTCACAGTAGATTCCAATTTGTACTCATTTTTTCCTTGCTACTAAGTACACTCATTCCTTAAATGTATGCTTGTAGGTCACACACAAGCACTTCCATATGTGTTTTTCGTTTTCCACAACAAATTTAGACACATGTATGAAGACTTGTCCACTTTTCCATTCTAGCCTCAGATTGTAAAATAAGGTTTCTGTCTTTCTGACTTTGACATTTTTACTTTAATATTCAACAAAGGCAACTTGTTAATCTTAAATCTGTTCAGGAAAAATCCCACCTTAACCTTGGATAGGAAGGTATTTTGAAGCTATTGAGTTCATTGCTGATGATGCGTGAATAGAGCAGAGTTCTTTATTGTTGAGATAAAGAGTCTCTGCTGGGAATTAACCATTACAACCATCACAATACAATGAAGGAATAATGCTGTTTATCTTCTGAGTATTAAAAATGTGTAACACCTGAATCAAGTATTGCATATTCCAAAGGAACCCATGTACATGTCTTAGAGTATACAGTTCATAAGTACCCTATAGCCACGCTTGTACAGGACCTAGATTTCTCAGATCTTTAATTTTGGTCTAGTTTTTTAAGTTTTCATGAGCATATCTAAAGTAATTTTGACTTGGTTTTTTGCACCATTGCACATAACTAATGAAAACAAACATAGTAAGTTTGAAAATGTTTTTAAGTGTTTTGAAGACATCTAAGCAAAAGCCTGATGGGAAAATTAAGCCCTTAGCTTTCCTCTAGCAGGTGGTGAGCCCTTGCTTCCTTCTCTCTCCTTACTCTGACATCTCTTTACAACTTGTCCCCACGTTTGAATCTTCCAGAAAAAGTCCCCGTTATTTCAACAAAGGCTTTTTAGAACTTTCAATGGCGCGTTTAAAGCTATAACTAGCCCTCTCCACACTCAGGAGTAAATACAGCCAACGGGTCGATTTTGTGTAGTTTACTCCACCTTACTATGGAGGGCCAAGGTTTTCGAGGTCTCATGTTGAAGGTTTTTAAGCATTTAAGAACCTGGGGACAACCCGACTTTATCGCGGCGCTGGCGCCGGTGGTGAGCGTGTGTCTTCAGGGTGAAGGTCGAGGGCAGCACACGGCCATCCGTCCATCCCAGAGCGCTGTCCGGCCGCGCGGCGTCGGGGAAACAGGTGGGGAGGTGACCTGCAGGCTGACCCCGAGCCACAGCCGGGCGGGCGGCTCAGGGGCGCGCGCGTCGGCGGCATCATCACCTGGGTTCCTTGGGCCCCCGCCGCAGCTTCGCTGCCGGCCAGTGTCGTCTTGGCTCCCCGCACGGATGCGATCATCGGCCCTGGAAGGAGGCAGCGGAAAGGGTCTTCTCCGAGGCTGCTGTTTTTTTCAGTTCTAAGCCTGAGGGTAAGTGAATTTCGCTTGGCTTGGAAATCAGAATGTAATCGTTCTCCGCGACATAACCTGGAAGCCGGGTTCGCAGGCGGCGCGGTCCCGCGGATGCGTGGCCTGCATCCAGCTCGTCCAGCCCCGCGGCTGCCTGGAGCAGATCCGCTAGCCTTTGGCCCGCGAGCGCCAAAACTAATTAACTAGCAAGCGGCCCATTCTCGGCGGATTTCTTCTCCACTCAGGGTGAGGTAAACATCTGCATTGCTAGTTATCTGATACCGCATATATGGCACGAGGGCCAGAGGTAACAGGCTTTAATTAGTGCGTGTGAAATGGGAATGGAACCATTTACTACCGCAAAACAGTTTGCACACCTTAAACTTAGGTAACATTTGTGATTAAACTTTTATTAGAACTCACCTAAGCAACTACTGAAAGAGGTTACATGGAAATTTTGAAACTTAAATAAAAGGCATTTCATTCCAACATTCTAAAGCAAAAACAAAGGAAACCAAAACACCTCTCAGAAGCTTCCAAATCTCCGTGCTCAAAAAATAGTGACATAAAAGTGATCCTAAAATCAAAGTGATCTCAATACTTACTGGAGAGAGTGACTCCTGACTTCGTCTTTGAATCTTCTCCAGATGCTCACCCATTTTCACTAGCAGCAAAAGTCTACTTATTTAATTCATTTTTTAATAAAATGTATCCTAGTGCCCTGTTTCATTGGATTTGAGCATAGCAAGTAGTAGTTTTAAAAACTGGACTTGAGTAATTAACATACAGAGTTTTATCCACATATTAGTGTTAACATTAAAGAGTTGGGCAGTATCATTCATATTCTCAACTACATCTGAAACTTTTATCACCATTACACTGTGCATTATCTTATGCACAAATTCATATCTAAAAATCCAGTCATGGGTCTTTATGTGATTATGGTTCACAAATTTAAAAGTCTTTCTAAAAGTCATCATTGTGAAATGCAGCTAACAAAGCAAGTCTTTGGAAGGTGCTTGCATTTAGTGAGCAGGATTGCGTCTCTGATTTGCTTTAAATTGAAAGTAAACAGTCAATAGCAGAATGGAGTTTGGACACAACATCTGTGTTGATAAAAGTCTGATTGACTTACTTGTTCTGACTGTGAGGTTTTAGTTCTAAGCAAAGCCTCAAACAGAAGACAACTGGGTTAAACCCCCTCTTCCATGTACAAAACACCCTTCCTGTATCTTTCAACACTGGGCGCGCATGCATGCATGCACGCACACACACACACACACACACACACACAACTTCATTTTACATCCCAACACAGATTTCAGAAAAGTACCTGCAATCTCCGCCGTTCCTCTCTGCAACTTGGATTCTGGATTTTGGTTTCTGTGTCTCAACTGGGAAAAAATAGGTTAGAGTGTTGTAAAACCCCAAAAACCTTTAGGAAACTGTGACATCCTCAGCATTTCTCAAACCGAGTTTTGCTGTGGCCTCTGCTAAACTTTGGAGGGGCTTTGTTCCCACTTAAACCCTGCGCCAACCTCCCTTTTGGTTGTGAAGACACTTATCCTCCTCTTCAGTTAATGAGTTTCACCTAGTCTGGCCGTTTGTGTTTTTATAAAAGATCTGCAAAGCACTAATTGCAAAAGAAGCAAAAAAATCTTTTGTTTCACATTAATCAGAATGTGGAATTCTACAGTATAAACATTTTCTATTTTAATGTTTCAAAAGTAAACCTTATCCTAATTTCTGGATGTGCACACATATACTCAGTACATTTCTGGGTGCAGACAGTTAAGCTCACTGCGGCAATTACCTCTGGCTTGAGTCCCTTACTATTTAAAGGAACACTGAAAGGAAAAAGATATGCCTGTACCAAATACACTTTCAGAAAATATTGTATAAAGAAGGCTGTTTCTTCTTAGTGGTCTTTTTGATTGATAGTTCACTTAGTCTAAGGGATTTTTTTGTTCCAGAAATTATTAAGGGAAAAAATTTTCTTTAAATATGTTACTCGGAACCCTTACTCCATAAGCTACTATTTTTATTAAGTTTTGGGCTGTAAAAAAAAAAAAAAAAAAATTACAAACCATGTGAACTTTTATAACATGTTTTCTAGAAGTAGAATTTCAGAAGTTGAAGGAATCAATATAAAGAAGCATTTTTAAATCTGGCACATCAGTAATAGTTATGCTAGCCTGGCTAGCATTTTGAAAATCAATTTTATTAGTATGCAAAAACTCAAACTGGGAGAATTTTCTGAAAGTGTACTGCATCATTTTCATATTTTTCTGCTCAAATTTTATGTAAAATGTGTTAAAAATCAGTTGTCATTTTATAAAAATGCATTCACAGACCCTTGATAAAGATTGATTCACTTGCTTCTGTAGTGTTTTTTTTTTTCTCTTTGTGAAAGGAACTGGAGTTTTTAATTATTATTACTGTTTGCTGTAGAAAATATAGAGTAAGTGCAACTTTTAAAAACACTTTGCACAGTTCAGAAAAATACCCAAGCAGTGAAATGAAATAAAATGTTTCACTTCAAACTATAATTTTAAAATTTCAAATGTAGAAGAGGTTTAGGGTCTCTGGGAAACGTTCTGGTCATTTGTAAAACATGCCATTATCCATGTTATGTCTTTAATTTTTCTTCATTTTATGAACTCACTTTCTCCAGCCTTCTTTTAGCATTTTTAATCTACTACCAGTTCTTTAAATCATGAATAAACTGAGCTGTGTTGTCATATCATGCCAACTAGTGTAAAAAAAAAAAAAAAAGCCTATACAACATAGTGAAAAAGAAATGATCATCTGACATTTACCAAAAAAAGTAATTAAATTCTTTTAAGTTATATTTAAATATCCTTTTGAAACATAGGAAATATAAATCAGCATATTAAAGAGTAAATACATTATTTGTACAAGAAAACACCAAGAAAATCGGTGTGTAACCCTATTAACTTGTAAATGTGAGAAAATAATAAATATTTTACTGATTCTTTACACACTGATTACCATTCATTAAGTCACCTTATTTTCTTCCTTATTGACATGCTTTGAAAAATAGATTAATTAATTGATGTCTGTCTTGGCAATTTTGCTTGTTCTACTGTTTTATCAAGGTACTTTAATTCAGACAATCAAATACCTTAGAAAGAGTAAATAACATGTCTGTAGAATAGGGTATAATTTATTTTGTCCGTTGATTTTGGGAGACCAGTTTCCATATAAAAAGTAGCTTACAATCCTTTCTTTTGATGAGCTGCATCTTAGGAGGAAAAGCCTCTTTTAGGATAATATACAAACACTCATTGCCAAATCATGATCAAAACATTTAAAAAAACAGCATTAAGTTTAAAAAGATATATCAATTCATATAAGCAATATTTTGATTACGTTTATTCCATTTCTCTAAATGGCAATAACTCCTCTGCAGTAATGTTGCTATGTGCATGATCCATCTTGAGCTACAATTCAATTTACTTTCCATCAAACATTAATGAAATTGCACTTAAGCGGGGGCGGGGGGGAGCGGTAAGGGGGGAGTTCGAAAATTAATCTCCCAAGGTAAGTTCCACTTCAAGAAGAAAACCTTGTTAAAGCTGGGTTGACTTTCAGAGCTACAAACACCACCTAGGTCTCCAACGTTTAAAACTCCGAGAGGTTTGGTTAGGAACGTGGTGGTGGATGTGGACTCGGCCGGCTTTTTACACAATTTAGGAACCTCCGGAAGGAGGAAATCACCTCAAAGCCTCCTGGCCGGCGCGATCTCAGGATTCGATCCCGGGGCTTGTCGCGTCCCCACCCGCAGCGGAGGCCCGGCGCCCGCCCCTCTCCGCGATCCGTCCGTTCTCTCGCGAGCGGCGGCCCCGCCGTCGGCGCGAGCAGACCCTCGGGCGGCGGCTGGACCCCCGGCCAGCCGCGCCGTCACCACGTCCGGCCATAGAGCAGGTTGGCGCCCAGCGCGCCGCCGCCGTAGTCCCCCGCCGCCGCCGCGTCCAGCCCCGCCAGGCCTGCCCCCGCCCCGTGCAGAGCGGGCGGGCTGGGCGACAGCTCCTCCAGCTCCGGCGTCGGCGCGGGCGGCTGCGGGCCGGCCTGGGGCGTCGGCGTGGCCGCGCCGTTCTGGCAGGGCTTGCCGTCCTTGACCAGCACGGGCACGGCCACGCGGCGCGGCGACGGCGGCGGCGGCGGCGGGCCCAGGCCGGCCTCCTGCTGCAGCTGCTGCGCCGCTTTGTCCTTGGCCTGGCGCTTCATCTTGTAGCGGTGGTTCTGGAACCAGATCTTCACCTGAGTGGGCGTCAGGTGGATCATGCTGGCCAGGTGCTCGCGCTCGGGCGCCGACAGGTACTTCTGCTGCTTGAAACGCCGCTCCAGCTCGTACACCTGCGCCTGCGAGAACAGCACGCGGCGCTTCCTTCGCGGCGCCGCCGCAGCGTGTAGAGGCGCCAGCGACTTGGCCGCGTCCGCGATGCTCGTCAGCGACCCCATGCCGGCCACGTTCACGCCCGCCGACGGCCCCATGAACCTGGAGACTGGGGAGGGACCCAAGGGGAAGACCGGTCAGCAGCCGCCGCCCCGCTCTCTTCACACCGCGGCGGCCGCGACGCCGGCGGGGCCGGTTGGGTCCCAGGACGCCCCGCGCGCTCGGGGTCCCGGGGTCCCAGGACGCCCCGCGCGCGCTCATTGTCTCAGGGCCCCAGGACGCCCCGCGCACCCCCGGCCGGATTCCCAAGCGCTCCCCGCGCCCCGGGCTGCGGCGGAGAACGCCCGCGCCGTCCTCGGCCCTCAGTCCCGCGCTCCTCGCCCCGCTCACTTGACGAGTAGCGCGGGTCCGGGTTGGCGCCGTACCAGCCGGTGGCCGCGGCGGCCGCGCCGCCCCGCACGCCGTCTGTGTAGGCGGGCAGCTCGCCCACGTTGCCCAGGCCGCCGTTGCAGTAGCCGCCCACGGCGCCGTGCGGGAACTGCGAGACGCCGGGCGGCATGTGGTAGGTGGCGGCCGCCGCCGCTGCAGCCGCCGCCGCTGCCGCCGCCGCGTTGTGGCCCGCCATGGCGTGCGGGGGCTGCATGCCCGCCGCGGCCGCCGCCTGCGAGGAGGGCCCGGGCGGCGGCGCGCGGTAGGCGGCCCCCAGGCCGGCCGGCGAGCCGTCCATGGCGCCGCCGAACTTCTTGTAGGTCTCCTCGATGGGGCTCAGGATGTCGGACACGGAGAAGGGCGTCGTGTGCTTGGGGCTCAACGACATGGCTCGGCGGGCGGCCTGGTAGGGGGGCCCGGGGCGCGCGCGGGTCGCCGCCACCTCGGCCGCGGCGGCTGCGCCTGTGACCAGGAGTCGGCGGCGCGGCGAGCCCCACGAGCTGCGGGATCTGGGGTTTATTTTAGTCCGGCGCCGGGTTTACGACAGACTCGGGGGGCGGAGCAACATCCCAAACGAGCAAACAATGGTCCTTGACATCTTTTTTCTGTCGCCAACACCCCCACCCTACCCCCACTCCCCATAGAGGAGGCAAAAAAGGTAAAGGGGGCAGTTGGATGTTTCTTGAAAGGATCACCCCCTTCGCTTTCTCCATCCTTCCTGCTTCCATCCAGGCTTCCTGTTACCCTAGCCCTGGAGCATCAGAAACAGAAACTCTGAGGCTGGCGTCGAGGCTGGATGTGAAGGACTCCGCGCCTTTGCCCATCAGACCCCAGTTTCCTAAAGCAATTTATTAGCAAAGTCCAATGTGTTTGGAGGTGGGAGGGAGGTGGACAGAATGGTGCTAAGTTGAGAGCGGATGGCAGTTTCGCCTAGTTCTCTCTAGCTTTCAGCCTCTCACTTGCTCCATCATCTAAAGTGTTAAAAAAAAAAAAAAAAAAAAGAAAAAAAGCTCTTGGGTCCCACCGTAAGAGCGCATAAAGAGATGAGGCACAATGACCGTCCTCTCCGTTTGTAGGGTTTCTAATTTATGCGTCTTTAGACTCTCAAGCATCATTTTGTGGGCAACCAACCGGGCACTTTCAAATTAGCTCAAAGTATCCAAATCCAAAGAAGAGAAAACACACAGAGACACAAATACACGGATGCTAATTTGTAAGTATTCTGTTTCTGCTCTGTGGGGATGGAGGTTAGATAAGGGAAAGAGGTTAGGTTTTTATGTGTTCTAATGTTTCCTGTTCAGCTCGCACCTGTAAAGTTCTGTACAGGTTTCTTTCCCTTTTGTTTTCCTCCCGCACCCCACCTCCCCCGAGTGAAAATATCCAACTTGGGGTTTACTGGCCTATCACTACAGTAATCAAAAAAAAAAAAAAAAACACAACACCCCTGAAGTCCAAAATTTCTAGCTATTCTAAATGGGCCTTTTTATTGTTCAAAAAAATATAATCTGCTTAAAAATGTGAAATGGATACAGAAATCAGGTGAAAATGGTACTTTCCCTTGAAAGATACTCAACTGTAAATGATTTTTTTTTAAAAAATTTTGTCATCCTTTGATTTGTAAATTTACCTGCATAGCATAGAAGAACTTAGACATTGTAAACTTTCCTATGAATGCTGAACATGACAAAGAATATGACAAAAGAAGTCTGTGAAGCATATTGACTAAAATTTGAAAAATCCTTCACTTAAAACACCCAGGGAAACGAAGATGCAGTTTTTAAGGTTTCCTGGAGACTGGGGCAGGAGAAAGAAAAACAGGGAGAGTGTTTTCTTAAGCAAGATTTTATTGTTTAAAACAGAAGAACAGGATGTAAGAAAACAATTCCAGTTTAACCTATTAGAACATAAAATCTAATAGTACACATCTTGAAGGTAAGAACAGTTACCTATTCCTTTTCTTGTTTGGTTTCAGTACTTTGATTGGAATGTTTTCCATGGTTTTGCTTTTATTGTTTTAATCATTGTTTTGTTCATTTCAGTGAGTTTTGCAAAGAATCTAGGGGTGGGGGGATGGGGAAGAAGGGACCCATATTTACCTACGAGAAGAAAATGTCAACCAGGCAAGTGTGTAGAGTATTAGTATTTTAAAATACTGAAAGAACAAAAGACAAGGTACCATGATTATTTGCAGATGTCATTTATTTACTTAGCAATATTAGTATTGCTACAATTTTAAAACCATGCCACTTTTACAGGTCTTTCCTGAGCTTGAAACATTTGGGCTGGGTCTTCATCCTTACCTGCAGTTGAATTGCTTACTTAATTTTTTTTAATTAATGAATTACAGAGAAGCATTTATGTATTTAAGTAGTTGCTGGAATCTTGAAAACTGCACTTTGGTTTTTAAGTTTTGGTTTAATTCAAAATGTATTGTTTACTTGATCCACTTAAATAAAAAATAATAGTCTTTCATTTCAAACTTACCTCAAAGATAACAGGGTAAGTAAAAATAGTTGTTTTAACATCCATGAACAATAAAAGTCATTTGTGAACCATTATGTTTTACTTTTAAAGTTCAAACATGTTTCAAAAATGAAACCTATTATCATAGTCTTTGTATTGGTTAGTTATCCAAGCTGCAAAAGTACCTATCATTAGTTTTTTCCAGACAGTTATTATTTGCTCTGTTTTCAGGCTATACATTTCATCTCATGTAATATTTTTATAAGCTTTAGGATAGCAGTTCGCTTGAATGATTGTATTACAAGTTGTTGCTTATTTTGTTTTTCAACTGTAGTGGCTCCTGCTACAAGTTCAATGACGTCTGGAAAGCTCATACCTTTGAATAAAGAAAGCACCTTATCGTGTCTGGAGGCTCTCTGCAGACTGTCACTTTCTGACTGCTTGGGAAGTTGATACCCTAATTAGTACTCCTTTACTAGAGGTAAACAGTTATGGAAAATATCCACAATCTTCAACAGTTCTTCCTCTCAATTGTCTGGATCTCGGTCCAGAAATTGCATATCTTCCTGCTGAAAACACTGGAAGTGTGCAGATGATTCTGAAAACATGTATTCTGGAGGATGTATATATACAGATGCAAATTAGAATAATCCAATTGATACTCCATTAAAGGTTTTTATCAAATTCATTTCATCATATTATTGTCTGCCTAAATTATGTATGGAAATTAATACTCAGTAGATTGTTAAATACTGTTGACCAAACTGGATTTCACAGGAAATATATTTCTGAGAAATGTTTTCCTGTTGGTTTTTTTCTTTTCTTAAAAACAATGCTGGCACTCAGCAAAAAACAACAACAACAACAAAAACTACCAAAGAGAACACAGTGAAAAGAGATGGCCCTGCCTCCCCATCCTCCAGCCTTCTTCTTTCCCTCCTCAGAGGCACGGTTACCTGATTCTTCTGGGTGAGACTATACATCTTGAAACATGCTGCCATTTTACACATGGGAAGTGGCGTGTGGTTTGATACCTTGGTTGTTTCACAGCTTAGGTTTTTGTACGTTTGTATACCACACCACTGAAAACCTAATAATTGGACTGTGGCAGACATAGAAAAAGTACCTAAACAAAAAGATTTAATAGAATCTCTTGGCTTTCTGACAAAAATGTGGTATTCATTGAAAATTTCTCATGTATTAGTTAACCTTAGGGCCACAATTATTTGGCAAAACAGTCCTGGGGTAGGAGCCTTACCCAAATAGGGAATTTGCTGTTGTCAAACAGAAGCTCAAAGAGGCCTGAGAGACCTTGCAAAACCAGTTACTTACTTAAAGGGAAATGTTGTTTTTCTAAGGTAGCAAGTAGATATCTAGTGTGTCCTGAATTTACTTATAAAGGAAAACAATGTTTGAAAATACAACTTTCTGCTAAATATTCAAGATCCATGCCTTTTAGAAATGAGACACTTGCCACATTTGTGACTAGTTTAAAATAGTTGTTAATAAAATTCTTACTCTTTGGAAGTGCCTTTAAAATACCGCCTTTGCAGTAGGGAAGGAACAAAAAGAATATGTCAGGATACTAATATTTTGTAGCAAAATTGAGATTATAAAGAGGAAACAATTGCTATAGATATGAAACACAAAGTTTTAAAAAATTGTAAATGTTTATGAATTTCACCAGTTTCTGAAATTTGATCTCTTTTTATTCCTCCTAAAAGACTCTTTGTTTTAGATGTTCATTTCAATTATTATGAGTCTCTTGTGTTAATTTTACCCTTTGTTATTAACAGAATGACTGTTATTTCTACCCCACCCTCAACCCTCGTGCTTCCCCACCAGGGTTCCTTGTCTTAACCCTCCGTTCTGCTCTCCCTGATGCCCTGAAATGCAGCTAGGGCCCAGGGCTGAGACTCCTTGGGAGGACAAAAAGAAGAAGTTAGAGAACTTGAACCACCTCCCCACCACCACCTCATTCTTTCATAATTTCTTCACAAATGCAAATGTTTTTGCAGTTTAACTCCTCTATTTAAAAAAATTTGAGTCAGTGTTTCCTGATCATCAGATTTTTAGATTGAAAATATTTTTCTGATCAATGAATATATTTTAAATTGAAGTGGTTATTAGTACAATGTGAGAAAGAGTAGTAGGTGTTAAAGATGTGATTGTTGTTGGAATCCTAATAATGAGACCAGTTAAATGATTCCTAAAAACACACACACACACAAAAACGAAGTCTTCCCTTTTCGTGTCGAATTGTAATACTAACTTTTACAGTCTAGGTAGAGAATAAGGTTATGACATCAGAGGTGTAAAAATATTAGTCAGTTTTCAAAAATATGAAAATTGACCACTAGGGCACAATTCTCCTACCCTAGGATTACAAGCTTTGGCTAGAAATTTAAATTTTTCTGTGTTTTAAAAATTATTTTTAAAGTATTAAATACATGATATGGGAAACAAGGGCAGGCAATATGGAATTATATTCCTTATTGCAGCAACAAGTTTACTTGTATATTTTGCTTACACAGAATGTTTAAACTTTAAAATAGCATTTCTATTGAACATTATCTGACATTTTTACATGTCTTGAAATGTAACTGAATTGTTCTTTTATAGGAAGAAAGAATTATTTGAATTTTAAGCAAAATTGTATTTCTATTTATTATTTTGTGTGAGAAGCTAATCTAAGTTTGCACTATATCTCAACACATAACCTGAGTGTTACATACAACTTTTTAAAAAATACAATTTTATAACTTTTATTCTCATGTACACTTAATTTTTCCAAATCTAAGAAGTTCATTGAATTTACTGTAAAGTCTCTTTCTGTCCTACAAGTCCCATTAAAGATGTATCTTTTTATGTTTACAAATTAATTTGTGATTATCAAGGAACGTATCTGTCTTTCCACCTGAGTCAGGTACTGGGGTTATTTGTTATTGTCACTTACTTGAAAAAGAAACTTCAGTTTGGGGTATTTTGATAAACTGTGTGTTGCATTTATTAACAGAGTTTTACTATGTATATTTTTTGGACGTGAATTGAATTTGAGCAAACTCTGGTAGATAGTGAAGGACAGGGAAGCCTGGCGTTCTGCAGTCCATGGGGTTGTAAAGAGTCGGACAGGACTGAGCGACTAAACAACAACAAGATGTATATTTTAAAAGAAAAACAACTATGACAATAATATAATTAGAAAATGTTGCCCAATTTTGTTGTGTTTGTTCTGTGTACTACAAATGTTGTGGAGGTCTCTGCATTCTAGGTTGAGAATTGTACTTGATGCAGTAGTCTGGTGTTCATGTCATAAATCAAAATCAGTTTTTTGGTACATTTTAAGCAATTTAGTTTCTGGTTCAGTAATTTACGAAGCTTGATATGAAATACTCTTTATTAATGTGCTTTATATAGACGCTGAGTGGCATGAAGAGAACTAATTGATGAAAGTTGCCTTGTAAGGTTTTCTTTAAAAAAAATTTTTTTAAAAAATCTAGTAAAATGAGTCTTAAATTATAACAAAGCTGTCAGATGAACTTGATAATTACTACATATTGACTCAAAATACCCAGTTTGTAAAGTAAACTAACAGTGAGGTGACTCTTCAGTAAAACTAGTGTTTATTAAGTATTTGAAAATTAAGTGCTAAATTTGATCTTGTAACTGTATAGGGAATTACAGAGGTGACACCAGAAACAAGTATCACAAGACAAGAACTATTGGAATTTGGCCAAAAACACCACAGAAGAATTACTTGAGAAAATCAATACAGCTTGAATGAAAGCAACATTGGTATACAACAAGTCTTTAAAAATAAATAATTCTCTCATGGAGTAAATCATCTCTTCCAAAATAAAAAGCATATGTGTACATGCAAAATAGTTTAAAAAGCTAACAAAACTATCTTAACTATAGGAAAATGGCAAATTTTAGTGAGTAAAAGATTGTTTTTAATTACAAAGTAAAAGAAATTTAAAATAGAATTTTTAATTGTTTAAAGTTCACTTTTTAATGGGATAAATAAATGTTGATCTGTGAAGGGTAGTTTATGCTTGAATGTTGTGCATAAGTCATTCTAGGAGTTAGATGATGGAAAATGTAATTGTTTTGTGTTTTTTGTACTTACCATTATAAACATATAAAATACTCTCAAAGATCTGAAAGAGAACTATTTCACATATGAGATTTTTGTTTTCTGTAAACAGTCTGGTATGTATGAAGATTTCTTCTGGAGTTAATTCTCTTAAATGCAGTGTTTCTTTAGAATAATCTGTGGTAGTACATATATGATTGAGCTATCACTATGAACATAATTGATGACAGTCTGCCTGATGCAGCTCTTATGAACAATTTGCAGAGATTAAAAGGGTGATGGAAATGGTGCTTTAGGAATTGCTTTCTAAAGACACCAGAGGATCGAAAAGAAACCTGGGATTTCCAGTGCCCTCTGAAATCATTTTCACATAAAACTCAGGTTTAGTAGGTTTAAGTGTTGTTTAAGTGCTCAGCTCTTGAAAAAAAAATATTTATGTGGCATAAAGAGATGATTTGGTCATGGATCTTAAGTGATCAAATCAGAGTGTCTGTTCTATACCTGTTTCAAAAGGAGAAATGGAGAATCTTTTACCTATTCAGTATTCCATATGTACTTGCATTTAAGTACATAAGCAATAAAAGAATATAGATAAATACTCATGAAAGTAAGAAGCTAAGATGTGGCTGAAAGAAGCATCAACTCTATGGGCCATAAAGCCTATTGAGTTCCTATAGTTGAGCCTCAGTCTTGGTTGTAAGCTGAAAAGTCAGTTAAACTTTTTTGGGGGAGGGGGGTGGTGGAGCAACCCCCCTCCTCTGATTCCTCAGGAAAAGAAGGACTTCCTAATACTGTGCTCTGAAAGAAATTCCTCATGGGGGCTTCACATAGGAAACACTGAATATAAAATTATTAGTAGTTCTCTAGCAGATGGAGTTATTTCCTGAAGTTAGCTTGTTATAGTGGCTATTCGTCAACAATTTGAGACCTCAACACCAGCTCAACTAAGGTAACTCCAAGGTGTGGGTGCAAAGTAAGCAGCCTGGTCCAGATGTGTAACCTTCTGATGGCCAAGGAATAAACTCCACACCTTTCAAAGAAGACTTCATAAAAACCACAACACTGTTATGCTTTCCCTATTACAAAGTTCTTATACTGAGGCTATGACCCTCTAACTTTCGGGTGTCAGTCCAGTTCAATACTTTGATGCCACATTGTAAGTTTGGTTTCCTCCCATAAAGCCCTCTAAATATAAGAAGGTATTTTATTAATCATATTATCATTCTGTGTCTCTCCTTTTCACAGAAAAATTCCCCAGAACAAAAACATCTGTAATGAACATACACAGTTATTACCCAAGAATTTATCAAGTGATTACTATTTATCAAGTGATTATCAAGAGTGCCCTGAGTGCTTTAGAAAATTGGAAAGGCAACCTGTCTGGTACCAGAAAGGGGAAAGTTATTTTTGTCATCCTTATCCTGATCTTGAAATGGTTAGTTCAGTTCAGATACTCAGTCGTGTCTGACTATTTGCGACCCCATGAACCGCAGCACGCCAGGCCTCCCTGTCCATCACCAACTCCTGGAGTTTACTCAAACCCATGTCCATTGTGTCGGTGATGCCATCCAGCCATCTCATCCTCTGTCATCCCCTTCTCCTCCTGCCTTCAGTCTTTCCCAGAATCAGGGTCGTTTCAAATGAGTCAGCTCTTTGCATCAGGTGGCCAAAGTACTGAGGTTTCAGCTTCAACATCAGTCCTTCCAATGAACACTCAGGACTGGTCTCCTTTTGGATGGACTGGTTGGACCTCCTTGCAGTCCAAGGGACTCTCAAGAATCTTCTCGAACACAACAAGTTCAAAAGCATCAGTTCTTCAGCACTCAGCTTTCTTTATAGTCCAGCTCACATTCATGCATGACCACTGGAAAAACCATAGCTTTGACTAGATGGACCTTTGTTGGCAAAGTAATGTCTCTGCTCTTTAATGTGCTGTCTAGGTTGGTCATAACTTTCCTTCCAAGGAGTAAGCATCTTTTAATTTCATGGCTGCAGTCACCATCTGCAGTGATTTTGGAGCCCCCCAAAACAAAGTCAGCCACTGTTTCCACTGTTTCCCCATCTATTTGCCATGAAGTGATGGGACCAGATGCCATGATCTTAGTTTTCTGAATGTTGAGCTTTAAGCCAACTTTTTCACTCTCCTGTTTCACTTTGATCAAGAGGCTCTTTAGTTCTTCACTTTCTGCCATAAGGGTGGTGTCATCTGCATATCTGAAGTTATTGAGATTTCTCCTGGCAATCTTGATTCCAGCTTGTGCTTCATTCAGCTCGGCATTTCTCATGATGTACTCTGCATAGAAGTTAAATAAACAGGGTGACAATATACAGCCTTGACGTATTCCTTTTCCTATTTGGAACCAGTCTGTTGTTCCATGACCAGTTCTAACTGTTGCTTCCTGACCTGCATACAGGTTTCTCAAGAGGCAGGTCAGGTGGTCTGGTATTCCCATCTCTTTCAGAATTTTCCACAGTTTATTGTGATCCAAACAGTCAAAGGCTTTGGCATAGTCAATAAAGCAGAAATAGATGTTTTTCTGGAACTCTCTTGCATTTTTGGTGATCCAGCGGATGTTGGCAATTTGATCTCTGGTTCCTCTGCCTTTTCTAAAACCAGCTTGAACATCTGGAAGTTCACAGTTCATGTATTGCTGAAGCCTGACTTGGATAATTTTGAGCATTACTAGCGTGTGAGATGAGTGCAATTGTGCGGTAGTTTGAGCATTCTTTGGCATTGCCTTTCTTTGGGATTGGAATGAAAACTGACCTTTTCCAGTCCTGTGGCACTTTAAAATTATATGTACATATATGTGTATTACTTTATAATTTTAAGTTTTATGTATGTATGAACATATGCTTATGTATACATATATGTGTATACACACGTATACATGCCAGGTTCTAAACAATTGACTTACTAATGAACTTTTTAGAACATATCCTACTTGTTGCTGGCGGATTCTTTTGTACCAACTGAGCTAACAGGGAAGCCTTGTAAGGTGGAGATAAGGCTAAAATCCTACAACCCACTAACAATCATCTTTTACTAAAATGCTTTATACATGTGTGAACTGTAGGTGCTTATCTCATTTGATTGTTATGGAAGAAGGGAGCTTAAAATGTGATCAACATTGACAGTGATTCAAGTGAAAAAAAAACTTTTTTCTTCCAGTTATATTGAGATATGATTGGCATACAGCACTGTATAAGTTTAAGGTAGACAAGAAAGTGAAGTAGCTCAGTCGTGTCTGACTCTTTGCTATCCTGTGGACTGTAGCCTACCAGGCTCCTCCCTCCATAGGATTCTCCAGGCAAGAATACTGGAGTGGGTTGCCATTTCCTTCTCCAGGGTATCTTCCCAACCCAGGGATCAAACCTGGGTCTCCTGCATTGCAGGCAGACGCTTTAACCTCTGAGCCACCAGGCTGAAGCACAAATCCAGTCTCTTTTTCTGAGTTTGTTTTGGAAGTATAATTTACCTACATCACTATGTTAGTTCCTGTTACATGACATAGTGATTTGATACTTTTATATATTTCAAGCTGATTAATAAGTCTGCTGCTGCAGCTGCTAAATCACTTCAGTCATGTCTGACTCTGTGAGACCCCATAGACAGCAGCCTACCAGGCTCCCCCGTCCCTGGGATTCTCCAGGCAAGAACACTGGAGTGGGCTGCCATTTCCTTCTTCAGTGAAAGTGAAAGTGAAGTGTCTCAATCGTGTCTGACTCTTCGCGACCCTGTGGACTGAAGCCTACCAGGCTCCTCCGTCCATGGGATTTTCCAGGCAAGAGTACTGGAGTGAGTTGCCATTGCCTTCTCCAATTAATAAGTCTAGCTTTGATATATTATTTAATACACACAAAGACATTACATAGTTATTGACTGTATTCTCCACATGGTACATTTCATATTCATGACTCACTTATTTTGCCATTGGAAGTTTATACCTCTTAATCTCCCTCACCTAGTTTTTTTCCTGCCATTACTCCCTTTAACTCTGGAAAACATGTTTGTTCTCTGTTTATATATTTTGCTTTGTTGATTCTTCTTTTTTTTTTTTTTAATTCTACATGTAAATGAATAAATGTAAATGCTCACACAATACTTGTCTTTTTCTGACTTATTTCACTTAGCATATTACCCTCTAGTATGAACAAATCTAGTGGAAGTGACAGAATTCCAGCTGAACTATTCAAAATCCTAAGTGGTGATGCTGTTAAAGTGCTGCACTCAGTATGTCAGCAAATTTGAAAAGATCAGCAGTGGTCACAGGACTGGAAAAAGTCAGTTTTCATTCCAATCCCCAAAGAGGGCAATGCCAAAGAATGTTCAAACTACCTCATACTTCTGCTCATTTCACATGCTAGCAAGGTTATACTCAAAATCCTTCAAGCTTGGCTTCAGTAGTACATAAACTGAGAACTTCCAGATACACAAGCTGGGTTTTGAAGAGGCAGAGAAGCCAGAAACCAAATTGCCAGCATTCTTTGGATCATAGAGAAAGCAAGGGAGTTCCAGAGAAACTTCTGCTTCGTTGACTATGCTGAAGCCTTTGACTATGTGGATCACAACAAACTGTGGAAAATTCTTAAAAGAGATGGGGATACCAGACCACCTTTCCTGTCTCCTGAGAAACCTGTATGCAGGTCAAGAAGCAACAGTTAGAACTAACATGGAACAATGGACTGGTTCCAAATTGGGAAAGGACTATAACAAGGCTATGTATTTATTTAATACATAATATGCTTATTTAATATTATTAATATATGTAGAGAAGATCATGTGAAATGCTGGGGTGGATGGAACACAAGCTGAAGTCAAGATTGCTGGGAGAAATATCAACAACCTCAGATATGCAGATGATGCGACTGTAATTGTGGAAAGTGAAATGGAACTAAAGAGCTTCTTGATGAGTATGAAAGAGGAGTGAAAAACTGCCCTGAAACTCAACATTAAAATTGTATAAAGTTTAAATTTCAGTGTTCATAAATAAAATTTTATTGAACAGAGCAGCATACCTTTATCAGTGGCAGAGTTGAGTACAGTAGTTGCAACAGAGACCATATGGCCCACGAGTCTGAAATATTTACTTGCTGGTGCTTTTACAGTTAATGTTGGTCAACCTCAGCCAAGTTGAAAGTGAAAGTCATTTTTCCAAATATGCAGTCCCACAACTATCTCCAGAAGTAATCGTTATGGAGGGTTTTCTGGGTATGTTTTTCTAGGTGTGTATGAATGCATGTATATTCTGTAGTTCTATTTCTTTATGTATCTATAACTTATGAATTCACACTTAAAAAATATAATGGCATTATTACATATATATTCTGATTTCTTCACTTAACTGTATTTTATATCAGCTTGCAAATCAGTACTTTTACATACGTTCCTCGTCAGTACAAATATGTGCTTTAATGGCAGTGTGTGTAGATGTTCTCTTTTTAATTATGAATAGTCCATGATAGTTTTACTGTATTTTATTCCATGGGTCTCATGTTAACGAGTGTACTTTCTTCCGTTCCTCTTCTCTCTGTCCCTCCCTGTCCCTTTTCACTTGTTTCTTACTATTACAAACAGTGCTGCGGTGAGTATGGGCAGATCTGTGTGTACTGGTACAAATAATTCCTCAGCATGGATTTCTAGATGTAAAATTGGATGGGAGGATAAGTTTATTATACATTTTGGAAGAAGTTGCCAAATTACCCTCCCAAAAACCTGTATCATTTTACATGTCAGCCATGTGTGATGTAAACCTTTTGTCCTTTTGTCTCTCACCAACACTGGATGATTATTTAAAAGTGTGTATTTTAATCAGTCTAGTTCAGTTTTACATACATAACTTAGTATTTCCTTAATAGTCTTCTATTGACTAAGTTACTATTGCTCATTTAAAAAACCAAAAGAAGGAAAGAAAATTAACCAAGACATATATAAAGTGCAAAGGGAAAGTCCTTTGAAATAACATTCAGAAATAACCACTCTTAAATATTCAAGCTAGAAATTTTAGCTTAGGGCTCTGATATATTCATATTTTCATTCTTGTTAGTTTTCTGTGAGAGGCATATGGCATAGTAAAAAGCAATCATGCTTTAGAATTAGACTTCAGTTGATTGCTACTCTATTGAACTGTAAAACTAGATGGCAAGTTTTACTAAAACTTTCTGAACTCTGTTTTCCCAGCTGTAAAAATGTGAAAGTTAACTTAAATAGGTTTAAATAGTAGATGAAATCACTGATCATAGCTGTTCCCTAGAATATTTGCTTTATTTCTTGCTTCCTTTATTTTACTCTCACTCACTGCTTTCTTTCTGAGAACAACAGAAAGACATATTTCCCTAAAATACCATGTAGTATTGCAGAGGTTGGCAACCTGCAATATGTCAAAGGAGATAGATGCGAAGTAACATTAGTATAATAACTCATACAGGCTTGTGGAGAGATTTATGCCTTTAAGGGCTGAGTATTCTCACCATCTGCTGACATCTCTCCTTCAGTTCTTCTCTTGTCCCATGACATTCTATAGCCAAAATGTTGAAAAACATTATCCCCCCTTTGGAGAAAGCATGACTCTTCAGGCATAAAGAAAGTACTTAAAAAATTTTTTTTTTATTGAAGTATTGTTCATTTACAATGTTATGTTTGTTTCAGAGGTTAAAGTAATTCAGTTATACATACATAGATACGTTTTTTCAGATTCTTTTCCCTTATAGGCTATTATAAAATATTTATATAGTTTCCTGTGCTATAGAGTGGGTCCTTGTTGGTTATCTGTGTTATGTATAGTAATGTATACATGTTAATCCCAAACTCCTAATTTATCCCTCTCCCACCTTTCCCCTTTGGTAGCAAGTTTGTTTTCTAGGTCTGTGTGTCTATGTCTGTTCTGTATATAAATTAATTTGTATCATTTTTTAAAAATTTCTACATATAGGTGATATAATGATATTTCTTATTCTCTGGCTTACTTCAGTTAGCACGATACCCTCTAGGTCCATCCATGTTGCTGCAAATAGCATTATTGCATTCTCTTTTTATGGATGAGTAATGTTCCATGGTATAAATATACGACGTCTTCTTTATCCATTCATCTGTCGATGGACATTTAAGTTGCCTTCAGGTCTTGGCGGTTGTATATAGTGCTGCAGTGAACATGGGTTCACATACCTTTTCACATTATGGTTTTTCTGGATATATGCCTCGGAGTGGGATTGTAGGATCATATGGTAGCTCTATTTTTAGTTTTTTTAAGGAATGTCCATGCTGTTCCCCATAGTAGCTGTACCAATTTACATTCCCCCCAACAGTGTTGGAAGGTTCCTTTCTCTCCACACCCTCTCCAATGGTTTATTATTTGTAGAGATTCTGGTAATATCCATTCTGACTGGTATGAGGTGATACCTCATTGTAGTTTTGATTTGCATTTCTTCAATATTAATAGTTGGGGCTTCCATGGTAGCTCAGTTGGTGAAGAATCCACCTGCAATGCAGGAGACCTCAGTTCATTTCCTGAGTTGGGAAGCTCTGCTGGAGAAGGGATAGGTTAACCACACCAGTATTCTTGGCCTTCTCTGGTGACTCAGCTCGTAATGAATCTGCCTGCAATGCAGGAGACCTGGGTTCCATCCCTGGCTTGAAAAGATCCCCTGGAGAAGGGAACAGCTACCCACTCCAGTATTCTGGCCTGGAGATTCCATGGACTGTATAGTCCATGGGGTTGCAAGAGTCGGACACAACTGTGTGAATAATTACTGATGTTGAGTATGTTTCCATGTGCCTTTTGACTATCTGTATGTCTTATTTGGAAAAAGGTTTAGGTCATCTACCCATTTTTGATTGGGATTTTTGTTTTTTTGATTTTAAGCTGTATGAGCTGTATGTATAGTTTGGAGATTAACCCTTTTTAAGTTGCATCAGTTGCAAGTCTTTGTATGTTCTGTATGTTCCCTTTCTGTATGTTTTTTATTTTGTGTGCAAAATCTTTTAATTAGGTCCCATTTGTTTATTTTTGTTTTTATTCCATTACTTTAGCAGATAGTTTCATAAAGATATTACTACTCTTTATATCAAAGAGTGTTCTGCTTATATTTTCCTCTAGAAGTTGTATAGTATCTGGTCTTATGTATAGGTCTTCAATCCATTTTGGGTTTATTTTTGTGTGTGGTGTGCAGAAGTGTTCTAATTTCATTCTTTTACATATAGCTATCCAGTTTGCCAAGCACCACTTTTTGAAGAAACTGTCTTTTCTCCATTATATATTCTTGCCTCCTCTGTTGTAGAGGAAATTAACATAAGTATGTGGGTTTACTTATGGGCTCTCTATTCTGGTTGCATCACTTCATGGCAAATAGATGGTGAAACAGTGGAAACAGTGAGAGACTTTATTTCTGGGGGCTCCAGAATCATTGCAAATGGTGGCTGAAATCATGAAATTAAAAGATACTGGCTCCTTTGAATAAAAGTTATGACCAACCTAGACAGCATATTAAAGAACAGAGACATTACTTTGTCAACAAAGGTCCATCTAGTCAAGCTACGGTTTTTCTAGCCATCATGTATGCATGTGAGAGTTGGACTTTAAAGAAAGCTGAGCGCTGAAGAATTGATGCTTTTGAACTGTGGTGTTGGAGAAGACTCTGAGAGTCCCTTGGACTGCAAGGAGATCAAACCAGTCCATCCTAAAGAAAATCAGTCCTGAATATTCATTGGAAAGACTGATACTCAAGCTGAAACTCCAATACTTTGGCCACTTGATGCAAAGAACTAACTCATCTGAAAAGGCCCTGAAGCTGGGAAAGATTGAAGGCAGGAGGAGAATGGGACAACTGAGGATGAGATGGCTGGATGGCATCACTGACTCGATGGATGCGAGTCTGAGGGACCTCCGGGAGCTGGTGATGGACAGGGAGGCCTGGCGTGCGCGGCTCATGGGGTCGCAAAGAGTCGGACACGACTGAGCGACTGATCTGATCTAATTCATGATCTGTGGGGGGAAGGGAGGGGCTCAGGGAAGAGCCCCGACCCGGGGAGGGGGCACAGCACGGGGCGCCGGGCCAGGAGCCCCGAAAAGCGGGGGGGGGGGGGGGGGGGGCGGGGGCCGGGGGGGTGGAAAGGGAGGGAGGGGGCGGCGGGGGCGTCGGGAGATGGTCCTGATGTTGGGTGAATATATATTTACAATTGTTATATCTTCTTCTTAGTCTGTT
This sequence comes from Tragelaphus eurycerus, assembly GCA_935064755.1. Taxonomy (NCBI): domain Eukaryota; kingdom Metazoa; phylum Chordata; class Mammalia; order Artiodactyla; family Bovidae; genus Tragelaphus; species Tragelaphus eurycerus. The sequence goes on from CAKXYN010000324.1 coordinate 424,093, forward strand.
TTGTGTGATACAAGTGTTGCTACCTTGGCTTTTTTTTTTTTTCTATTTCCATTTTAATGATAATCTGGTTAGGAGTTATGCTGTGTTTAATGTTTTCTGGCCTTGGAATACGGAATGAAGCAGGGCAAAGACTAATAGAATTTTGCCAAGAAAATGCACTGGTCATAGCAAATACCCTCTTCCAACAACACAAGAGAAGACTCTATACATGGACATCACCAGATGGTCAATACCGAAATCAGATCAATTATATTCTTTGCAGCCAAAGATGGAGAAGCTCTATACAATCAGCAAAAACAAGACCAGGAGCTGACTGTGGCTCAGACCATGAACTCCTTATTGCCAAATTCAGACTTAAATTCAAGAAAGTAGGGAAAACCATTAGACCATTCAGGTATGACCTAAATCAAATCCCTTATGATTTGACAGTGGAAGTGAAAAATAGATTTAAGGGCCTAGATCTGATAGATAGAGTGCCTGATGAACTATGGAATGAGGTTCGTGACATTGTATAGGAGACAGGGATCAAGACCATCCCCATGGAAAAGAAATGCAAAACAGCAAAATGGCTGTCTGGGGAGGCCTCACAAATAGCTGTGAAAAGAAGAGAAGCCAAAAGCAAAGGAGAAAAGGAAAGATATAAGCATCTGAATGCAGAGTTCCAAAGAATAGCAAGAAGAGATAAGAAAGCCTTCTTCAGCGATCAGTGCAAAGAAATAGAGGAAAACAACAGAATGGGAAAGACTAGGGATCTCTTCAAGAAAATCAGAGATACCAAAGGAACATTTCATGCAAAGATGGGCTCGATAAAGGACAGAAATGGTATGGACCTAACAGAAGCAGAAGATATTAAGAAGAGGTAACAAGAATACACAGAAGAACTGTACAAAAAAGATCTTCATGACCCAGATAATCGTGATGATGTGATCACTGACCTAGAGCCAGACATCTGGAATGTGAAGTCAAGTGGGCCTTAGAAAGCATCACTACGAACAAAGCTAGTGGAGGTGATGGAATTCCAGTTGAGCTATTCCAAATCCTGAAAGATGATGTTGTGAAATGCTGCACTCAATATGCCAGCAAATTTGGAAAACTCAGCAGTGGCCACAGGACTGGAAAAGGTCAGTTTTCATCCCAATCCCAAAGAAAGGCAATGCCAAAGAATGCTCAAACTACCGCACAATTGCACTCATCTCACATGCTAGTAAAGAAATGCTCAAAATTCTCCAAGCCAGTCTTTAGCAATATGTGAACCGTGAACTTCCTGATGTTCAAGCTGGTTTTAGAAAAGGCAGAGGAACCAGAGATCAAATTGCCAACATCCATTGGATCATGGAAAAAGCAAGAGAGTTCCAGAAAAACATCTATTTCTGCTTTATTGACTATGCCAAAGCCTTTGACTGTGTAGATCACAATAAACTGTGGAAAATTCTGAAAGAGATGGGAATACCAGACCACCTGATCTGCCTCTTGAGAAATCTGTATGCAGGTCAGGAAGCAACAGAGAACTGGACATGGAACAACAGACTGGCCAAATAGGAAAAGGAGACGTCAAGGCTGAATGTCACCCGAAACAATGCAGAGTACATGAGAAACGCTGGACGGAAGAGGCCGGGGGGGAGAGTGTGGATAAGAGTGTAGAGAACCTGATGTAAGCTGGAAAGGAGAGGAACAGAGTAAATGCAAATTAGAGTTAGAAAAATCTATTTCTGCTTTATTGACTATGCCAAAGCCTTTGACTTGTGATCACAATAAACTATGGAAAATTCTGAAAGAGATGGGAATACCAGACCACCTGATCTGCCTCTTAAGAAATCTGTATGCAGGTCAGGAAGCAACAGTTAGAACTGGACATGGAACAACAGACTGGTTCCAAATAGGAAAAGGAGTACGTCAAGGCTGTATATTGTCATCCTGTTTATTTAACTTATATGCAGAGTACATCATGAGAAACGCTGGACTGGAAGAAACACAAACTGGAATCAAGATTGCTGGGAGAAATATCAATAACCTCAGATATGCAGATGACACCACCCTTATGGCAGAAAGTGAAGAGGAACTCAAAAGCCTCTTGATGAAAGTGAAAGTGGAGAGTGAAAAAGTTGGCTTAAAGCTCAACATTCAGAAAATGAAGATCATGGCATCTAGTCCCATCACTTCATGGGAAATAGATGGGGAAACAGTGGAAACAGTGTCAGACTTCATTTTTCAGGGCTCCAAAATCACTGCAGATGGTGATTGCAGCCATGAAATTAAAAGATGCTTACTCCTTGGAAGGAAAGTTATGACCAACCTAGATAGCATTTTCAAAAGCTGAGACATTACTTTGCCAACAAAGGTTCGCCTAGTCAAGGCTATGGTCTTTCCTGTGGTCATGTATGGATGTGAGAGTTGGACTGTGAAGAAGGCTGAGCACTGAAGAATTGATGCTTTTGAACTGTGGTGTTGGAGAAGACTCTTGAGAGTCCCTTGGACTGCAAGCAGACCCAACCAGTCCATTGTGAAGGAGATCAGCCCTGGGATTTCTTTGGAAGGAATGATGCTAAAGCTGAAACTCCAGTACTTTGGCCACCTGATGCGAAGAGTTGACTCATTGGAGAAAACTCTGATGCTGCGAGGGATTGGGGGCAGGAGGAGAAGGGGACGACAGAGGATGAGATGGCTGGATGGCATCACTGACTCGATGGATGTGAGTCTGAGTGACCTCCGGGAGTTGGTGATGGACAGGGAGGCTTGGAGTGCTGCGATTCATGGGGTTGCAAAGAGTTGGACACGACTGAGCGACTGATCTGATCTGATCTGAGGACATACTTCTCCAGTGTCCTTACTTTTTGTCCCTCCTGTTGTTTTAGGGCCTCATTAAGGACTTTCTTAAATAGAGCCTGTGTCTCAAACTCTTTAACTGCTATCCCACTGTTATTATACCATAATAGTTATGATGTGGTGGTCAGTCATGGGGTGGGGAGAAGTGTTCTATAATCTTATGATTAAATCTGTCTTTCAGTGGGGCTGTGTCCCTGGATGTGGCCTTCACAAGTGTGTTCTAGTTCTCCCCTGCCTGTAGAGAGGCAAAAAAGCTAGAGAGGGCTGGGACTGGAGAAAGGCCTTTCCCCCACGTCAGAGAAGTCTCCAGTAAAGTCCTTGCCCTTGGAGAATGGGCATTTGTAGGGCAACGCTCTGGGTGCATTTCACAATGGCTACTTTCCCCCTCCCCCTACCATAACCCTGGGGGATCTTTCTTGGCTTTTTATCATCAGAACCTGGGGTTCTTAGAGGTAAAACCCACAGAAGTGTGGACCTGTCTAAGGCTGAGCACCCCATGAGATTCTCACTCTTATGTTATTCTACCCTCAGCCTCCAGCGATTCATCACGTTTACCATTTGTGTGCCCCTACTGGCTTATGGCTCTTGCACTTCTACTCCAGTTAGACAGATCTCAGCTGTGACTCCCAGGGCTCTCTCATCTTGCCAGATTTGAAGGTAGCAGATAGCCTTGCATCCTCAGTTCTCTAATGGGTCTAAGAAAAGCCACTGATATTTCAGTTTGTCCAGATTTTGCTTATTGTAAAGAAGAGAATGATGACTTCTAAGCTCTTTACTTTTAGAGGTGAAATATGCTGAGCACTTAGTAGCCACTAAATAAACAGTTTATTAAATAGTAGAATTTTGTGTTATTTGTTTAAAATTTTTATTTTTTGTTCTGAAAATTACCAGCTTACATTAAAAAAGCTTAGTATAAAATTACAGCTGTCTTAAAATCCTTAGAGTTATAAAAGGGAGATTGGGTTTGTTATCAGTAGCATCAAAAGATCTATTTGGTTAATATGATATTGCTAATCAACTATACTTCAATTAAAAAAATTTTTAAGATCTATTGGTGGAAATTTTATGTGTGTAGGCAGATCTTAATTCAACATAAGAAAAGTCTGGGAAAATTGTTCAACCATGTTGGGCATATAGGTGGAAGTTTACTAATTTTAAAATCCATTCCTAATTGTGAATTGATTTGGGGATGCCACTAAATTTTTTCTGTTCCCCCAGGTGAGTAGGTAAAAGCAGAAGTTAAATGACAACTCTTCAGGTGATGATGATAAAAGATAAACTATCTTGGATGAGAGGGGGCGCTATATAATTTCCAATGGGGAGAGTCTTTGTTTCTCAGACACTGTGTCCTTTAAAAGGGGAGAAGTCCACTTCTCTTCCAAACTTTTGTCTAACTAGAGTTTCAATCCATTAACACACTTTTAATGGTGATGGTGCAGAGGATGCTGATGTTCAGTGCCCTAAACCCCATGCCAGCTTTCCTGCTAAGGTTTAGGCATGGAACCCAGCAGTGCTGGGCTGTGGTGATACTGCTCATGTTGCCTGTGAGGCAGAGGACAGAGAAATTGCACTGTGCACAAACTCTTATGAAGTGACTTTACCCTTTTGCAGGAGGTCAGTGGCACCCCACTCCAGTACTCTTGCCTGGAAAATCCCATGGACGGAGGAGCCCGATAGGCTGCAGTCCATGGGGTCGCTAAGAGTCGGACACAACTGAGTGACTTCACTTTCATTTTTCACTTTCCTGCATTGGAGAAGGAAATGGCAACCCACTCCAGTGTTCTTGCCTGGAGAATCCCAAGGACGGAGGAGCCTGGTGGGCTGCCATCTATGGGGTCGCAGAGTCGGACACGACTGAAGCAACTTAGCAGCAGCAACAGCAGCATGTGCACAGAAGAGATAAGCTCAGAATGTCTTAAAGGTGATCTCCATTGCTAAACTGCTAAACTCCATTGTAAACTGCTGCGTGTAGCAAGCTTGCTGAAAATACAAAGCTTATGTCCAAATAGCTATTTTGTATTGCCTTTGTACTAAAAGCTTTATTGTTAATGACAAAGGAGAGAAAGACCTTGGTTGGTTGTTTTACTACTTACAGTTTTATTTTAAAGAAACAATCATGTTCCCAAATGTTAAAAATAAAGCAAATCTTTTAAATGTTGTTTTCAAGGTCTGAGAAAGATCATTTTGAAATAATGATGTTTCTGAATTTTGTATAATTTATATACAGTTTTTTTCTTCTCTAATCAACCCAGATATATTTGTAAACATATTTATATGTTTCAGGAATCACTTAAGCTGACTTCAGTGAATTTCCTGAAGAGTTGAGCCCAGAAAATTTAGGGCTTTGCCCAAGTCACTTTTGATAGTTAGTGGCAGAGTTGATAGATTTTACATAAAGTGATCCTGTCTTAGCAGTCATAATTATAAAAAATTTTTAATTAAGGCATAATTAAGATACCTTAAAAGTCACCCTTTTTAGTGTTCAGTTCTGTGAGGTTTGACAAATGCATGTAGTCACGTGGTCACGTAATCACCACTACGATAAAAATATTGAATATTTCCATTAACCAAAAAAAGATCAATTGTGGCCTTATAAAGATTTAGATTTTACTTTTAGGTCTATGATACTTTTGTGAGAATATGAGGAAGTGTGGATCTAATTATTTCCTTCTTCCTTCCCCCTTTTTCCCCTCTCTCTCCTCCCTCCCTCCCTCCCACCTCTGTTCCTTTCTTTCACAAGCAGATATCCAGTTATTTGAAGACCATTTGTTGAATGGCCTTTCTGTTTTTGTTGAAAATTAATTCACCACATATGTGTATATCTAAAATTTCTGAGCTCTCACTTCTGTCTTATAGATCTATGTGAGTATAAATCTCAAAGTTTTTAAATTCATTAATGTGGTTAAGCTATGTCTTTGGTTCCATAATTACTTTCTAGTTTCTAGAAAATCTGTTTCAATGTTTAAAGTATTCAAGAGTAAAACATTACAAAGAGGGTAGAACTATTTCTTTCTTTGAACTCCAGTCGCTTTGTTTTTGTCTCACTCTGTCTTTCTGGCCTTGAGTTTGAACTGCAGCGCTTGCATCAAGATGTGAGGGCCCCAGCTTCTCCTCTGCCTACGTTCAAAGTAAGACTTCCTTGGTTTCTTGGCAAGAGCTGTATTTCATCAGGTATTTTGTTTCTGAAGTACTCTCTCTCCAAGTCCACATTTAGCTTTAGGTAGATTTTATCTCTGTTGTTGGGGGTGGTGTGGGTACAGAAGCAATGGATAGAGCACCAGCCACTCAAAGTCATGCTCCATACACCCCCTGGGTATTGGGTCTAAGTTCATCCTCTCTCCTGGGACCCCATGTCTATTGAAGAGAGGAATGAGAGGGGAAGGGTTTTCCTCAATGGCTCTTATTCTCTAACTGCCATTGAGTGGGCTTTCTGTAGCTTTACAAACATGCCCCTCTGCCTTGACACTGGACGAGCAAGGTCACTCACAGACTGTAGGGGCCTTCCACACGGCTCCATGCACATGGCTGAGCACCAGGTTCCAGAATGTTGCAGCTAGGCTTGCAGATGATGACATTCACTGCCCCTTCAGTGAGTGGCACTCGGTTGCCTCCACTAAACTGTGCTGTTTCCTGCTTGCCAAAGCCTGTCTCTCTCTCTTCCAGTCGGCAGCTCACAGCAAGCCTCCGAAGGGACTCTGCCCCGACATGGCCCAAGAAGCAAGCCATTGCCCTTTTCTCAACATATTTCCCCTTTCCCTGATAAAGTGGGCAGTCTTCCTCACCATCCCCTCTGCTGAGATCAGAGCCCACTGATTAAGCCAGCCTCAGGCAGTTCATGGTGCTCCTTAGCACTTTGCAGCACCCCCAGATCCTAGCCCCGTACCCCTCAGAGCTACAACAGACCCGTTCATCTCCCTTTTCTTGAGGGCAGCATAGCCAGGAATAACTAGCTGGGTGGTGGTCAGTGAAAATGCAGCTAAGCCTCCTGACTCAGCCGCCCACCCTTCCCGTGCTCCTGGTTCCTTGTTTGCTGGGCCCCTGTTGGTGGGCAGCACCTTCCTCTGCCCTAATGGGTCAGGACTTGGGGCAGCAGTCTTCCAGGGCTGGAGGTGAAGCAACTGATTTTTATCTGCAGCCTTCATCACTCCATTTCGCTTTTCAAACTTCAGTCTTCCAGGAAGGCGCCTGTGTGAAAATGATCCCAGGGCCTCAGTCACGCCGTCTCTTGTCCTTTCTGGGACATGAACCCCCCCCCGAGTCAGCCATTTTAAAATGTTGTGTGTAGTCCTCTAGATTACGTTATGTGTTTTAAAAAAAAAAAAGCAAACATACATGGGGTGATAGACACCTTACAGACTGCAGTCTTCTTTATTCACCCCTGTGTGTATGGCATTTTTCATGTTGTAGGCTGCACGGAATGCCAATCTATAATTACAGCCTGGTTTGCTTCTCCAGAGCCCCAGTGACCGATGTTCACATTGCCCCAATTTTCAGATATTGTGAACAACACTCCCTTGAACATCCCTGTATGTACACGTCAGTGCCCCTGGCTGATGACTGACTTAGGATGTATCCTTAGAGGTGGAGCTAATAACATTTATATGTTGATACACACCACCCTTTAGAAACAGCAACATTGACACTCTCCCCAGCAGTACATAAGGGTCACTGTTGCCAGTATTGAGCTTCATCATTCTTTTTCATCTGTCTCAGACCATACCTATATTAGGGCAAACAGAGTATTTTATTGTTTCAGTTTGCATGTCTTTGCTTATTAATGGGGTTGGTTATCATTTCATATATGCAATAGTCAATTGCCTGTTCATACCTTTTTTCATCCTGGAAAAGGAAATGGCAATCCACTCCAGTATTCTTACCTGGGAAATCCCATGGATGGGGAGCCAGGGTCACAAAGAGTCGGCCACGACTAAGCAACTAAACAACAACAGTTTTTTTTTTTCTACTATAGTGTTCATCTTTTTTGTTTTTATTTGTAAGAGTTCTTTATATGGTAAAGGTATTAATTCTTTGTCTTGTGTGTGTATTGCAGGTATTTCCCCCAGTTTGTTTGTCTTTTAATTTTGATTCTAGTGTCTTGCTAGATGGACTTTAAATTTGCCAACTGTATCAGTATTTTCTTTTGTGGCTTCTCGTTTTTCACTCATTTCCTATGCAAAGACTATAAAATATATAATTGTATTTATTGCCATTAATGGTGCTTCCCAGGTGGTGCTAGTGGTAAAAACCTTGCCTGTCAATGCAGGAGACTTAGGGGACTCAGAGTTGATCCCCGGGTCAGAAGATCTCCTGGAGAAGGGCACAACAACCCACTCCAATATTTTTTGCCAGGAGAATCCCAAGGACAGAGGAGCCTGGCGGGCTATTGTCCATAGGGTTAAAAAGAGTCAGACGTGACTGAAGTGACTTAGCATTCATGCATGCATTGCCATTAATGATTTTAAAAAGTCTTTTAAGCATGGAGAAGCTGTTTTGTTAAAGGAAAGAATATTGTAGCATGATTTCCCAGGATGAAGGCAGGAGGGGAGTGTAAAGTCACTTCTTGACAGGTCTGGTGAAACAGACTCTCATGAGCTCCAGAGAAGTTGAGTAGAACCAAGAGCCCAGTTTGATGACATTGACTGTGTCTACAGTTAATACAAGCGCCCCAAACGCTTCATAAGTAAATGAAAGGTAGAACCTATGATTCTCTTGTTATTAAGTTGACTAATTCCAATCCCAAAGAAAGGCAATGCCAAAGAATGCTCAAACTACCGCACAATTGCACTCATTTGACATGCTAGTAAAGTAATGCTCAAAATTCTCCAAGCCAGGCTTCAGCAATATGTGAACCGTGAACTTCCTGATGTTCAAGCTGGTTTTAGAAAAGGCAGAGGAACCAGAGAACAAATTGCCAACATCCATTGGATCATGGAAAAAGCAAGAGAGTTCCAGAAAAACATCCATTTCTGCTTTATTAACTATGCCAAAGCCTTTGACTGTGTAGATCACAATAAACTGTGGAAAATTCTGAAAGAGATGGGAATACCAGACCACCTGACCTGCCTCTTGAGAAATCTGTATGCAGGTCAGGAAGCAACAGTTAGAACTGGACATGGAACAACAGACTGGTTCCAAATAGGAAAAGGAGTACGTCAAGGCTGTATATTGTCACCCTGCTTATTTAACTTCTATGCAGAGTACATCATGAGAAACGCTGGGCTGGAAGAAGCACAAGCTGGAATCAAGATTGCTGGGAGAAATATCAATAACCTCAGATATGCAGATGACACCACCCTTATGGCAGAAAGTGAAGAGGAACTCAAAAGCCTCTTGATGAAGGTGAAAGAGGAGAATGAAAAAGTTGGCTTAAAACTCAACATTCAGAAAATGAAGATCACGGCATCCAGTCCCATCACTTCATGGGAAATAGATGGGGAAACAGTGGAAACAGTGTCAGACTTCATTTTTCGGGGCTCCAAAATCACTGCAGATGGTGATTGCAGCCATGAAATTAAAAGATGCTTACTCCTTGGAAGGTAAGTTATGACCAACCTAGATAGCATATTCAAAAGCAGAAACATTACTTTGCCAACAAAGGTCCGTCTAGTCAAGGCTATGGTTTTTCCAGTGGTCATGTATGGATGTGAGAGTTGGACGGTGAAGAAAGCTGAGCGCTGAAGAATTGATGCTTTTGAACTGTGGTGTTGGAGAAGACTCTTGAGAGTTCCTTGTACTGCAAGGAGATCCAACCAGTCCATTCTGAAGGAGATCAGCCCTCAGATTTCTTTGGAAGGAATGATGCTGAAGCTGAAACTCCAGTACTTTGGCCACCTCATGCAAGAGTTGACTCATTGGAAAAGACTCTGATGCTGGGAGGGATTGGGAGCAGGAGGAGAAGGGGACGACAGAGGAAGAGATGGCTGGATGGCATCACTGACTCGATGGACGTGAATCTGAGTAAACTCCAGGAGTTGGTGATGGACAGGGAGGCCTGGCATGCTGCGATTCATGGGGTCACAAAGAGTTGGACATGACTGAGTGACTGAACTTCCTGATGTTCAAGCTGGTTTTAGAAAAGGTAGAGGAACCAGAGATCAAATTGCCAACATCCGCTGGATCATGGAAAAAGCAAGAGTTCCAGAAAAACATCTATTTCTGCTTTATTGACTATGCCAAAGCCTTTGACTGTGTAGATCACAATAAACTGTGGAAAATTCTGAAAGAGATGGGAATACCAGACCACCTGACCTGCCTCTTGAGAAATTTGTATGCAGGTCAGGAAGCAACAGTTAGAACTAGACATGGAACGACAGACTGGTTCCAAATAGGAAAAGGAGTATGTCAAGGCTGTATATTGTCACCCTGCTTATTTAACTTCTATGCAGTGTACATCATGAGAAACGCTGGGCTGGAGGAAGCACAAGCTGGAATCAAGATTGCTGGGAGAAATATCAATAACCTCAGATATGCAGATGACACGACCCTTATGGCAGAAAGTGAAGAGGAACTCAAAAGCCTCTTGATGAAAGTGAAAGTGGAGAGTGAAAAAGTTGGCTTAAAGCTCAACATTCAGAAAACAAAGATCATGGCATCTGGTCCCATCATTTCATGGGAAATAGATGGGGAAACAGTGGAAACAGTGTCAGACTTTATTTTTCTGGGCTCCAAAATCACTGCAGATGGTGACTGCAGCCATAAAATTAAAAGATGCTTACTCCTTGGAAGGTAAGTTATGACCAACCTAGATAGCATATTCAAAAGCAGAAACATTACCTTGCCCACAAAGGTTTGTCTAGTCAAGGCTATGGTTTTTCCTGTGGTCATGTATCGATGTGAGAGCTGGACTGTGAAGAAGGCTGAGTGCTGAAGAATTGATGCCTTTGAACTGTGGTGTTGGAGAAGACTCTTGAGAGTCCCTTGGACTGCAAGGAGATCCAACCAGTCCATTCTGAAGGAGATCAGCCCTGGGATTTCTTTGAAAGGAATGATGCTGAAGCTGAAACTCCAGTACTTTGGCCACCTCATGCGAAGACTTGACTCACTGGAGAAGACTCTGATGCTGGGAGGGATTGGGGTCAAGAGGAGAAGGGGACAACAGAGGATGAGATGGCTGGATGGCATCACTGACTGGCAATTTGGACGTGAGTTTGAGTCAACTCCGGGAGTTGGTGATGGACAGGGAGGCCTGGAGTGCTGCGATTCATGGGGTCGCAAAGAGTTGGACACGACTGAGCGACTGATCTGATCTGAGCGACTGAACTGAAATGAATGTTTTGTTTCTAGCCTTGACCAAATATGTACTAACTTTATAATTTTAGACCACTAACCAGTTGGCCTAGAGTTTTCTGTATAAGGGGAAAGAAACCTGGCTAAGCAATGTGTTATTAATTACTGTTGCAACCAACCATTGTCCCCTTCTCACCCTATCAGATGAGATGGTTGGATGGTATCACCAAGTCAATGGACATGAGTTTGAGCAAACTCCAGGAGATGGTGAAGGACAGGGAAACCTGGCATGCTGTATTCCATGGGTTCACAAAGAGTCAGATATGACTTAGCAACTGAACAACACCATTGCAGCCACTCTGAGAAACAGAATGGACACACTCTCAAAATATTTGTCTCAGTTGTTAAGACTGTTGGTGGCACACACACATGAAGAGGGTATGAAAAGTTTAATTATGTCCTTTAGGAGGTCTCTAGGGAGAGCAAGGCCAGGTAGTCAAGGAGGTCCAGAATGGCTCCAGAATATAAAGAAAGGAGACACATGTTTATCATGGCTGGGGTGGGGTTGGGAAGAGGGTTCCCACATGTGGGCAGGGCCTTGCCTGGTTTGAGTCTTTCTCTGGTGTCAACAGAGGGAGGTGTTTATTGTTCATTCTCTACTCTTTGTGCCACCATGGACTGCAGCATGCCAGGCTTCCTTGTCCTTCACCATCTCCCCGAGCTTGCTCAAACTCGTGTCCTTTGGGTCAGTGATGCCATCCAACCATCTCATCCACTGTCATCCCCTTCTCCTGACTTCAATCTTTCCCAGCATCAGGGTCTTTTCCAATGAGTCAACTCTTCTCATCAGGTGGCCAAAGTATTGGAGCTTCAGCTTCAGCATCAGTCCTTCCAATAATATTCAGGTCTATTTCCTTTAGGATTGACTGGTTGGATCTCCTTGCAGTCCAAGGGATTCTCAAGAGTTTTTCCCAGTACTACATTTCGAAGTCATCGATTCTTTGGCGCTCAGCTTTTTTTATTGTCCAGCTCTCACATCTATACATGACTACTGGAAAAACCAGAACTTTGACTATATGGACCTTTGTAGGCATAGTAATGTCTCTACTTTTTAATATGCTGTTTAGGTTTGTCATTGCTTTTCTTCCAAGGATCAAGCATCTTTTAATTTCATGGCTGCAGTCACCGTCTGCAGTGATTTAAGCCTCAGCAGAGGGAGGGGAGTGGCTTAAAAGCTGATAGAAGGCACAATCCTTATTGTAAGCACCAATCTCTGAACAGTTATATTTACATATCCTTAGGTTCCTGGAAGTGCTGAAAGATGGGAGCATCTTTGCATATTCAAGAGTTCACCCCTACAAAATTCTAGTTCATACTCAGGTGTTTTCTGTAGTTACTGATAGCTGGAGATAGCCAACAAGCCAAACACCTTTAGAAAGCTAAAAATATGTGTCTGGAACTCCAGATAATCACACTGTGGGTGTTCATCACATCTAATGTCAAGTTCCTTGATGGCCCAGATATTCATGTTGAAACAGATTTTATTAATAAATGACTTCCTCAGCCACATGATGTACATGACCTTATACTCCTCTGATGATAATGCCTCAGCCCTGAGTTTTTCCATTACTTGGTGATTTAGTTACTAATATCCTATGAATCAGATGTCAGCAATGCATTTATTTCTAGTATGCTGAGTACCAAAGCTTGGATAAACTATTTTCTTTTGTAAAAATTCTATTTGTTGATATGTGATTTTCTCATTTCCTCCTGAAATCACTTCATCATTGTCAGTAATTTCATTCTGTCTCTTTAGACAGCCGTTACTGCCCTTGACAACTTGCTTTTTAGATTTTCTGCTTTCTTGGTAAGCACTTTCAACAATCAGATCAGATCAGTCGCTCAGTCGTGCGACCTCTGCGACCCCATGAACTGCAGCACGCCAGGCCTCCCTGTCCACCAGCCGGGCCTCGCTCCACGAGTCAGTGATGCCATCCGCCATCTCATCCTCTGTCGTCCCCCCCTCTCCCCCCCCATCCCTCCACACACTGACATTATGGATTATCTATTTCTTAGATACTCTTGCTTCTGTTGATAATATAAATGGCCATTTTATTTCAGTGGCTCTTTGATTTTGATTAGTTATGTCTGTTTGTGAACATGTAGTTCTGAGGTAAATTGGGCTTTATGTCCAGTACTAATTTTCAAGGCCCACATGATTGGTTGGGAAAACTGATAAACCAAATATTACTCTTTTCCCCCCACTATTTAATATTATGCTATGTAATTACTTTTTGCCTTCTGTGAAAGCTTGTCATGAATTCCATTTGCAGTTGTTTTTAGAGTTTGTATCTTCTCCTTTTGTTTTTATACTACTGTATCTTCTTTAATCCTTTGATCCATGCTTCCAACTTTTGTTTTTATTGTGTGTACAAATAGTTTGCTTTTTTTTTTTGAGGTATTATTCAAGTGCCTTTCACTGCATAAATCCTTTAAATGCCACATTTCTACTTGTGGGAATTCTGGAGATTTATGAGAGATCAACAGGAATTTCACACTTAGATCAAGTTCATCGAGGTGAGGGATTTTTTTACTAGGCATATTTAACAAATATAGAAAGTGTTAGTACAGAAACCTCAAAAACTAAAAATAGGAAGGGTCCTTGGTCCAGTTTTCCTGGAAAATGTTGAGTATATTTTCCCTTAAAATGGAACAAAAATCTTCCAGTCAAAAGAGTGACATTTGCTCCCTGTAAACTAGAAACTTGATAGTAAAATACAAAGAGATTGTGCTGTCAACATTAACATGGATTAGATTTGTTTCTTTAGTCAAATGGAATTAAATCACTAAGCTCTGAACTCAGAAAAATTTGAACAAGTACAATACAATCCTTACAGCATTTACACTATAACATGGTCAAAATTACCATTATAATCTTCCCTGAAAATTATATTCAGCATAACTACACATCAATTATTGAAGGATAACTATGTCTTTTTCCCTATGAAAATAGGCATACTACTAATATAATGAAATAATGTTGTAAAGGTGTAATCAGAAATACCTTCCAAGAAAAGGTGTCTAAAATGTTAAACTTTAATACAATATAATAATCTTCAAATATTACTATTTAATGTTTTAGTTTATGCCTAAATCCATAAGATACTATGGCAATATTAATATTATCTCACTCACCATTAGAATGTTTCTATTGCCTTTTAAGAGTTCTTAATAAATTCTGAAGCCTTTTTCAGGGACTGCTGTATTAGTAAATAATCACATATTTCTGTTGATCAGTAAATCAGATTTCAGTTTGTGATTGCATGGCATAGTAAAGCACTTGGAGAGGCTGGAATTAGGAGTACCATGATGTTTGTATGTTTCTAGTATATACAATCCATACTAATTCTACTCTCTTTTATTCTAAAATTCTAAAACTCCATTGGTGTGATGGTCAATATCACGTGTCAACTTGGCAAAGCCATTGCGCCCAATCATTTAGTCGAACTCCAGTCAAATACCTGTGGAGAAGGTATTTTTTTATTTAATAGATATGACTAGCATTTAAATCAGTAGACTTTTATTAAGCGTTTTACTCTTTTTAATGTGGGTGAGCCTCTTTCAGTCAATTGAAAGCCTTAGGAGAAAAGACTGAAGTCCTCAGAAGAAAAATACTGCCTCCAGACTGTACTCTGGCTCAGGGCTACAACATCAACTCTTCGCTGGGTCTGCAGCCTGCCTGCTGCCTGCTCCACAGATTTCAAACTTGCCAACCCCACAATCTTGTGAACCAATTCCTTAAATAAACTTATCTCTCTGTCTCTCTCTCTCTCTCTCTCTCTCTCTATATATATATATATATACACACATATACATATATATGTGTATATATATATATGTCCTCTGTATATATATCCCAGTGGTTCTCTTCATCTGGAGAACTCTGTTACAATTGGTAAATTTAAAATAAATAATCTAAAATATAAAAGACCTCAAGAAGAAAAACACAGGCAGTAAACTCCTTGACATTGGTCTTGGTGATACTATTTTAGACCTGGTTCCAAAAGCAAATGCAACAAAATAAAAAGTAAACAAGTGGAACTAGATCAGAATAAAATACTTTTGCATAGCAAAGGATATCATAAACAAAAAGAAAAGACAGCCTACTAAATGGAGAGAAAGCTTGACTTATTTGTTATAGTTTTCCAGTTCATAAATATAGTATATCTCTCCATTTGTTTAGGTTTCTCAATGTTTAGTAGTTTATTTTGTAAAGATTTTTGCACATATTTTGTTAGGTTTATTTATAGGAAAATGATTTTTTAATATATTATTTAAGGAGTATTCAAAATTTTTTATTTTCTAGTGATTGTTCATTATGGAAACACAGCTATATAGAAATCCAACAAATTTGCTGAATATAGTAATTCTAATACTTTATTTGCAGTTATCCTTTGGTTAGCCTGTATATCACGGCATTAGAGTCAGACAGACAAACCTGGGTTCAGATCACTACTCTGATATTTACAACTGCTTGATCTTGAGCAAGTTACTTCACTTATCGAACTCTCTTTTAGAGTAGAGATTATTTTTTAGGAGTAGTCAGATAATGTGTACACTATGCCTGGCATATAGTAAATACTCCATAAGTGACAGCCATTATTAAAACTTTTATTTCACTGTCTCTTCATCTCTTTCTGTTGCCTTTTTATTTCAGCCTATTATTTACTTACACATTTCTGCTACCATCTCTACAGGGAATAGATTCTTGCACAGCAACAAAATATTACTGAAAGCCTTTTTTTTTTCCCCTGTATACTGAATTATGTCATTCCCAGAGAAAGAACTTTCCTCTGGGTCATTTAGAAGCAGTTTTCTTTCCCTCTTTTCATGGTATTTCTTCATAAGCTCCACGTGGATTTGTGTATCCTTTAGTTATGTTTGGACAAGGTCAACTGTGTTCCGGTTCAATGTTCTGAAGCAGAGTGGGGGATGCTTGCCATAGCCTGGCCTCTGTCCTCCTCCTGAGACCCAGCCCAGGGGAAGTGGCTGACGGGCATGTGCATCTCTCAGACTGTGACTGCACTGTGGCAGCTTTCTCCAGTGCCCTGCGCTCCAGGGAAGTAGCGTGGCTTTGCCCCACAGCCCTTGGTTCTCTATGACTCTGAATGGATGGATGTACAGAAACAGAAGCCCCTGACTCCTAGAAGTCCTGTTACTGAGACTCTGTCTGACTCTTCCAGGAGCTTTCCTTCCAGTTGCCACTCACCACTGCCAGCCTCATTGTTTTTCAACTGTTATAGTAAACATAGGGTTAGACAAGAATCACCAAAGAGTACCAACACTAGGGGAAATTTTGATGAGGATGAGTATGTTTGTAGGATCTTAACGTATTGCCTCACAGATTGCTTATCACTTAGAAGGTGAAAAACAAACCCAAGTTTATTTCAGTGAAGGAAAACTGAGAAATCAGGTAGTGCCTTGGCCATCTGCCCACCAATAAGGGACAGATCGACACTGTTTGCCGCCAGTGTGATACCCTGAGCAGGATGTGGCCTCACCCATGAGCATTCCAGCTGAGGAAGAAAATGTTCGTTGTTCAGTCGTGTCCTACTCCCTGTGACCCCATGGACTGTGGCCCACCAGGCTCCTCTGTCCATGGGATTCTCCAGCCTATCCATCAATTATTCAGTTTCATTGTGACACTTAGATTGGATATGCATTTGGCAGGGCAATTTATTTCTCCCTCCCTCCCTCTTTTTCCTTCCTTCCTTCCATCCTTCCTTCCTTTCACATTGAGCACCTACCACATGGCACACTGTCTGGTAGGGGATGCAGTGATGATGAAAAACAGGCATAGGATAGATAAGCAATAAAGATTTACTTTATAGCACAGGGAATTATACCCAGTATCATGGAATAACCTATGATGGAATACAACCTCCAAAACAAAACAAAACAAAAAAGGCAAATCACTATGCTGTATACCTGAAACTAACACAATATTGTAAA
Source organism: Tragelaphus eurycerus (assembly GCA_935064755.1). NCBI lineage: Eukaryota > Metazoa > Chordata > Mammalia > Artiodactyla > Bovidae > Tragelaphus > Tragelaphus eurycerus. The sequence goes on from CAKXYN010000324.1 coordinate 441,154, forward strand.
TCAGCTATACTTCAAGAAAAACAAATGGTTAAGGTTAAAAAAAAAAAGGTTTAACCATGTGTGTATTACCTATTCAATACACATCCATTGATTTTTTTAATAGGCATAAACTATTACAGCTCAGCTGTGGGTGCCCTGCCCAGATGTCCTTTGCACTTGTACCATCCCTGTGTATGTTGACACTATGGCTGCAAACACCAGCATCTTGACTTCTTTGCTGAAGGTTTTATTTGTCCTCAGGACAAAATAAATGGGGCTTCCCAGGTGGTGCTAGTAGTAAAGAACCTGCTTGCCAATCCTGGAGACATAGAGATGCAGATTCCATCCCTGGGTCAGGAAGATTCCCTGGAGGAGGGCATGGCAACCCACTCCAGTATTCTTGCTTGGAGAATCCCATGGACAGAGGAGCCTGGAGGGCTACAGAATATGTGGTCACAAAGAGTCAAACATGACTGAATCGACTTAGCACAGGACAAAAATACTGCAAAGTTAATGCCTCCCCGCCCCGGCTGCCCTCAAGCTACCCAGATCGGGGTGGTTAGTATGAAAATCTCCAAGGGGAACAAGGGTGAGGCACATTCCACATTGCATTCCAGACTTCCCCAGCGGCACTGAACCCAGAGGCCCGTAGTGGTGACCTACTCAGTAGTACACCCTCTTTTTACTTCCTTCTTTTCTCTATCACTTTCCCACTCCCAGAGGTGCTTCCGGGGGTCACCCCCCAATAAACCACTTGGGCTAAAATCCTCAGCTCAGGACTTCGCTTTCTGCAGGAAGCCAAACCAAAATGTTTGTTAATATTGATACTTAATGGCACTTACTGGAG